>KB670724.1:641677-878904 GCA_000349105.1 Anopheles epiroticus
GAAAAAAAAGGTGACGTGAATCCGTCCATCCGCGATAAAAAGTCTCCCAGACACGTAGGCGGTGGTGACGGCAGGCAGTGCGTATTAGCACCGGCCCGTTTTTTGACTAAAGCCTTCTTAATTAGATACGGAACGCACGGATTTCTGTGAAAATCTCGTCTCCCGTTTCTTGGGCACTAGGTTGTTTTTTTTTTTTGCTGTGTCTGGTGCCGCCATAGCCCATTTAATTTGGTTGCATCTTGTGTTTTTAGTCTGGTTCGCACAAGGATAAGAGTGATGAGACAACGGTGGTATGACATGGCCGATGATGGTCAGTTGGGGAAGGGACTGAAGGGGTTTTGTTGCGACCTGTCGGGAATCAATCGATCCCTTGCGCCAGACCGGGAGGGAAAAGGGGTTATAATAACGGTGGTTAGCGTTTTTGGCTTTTCTTTCATCCCATTTTCTAACTGTTTTACGTGACTAATAGTAGAGCTGTGCTGTGACTGCATCTAACGAGCTACAAAAACATACAAATATGCACAGTTACAGAGGCGCTTGCAAGAGAAAGACGTCAAACAAATTGTGAAACTAACCTTCTTTGCAAACTTTTCCGTTGGCTTGACACAATGCATGCTGACGAAGGCTGCAAAATTGCATCGAAACGTGATCGCGTTAGGGACATTACGCGATAAAATCGCGAAACTGTTTTTTGTTTTTCGTTTCGGTCGGTCGAGCAGGTTCTACCGCCATCCACCGTACGAGTGTGTCTTTCGCGACCCCTGCTCTTCCTGCGACGCCCAAAGTATCCCTTTTTGCCACCTTGCGTGTATTTTATTATAATACCTTTTCGCTCCGTTTTTCTTCCTTCGCCGACATTATGTTGGTGCGCTGGGCAAATTGTCGTTTTCTAACGGTTTTGTCGAGCCCTGGACACGCTGCTCTCGCACAAGACGCAAGCAGACACACACATACACACACATACATACGGCGGTGGCCGCCAACGTTTCGCGGTTTCGTGCTATTGGCAAAATCAATAGAGGGAAGGGTGAAGCGAACGACACAACATAACGAAAAGCAAAAAAAAACGGGTCGCTGAAAATTGTTTTTTCTTCCCCGCTGGACAGCACACACCAACAGTCCCTTTTTCGCAGTTGTCCTTTTTGTGTTTGGCGGGCTCCTTGTGAGTGTGTGTGTGTGTATCTGTGCAAAGGTCATCGTTCGGAGGGGAAACCACGGGTTGAAACACAGCAGAAGCGAAAGGGGGTAACGGGAGGATAATCGACTTCCACATCCGCCGTTCGCTCGCAGTGTGCGACATTCTACACTCTCCCCACCCTTCGCGGCTTCCCCTTTTGCCTTCCGGGCCAGCGACACCGGCAAAAAGGACCCACGCGATGTCCATCCGGTTTCGGTGCCACTGCCACAAAGGGTGCGTGCAAATGTGTGTGCACCCCTCCTAGCGCGGGTTAGGAGAAGGAAGGAAAAAAGCGAGCAAAAGGTGCATAATTTTGAATATCACAAGCCGTGGAAGAAGGACACGTTGTGAGTGAGCCTTCGCTGTTTAGCGTCCACCGTGAACAGCGTGCGCAGGTTGGGGACGATGGGGGAAAAATCGCTAAAATTAACACAAACGCTCTGGTTAGGGTGCTGGGGTGCAAGTCCTTCGGTAATTGCACGGTCAAAGGTAGCATGTGCATGCGGACGCGAACAATGTCGCCCCAGCGTTACTGTGCCGTGTTTAATCGAGCACGAGAATACGAACGCTGCTGGTCGTCGAACATATTCTTTGTTTGTCGTTTTTTTGCTAATTTTCTACTTGAAACCATCAATAGCTGGAAAAAAACAGATGTGAGGCTGGGTCTGGTTTTGTTACATCAAATACGCCCCAGATACGATCAACTCGATTGACCACAAATCAAACTGTCTGTTTAGAAAATTAACACACAAATTTAATTTGGAGAGAGCAAACCAGGGGCAAACGTGTTATTGCTGCAGTGTTAGAAAATGTGAAGTGTAAGTGAATTTTATAATAACAACATATATTGGAAAGTGTTGGCAACTCTCGGCATGCACACCTTCACACATTTAAATATGGTACAAAGTCAAAAAAGCGCAAAGCAGAAACTGGGCCTTAAAGGGTGCTGCAAGGGATGCGCTATAGCCTGTCTACGGAGAGCCAGCGAAAACGGCCGCCGGACAGCAAGAGGCAGAGGTTTCGCCGAGCTTCAATCTTAATTTTTTCTACAGATTAGGCCAGAGTGTGCCAAAAATCTTGTGTAGAAGCTGCAATCGCCAAAAAAAGGACAAAATTCGTGCTGAAGAAAGGGCCAAGAGTAAAACAGAGCGCAGAGAAAGTGACGAGAGAAAAAAAATCCCTACATCACGCTCAGGACACCACGGGGTGTTCCTTCTGACTATTTGGTGTCACCCTCCTTTCCGCGCTAAAAGTATAGTTTGGTCAACTGTGTGTATGCGCAGCATTACAAGATATGCGGGCGGGGATAGCGGCTGGAGGAAAACTAGAGAACAGGCGGCAACATACCGACAGCAGCGTGTGCTGCGATGCCTGCCACGAGCATGAGGAAATGGCAAAGATTCGTGAAGAGCGAAAGCGAAAAAGGGCAGGAAAAATCTATCACAAACCCACTCACACCCATGCACACATACACAGAAACACACAGACCTAGAGTGGACACGTTTCCTTGCGTCCGTTGGCGACTTGGGGTGACGGGGTGGTGGTGGTGGGCAAGATACCGCATTTCTCCTAGACCAATCTCCCAACACGCCATACCCACTCCACCGGCGCTTCGTCGGGTTTTCTTTTTTCAGCATCCCTTCCCGCTCGAACTCAATAGGGATGGCAGGGTGGGAAAGGGGGGGGAGGGGGGGGTGAAGAGACGAACAGGGTTAGTCTCCCGCGAAAAAGAAAAGGACCGTTCCGTGTTGCTCTCGATGTCCTTTCGTATGTACAAGCGAAAAGAAGGGCCGTATATGTGTGTTAGTGTGGCGAGGGAGGAGATGCGAAAGATGGAGGTGACGTGTTTTGGATTTTTGTGCAGTGGCGTCCATTTTTCGCTGCACGGTACACCTCCTCCCATCTACCCCTCCTCCCTCCCTTACAATCCACACCGCCATGTGGTACGTCCGTCGTGCCGGTTTTTCTTTTCGCTTCTATTTATTTTCCCCCACGGTTCGGTTTGTCTTTTTTTTCTCGGGCCCGCGTGTGTCCTTCTCTGCTTCTTGATGGTTGCCCTTTCATACTGTTTCTTCCTTTCGTGTTTTTCTGCGCTTTCGAGTGCCCTGACCATTCCGGCGTCCGGCCAAAAAACCGGCAAGGATTTTTCTTCGGTCCCCAAAAGAAGCACAAAAAAACAAGTACAGCGGAGGCTTTTTTCCCCGTGAAGTTGCCGCACAAGCGAAGGATAAGAGTTTTCGGACATCCGATCCGCGAGTGTAAGAGCGCGTGCTTGGATTGAACTACTTGTCTACTTGCGCTCCCCTTGCCCGGTCCCTTCCCCTTTGGCACCACACAGCTCCGGCGATTTCCTTCCGCTGATCGTCGCGCTCCAGACGTGCTCGTCCGTCCCCTCGTCGTCAACTGTCCTGACGAGGCTTTTCTTCGCCATTTCGCGGACGTTGTGAAGGCCCCTGCTCGTGTCAAAGCAACGTCAGCCCATACGCGCGCTGCAGTCGACAGTTCCAGGAACGGTCCCCGAGGCTAGGTGGCTCCCTTCCGGTAGGACTGGCCGCCGAAAAGCCAGACCAAGTCCCTCCGAAAAACGAGAAAAGCGCGCTCGCACACCGTGCAATAGTCGCAACAGCGGCAAAAAATAAGTTTAAAAACATAAATGTACCCCCGGTGCGCATTACGAGATTTCAGCCGATGCTTCTTCCGCCAGCCAGCCTCCTTCTTGGTCTTGCTTTGCCTTGCCCTCCACACCACAGTGGGCGAGAGGCTCCGCTTTACACGTCTCGGTTTCTAGGTTCCTTGGGTTGTTGTTTTGTTTGTCGCTTCTTTAGTTTGACGGTTCTGCTGCTGCTGCTGACCGGCCATAATAAATGCACCACCTCCTCCACGATTGCTTCTCTCCTTCCACCACCTTCTTAACCCACGTACGCGATGCGTCATTTTCGCAGGGGACAGCATAACGACCAAAGGAAAGGAGAGGCATTCGAGATGGAACGAAACGAGGGTAAAAACAAAGCAAGCAGCAGAACAAAAAAGAGATTCGGCAAGACACCAACCCCTGGTGTCCGTGGGTTTGGCTAACGGGTAGAAACGGAAGGTAGCAAACAACAGCACCGCAGCAAACAGAAGAATAAAAAAAAAACTACAACAACGGCAACCACACACCACCCCGGCAACTCCCTGCACAAATTAGGTAGCTGGACGCGCGTATGTGTGTCAGGGCGTCAGGGTGTGTTTGGTGCTTTTTTTTTAATATCCCTTCCCTGGATTTCGCTACCCGTGGGGTGTAGCGTCCGTTGCCTGTTGGCTTTACAAAAAAAACATAAAGAGGAGCTGCACACACATATGCTTTAAGGGACCCAAGCTTTTTTTTTAAGATGTCATATTTTTCAGTACTCCGGTAGGAAGAATTGTCTTGAGCTGGAAAGAAGGGGCCCTGTTTGGTTAAGACTTTCAGGAGGAGCCTGCATCATTCTACCTTTAAATGAGAGTGGGTGGCCATTGTGGGTGGTCCATTTCTTCGGATAACGAAAATTTTCCACAATTAATTAGGCACTGCAACTAAAGGTCACCGACCTGTACATCTTATCGCCTACCGAGAATTCTGCCCGCGGCCGCGGATGGTGCACGGACACCGACTTGTAAATGTTTGAGAGCAGGAGTGGGTTTTCTTGCAGGGATAAAAAAATCCTTGAACGCAGATTGGTGTTAGGTACCTGTTGGTGGCATAAGCTATTCAAGGACGACTATGAACCTATGAAAATGGTCCTTTTTGCAGCAATTGGAGAGGTCAAAATAAATAAATGACCCGTGCCTTCGGGCAAGCTCGGTAAGCGAACGAAACATCTAACACACGAAATTGTGGAGTATGGATCATCAGCTGAGTACTTCAGGACGCGTTACCTGACAAGAGTAACGAGGTAACAGGCGGTGTTAGGACCGCCCCAACTGTTGATTCAATGCCACGTATGATTCGAGATGTACTGACGTCTACTACGGAACGGGTAACTGATGGAGAGTTACGATCTCACGATCTTTTGTGTGACCTTGGATATCCTCGTTACACGATAATTCGTACCAAACACACCACTCTCACTTCTTCGGATTACAGGTGACATTTAACTTGCATTTCAATCACTTTGTCACAAATTTCCCCTACATTCTACATCACTACATTTAAAGCCCTGCGTAACAGTGGCCATCAATGGGCAGAGGGAACACTTACGTGCACTAGGCGTTGCCGGCGACGTCCTCGATGACGGTGAGGCCGCACTCGTTTCCCGGAATCTCCGAATTTTACCGAACGTTATTAACCTTTCGGTTGCCAGTGAGGTGGAAGAGGGGGAGGCCGGACTGTTGGCGAACACCGTTGTGGCCGTTGTTGCCGGTGGCGGCGGCGGCGTCGTGCTGGTGTGCTGCGGCCGCTGGTCGTGCTGGAACAGCCGGTGGCGTTGCCTTTGCCGCTGCTGCTGCTGCCCGTGATGAGGAGGTGGTGGTGGAGGAGGAGGATGTTGTTGTTGGCGGTTCCGGGCCAGTACGAAGCCGGTACCCTCGAGCCCGTGGACACTGCCGGTGGCGCTAGTTACCTCCACCGTTGCACCCGATGCTGACCCGCTCACGGGTCGGTTCTGGCCGGAACTTTCACGCACACACACAGGCGTGCACACCCTACGCGGCACGGATTCACGGAAACTAGCACCTGATTACTGGGCGGGGGGTGCCCGATTGATTGCTTTCTAAGCTAGTCGCGGTTTTTTTTTTTTACTACACCACCCCACTTGAAGGTGAGATAGATCCTTGGACTTTAAGTACAATTCATCATACACAATAACACCAAGCACACTTTGACAGTGAGTTTTAAACTTTAACCAGCGTTTCAGCAAGTGGGAAACTTCCAGATAAACACTTGATAGCTGGCAGAATCGCACTTCTTTCGATTGAAAACCGGCGTTCGCGTACGACCACGTTCGCTTTTAACAGTGGACTGAGGAATTGTGTGTACCGCAGTGTGTGTGTCTTAAGTCCTTCTCGGCATACAGCCGGGGGGTAATAACCCCACTATCGCTTCCACTGCACCAAACAAACAAGACGGCCAGATACGCGATCCCGATCGGTCACACACGGCACAGTTCGCGAAATTCGCTATCACTCACACGCGCGAGAAGGGTTGCCTTTTGCTTTCACTGCTACTACTACCACACGGCAGGACGATGGAAGTACGCGGCACAAGACACATGTGCACTGTCGTGTCGTATGTTCGACCGTGGTCTGATCGCTCGAACCTTTCTTTCTGTCACTAACTGCTGCAGGTTCGGTATGGCAATATGACAAAATTGTGCAGAATGTTTTAGTTGAACACACCAAACATAGCGCGACAGTGATTTTGATATTCCCAAGTGATGGCATAGAAGGCTGTATGCGGATATCACCCAACGTGGGGGTAAAAAAACGACAACCGATCTCGCACTAACTGCTCCACACACTCGAGGCCATCGCGAAAAAGAGAACGATCAAGACCGGGCGGGAGAAGAAAGCCGCTAATGATAAACGCGGGTGCATTATTTCCTCCTTTTGGTGTGTGCGTGGTTTTTGGAGGCCACGCCGTTTGATAATCACACTGCTGTTCGCCACCGTGTCTAGTGCGTGTTCTACTTAACACACTGCACAGATGTATTATCCTCGTTTTATGGAGCTATTTATGCACTTTGAAACACTGCTCGCTGCATTGGTAAAGAAGAAAAGCATTTCATCTCGCTAGCACACACTCGCACACGGTTCCACGGTTCACTAGACAGTACGAAGCACCTCTTGAATATCCGCACGCGGTGTATTAATATTGCCAAACCTTATCTTTCGCACTAAACCGGGAGATGGTACTTTATTTTGCCGAATTGCCTTCCCTTCGCACCATCGAAACGATTAGCACTTGTTTCTTTTTAATTTCCTTTAAAACGCATGCAATTCGCAAACACTCTAATTAGTATGCTGCAGCTCCAGTGTGGTGTTTTTGTGTGTGGCGCGTTTTCAGCAGCAGCGCAGCGCGAAGAATACGCACCGTTTGCCTCGTCCGCGTAAAATAAAGTGGAAGTTGTTGTAGCAGTGATGTTGAGCCGTTGGCCGCGCGCTTCCAGCGCGTCCGAAGTTGACCCGAAGTTGCGAGCCTCACGCTGCCGCCACGACAAGCCACGAAGCCTGACGCGCGCGCTCTCTCTCTCTCTCTCTCTCTCTCTGTCTCTCTCTCCGTCTTCTTCCTGGCGCTGGCAGTGGCAGCGGGGATGCAAACGGAACAGAATATCCGCGGGACGGCGTGCATCATGCTCTTCTCTCGCGAAGGGCTCTCGGCGGATAAATAACAGGTGAGAGTGAGAGGAGAAAGGGTGCGAGAGAGCGAGCGAGAATGTGTTATGCGTTTGAGAATGTCGCTAAGTTGGACGGTGCTCCGTCAACTGTGCTGTTGAACATAGGTGGGCCGAGGTGTGGTGCCTAATTTATCGTGTTTTTTGTAATTGTATAGAAATGATAACAGCAAAACAACAACAACAAAATAGGTAAAATTGAGAAGCAATAAAAAACTATCTCTTTGAAGAAATTTACTTTCAAATAACACCATTTTAAAAAGACATATCGCCTCTGGTGGATCGTGGAGTCAACTTGTTTCCTTTCAAGTATCCTGATTTTTTTTCCTTTATTAAATTTCATCCACAGTTGACAGAGCATCGCCTAAGCTAGCCACTTTTGTCGTCGATCCTTTCTTCTCCTGTGCGTGTGTTTTCTCCGCAAGCCCGTCGCGTTAGTGCGAAAGAGATGCCCCATGTCCAGTGCGGTCGACAGCCAACCTTTCGGTGTATGTGTTGTGTATTTTTGTTGCAAAAAAGCCTCTCGCACCGTGATTCTTGTACGGCGAAGCCCTACGACTGGTGCGTATAGCGTCCGAAACGCGCGCGCTATCGCAACACGCATCAACGCCAAACTATTTCCCACTCCTGCAACATCCTTCCACAAACTAACACAACAGCACGGTGTGCGAGTGGTCAGAGTCCGTCCGAGTGGAGGAAGAAATTTTTCGTTTCCTTCCCGCTGCCGGACTTTATTTTTGTTGCTATTTACCCGCGCCTCGTTTATATTGTTTTGCGTGGTTCTCCCTCCTTGGCAGCTTTTTGGCACTGTTATTAGCAACTTTCTTTTTTTTACTTGCACTCACGCACCTACCCACCGGCCAGCACAGTCACGAGGAAAACTACCCCGAGCGCACGCGGTGTGACCATTTAATTTTTGTCTACTGTGCTGGGTGTTTTTGTTTTCCTACGTCAGTGCTGCTCGATCAACGTGCTGTTGGGAAAAGTTCTGGGAAGGAGAACAATGTTCAAGTTCAAGACGCACGTCCTATAGCAGCCATTCGTGTCCCGGAATGGTGTTGGACCGTTAAAATTTAAATTTGTTATTCCTCCTTCCGTCTCGGTTTTGTAATATCTTCATTTTATATTACCTTACCACCTAAACTCCTTTGCACATCGCCAGTTTAGAGCTAATATAACTGCTATGATTCACACTGCAGTTGGCTAAAAAATAACACGCAAGCACTTGGCAAGCGAAAACACAATCCATCTCCCGCGGGTTCGCGCGTGTGACCTGCGTCTGGCGATGATGGCGTCCTTCAGCGCGATCCCGCTGGTTTCATTTCGCTTGCAAACGCGGGGAGGCGAAAAACTCCGCGGCCGTCTTCTTCTTGACGCACCATCATTACACGTTCCACAGGACGTCCATTCGACGGCGAGCGCTTGGGTGTGTGTGTGTCCAGTTGCGGTGCTCTCCTTACGGCCTTCCCCGCCAACATCTTGCAAAGTTCGCGGTTAGTGTGCCCGGGGCGCCCATTGCCCGTTGGAAAAAGAAAGTCGTAGTCCGCGAGCGTCCGACAGTGGCAGGCAGGGCAGGATGTGCGCGTTTCGTAGCACACATTCTCGTCCACTTATGAGCACACGCACGCACACATACACAGGCGTGTGCGATGTGATGACCAGCGGCGTTTTCCTAGATCCTTGTTCTTCGGCCGGTCCCAGGAGGGTAGGGACACCCCCAGGCTCGCGCGGTCTTCACCGATTGACGTTTTTCCAATATACAGCGTGTGGGTGAAGAGATGAGAGAGAGAGAGAGGGAGGAAACGGACGGGCGCGGAGAAGGGAGGAGTGATTCGCGCATTTTAGATGGCAAAAGGGAGATGATCACCCTCCGGGCAATTGTGTCGTCCGACGTCCGACCTGCCCATGTTCATATCGAAGAATACCTTACGACGTATCCTTACCGACGCACCGTTGCGCACGGCCGGAGCGGGAAGGGGTGTTTTCTGCAACAGGGGGAGGAAAAGGATAGTAAGAGGAGGGAGGGAGGGAGCGAACGGCCGCACGGCGTGTGTCCGATCCTGCGAGGGAAGAAATCTAATGAGGACGGATGGACCGACACGGCGTGACCGTGGTCGCTGAGAGCGCGCGGTGTGTGGTGTTTGTATTGTCATTTCGCTCCTGCCTCCGTGGACACCGGTCCGGGGCCGGTTTTGCGCTGGTATTGGTTTGCGTCGCTGCACATACAAAGGACGCTGCGAGAGAAGTTCGTGGAAATAGAGCGTCTCTCCGTGGGCCTTTCTTTATATTGGTCCGCTTGCGAGAAGTTGCGATGTGAAAGAAAAGGAAGGACACAGGGCACGATTATCATATAAGGATGCAAGAGAGCGAGGGGAGAAGGAATAGGAGGAGAGGAAAGTGGGGGAAATCGTCCACGCGGATCGGAGATTTATGCATGTGTGAGTTCAGAGTGTAGAACAAAGGACGACGACGACCACGAGGATGATGACGCTGTAGGATGTCTCGGAAAAATAAGGATGTGAGCGGGAGGAGGGCGAAGGGGAGGAGGGAGCGGACAGTGGAGGCTGAGGGAGTGTGGCGTAAACATTCGCACACATACATGGGCGCATGGCAAGGTTCGCGCGCGCGAAGAAATGACCACTCACACCGCCCGTACGGAATTTCGCGAACCGCCGGGCCTCCGAGATGTTTTTCTGTGGAGGGATTTTCGAACGATTTTCCTCTGGAAGGGAGCAGGTCGGAGGGCTGTTGGAGGGGGATAAAGATGGGGGAAGGTAACGATTTGCACTTGTGACATTAAGCTAACGAACCCGGTGGAGAGGCTTTAGAGCTGTACTGGGTGACGTATGGAAGATGGAGACCCTATCTGGATATGAGTTTTTAATACTGTTTTTAACCCTTTGACAAATTTTCTTACATCAAAGGGGAATATCTTGAGTGCATTTGAAAATATATTTTAAGTTAGACATAGACAAATATTTTTTTCTTTATTTTAATAAATTTTAGCTATTTAAGCATGCCTAGAAAACCAATACATAAAATCAGCTTCAAGGTTTGGCAACGGAACACAAAAAAGATGAAAAAATGAAATAATAATTCTTCGTTCTCCCGATTGTAAACCAAGTTCCTCTCTTAATTTTTAAAAGAGTAGAATTTCGATTGGATGTAATTCTGAAAAAGGTCCTAAAGCGTTTAAATGTTGAATTCCTAATGAAGCATACTTTTAATGATATTTATTTTTGCCGTGTATTTAAATCGTTTCCTAGTCTCTTGTAAAACGCTCCCAAATTATCACTAAAAGCTATCGTCAAACATTAAACAGCTCCGAGTTGAACTAAATATAAATAATGTAAATATGAATGTCCAAATAAAGTACGCAGAATTTAAACAAATGTCGCATTTTAATGTGTAAAACGACCTCCCGTGAGTAACAATACCCTGGATTTATTTTTCATACTTTTGGAAAAATATTCCATTTTAATATTCACTGATATTTAAAATAACTCGACTACTCATGCATAGCTTAGTTGCTACTCGCGTATAATAATCCCCCCGATTTAAAGTTGGGTAGTTTTGACGAAAAGGGAGTCGGTAATACACGTTAAAATACGGTAAAAGACAAATGAAAAATCAAGAGTTCTCCTTTTAGTACTTTTTAGAAAATTTGCCAAATTCGCATAGCTAAATCAGTCTTTCCTAGTTGTACTGTTTGAATTGAAGCACTGCTTTGTCGTACTTCTGCTGCACAGGATGTTGTAGGGATCCATCTGCCGCCTATGCGTCGCCTTCAACAAAACTCATTTGTCCATCTGCGCGACGGCGATGAACCTCGGGATGTATTGCATTGCCCTACATGAGCTGAGAAGACAGCTCCCATGCCTGGTCAACAGACTACTCATAATAGTTTATATGTGTAAGTGCGCTAGATATCAGAAGAAGGATACGCAAATATTCTTGCAAGAGTGTATCCTTTCGGTAACATTTTCGCAGCCGACTTTAGCCACAACCTGCCATCACGCCAGCCTAAGCGGCCGCTGTTACGTTCACTACCGTGGACACTTTGCGCGCCGATGGACGACAACGTCGACGATGTGCGTAGTGCGGGTCCGCTAACAATTTCCTCTCCCCTGTTGGCTTTAGGTTCGTATTTTTCCTGCGCCCCGTCGTCCCCTAGATTGAAGCGTTCCAATCTTCCAACGCCAGCTAATGCTCGTCCTCGATGGCTACTGGGCTGCGAGAGATGAGTTGATTGCGTTCTCGTACATACGTGTATGAGTGTCGTATGGTCGCGTATACGCCAAGAAGGGTAAGATTAAAAGGCGACTTGACTGAACACACGGGCAGAAAACACAAGGAACGTTCCGAAGCGGGATGTTTTTCGTCGATGCGGTTGAATTCACACGCACGCGTTAGCAGTGCTACTTGGGGAGGGGGGGGGGGGGGGATGAAGGGTGAATTTTGTGCTGGACCCGTCCTTCTCGAATGTCGGACGGATGCACGATGCGGTGGCGGGTAATCATAGCCCGCAATGGAAGAACGAAGTAAAACGACAACCGTATGGAGAATGGGATTAGACGGTTGCGGCGGCTGTCTATCGATGGTTGTGAAAGGATAAGCCACGACGATAGTGGCATCTCGGTACGTATTTACTCTTGCACCAGCAGCTTACGAGTGCGCTAGTGTGGCGTAACACGTGCGTTCCGCGTAAAACACCATGCGTCTCCATTGGGTTTTGTGGAAAATTTTAACGAATTAATTTCGACGCCGTTTTGGCAGTATGATGAACTTCCCCTACTGCCTGCAGCTTTCGTGCGTGATCGGAGTGAAAAGAAAAATCATTTGTGTACCTATGAACACGCACACAGATCCACACACCAGCGCTCGCATGTGTCACGCACGTTCCTCGTCCATTTGTCTTATCTTTTCTTTCAATTACCGCCCACTGCTGACCACGCGCGCATCCTCTCATCGGATCGGATGGGCTCGCTGGGCTCGAGTCCTTTTCTGTACGTCGACCGTCGACACGGGACATTTTCTCGATTTCTCAACCGGTTTTCCTTCCGCGAAGAAAAGGGATAAGAGTAGTTGAACCGTACGCACACACACGCTCACCTTCACCGCAGATAGCGAAGATAGGGAAAAAACCTTTGTCCCTCGGGTGAAATCTTCCGTCGATGTGAAGGATTTGCTTGGTCACTTGTGCTTCGTTTTTTTCGTAGCACATCGGCAGGGGGTTCAAGTCCTGGGTTTCCGGGTTTTCTCTCGAGTTCGATCGATGGTGACGTCTTGGAGTAGGGGGGGGGGGGGGGCGTAGGAACTGCGCGCAGAAAAACTCGCGGCTCATGCACGTATCAAGGTGTGGGTTAAGCTTATGGTGGGGGGAAAGGGATGTGAGGTGTTTAGTGCTGGTTACCTTTTTCCAGTTTTGTCCGTTAGCATGGTTACGGCGAAGTGGTTGTTTAAATGTGATAAAAATGTTTTTGTAGGAGTTTTCGTTAGAAGTTTCGTTTCGTTTCGTTTAAAGTTAACAAGGTACTGTGTGTTAAACGAATCATTTTATTATTGTTTACTCATGAGCCGAGCGTAGAACTGCTTTACCACCACTTAGTCCCCAAATTACCGTTTTGTAAACACATGTTAAAGAAGTTAAAGTTTGAAATTCAATGTTAAATGTCACCCCGAGCTTATTCCATTCGAGGCCGTTTCCAAAGAATCGTATTGAACACATTTTACCTTTGCGCTGTGCGGCGCAACAAAATACGAAAAACCTTTCCCTTACTCGCGACCCTCATACGTGATACGTGTGAGCACTCGTACTCGGACATCAGCATTTTCCTAAGACTTTTCATCTCCGGGAAAATGTGCTACCGCTACAGGCAAGGGGTTAGCGGAACCGCACCGGCAAGTGAACGAGACCGTACAGCATCTACCGGCTCTATGTACAGTCGGCGGCTAAGACACCGAGTCACGTTGATTTTGTCCGGTTTATTTTTTCCTCGAATCGTCCAACTCGCTTCTATCGCTTCAAGATGCACACGTGCCCTCTCGCTCGGCACGTGTTTTCTACTCGCCGTATTCACATTAGCTTACCCACCCTCTCTGTCTTGCACACTGAGACGTTTTCTCTTTCAATTTCTCTCTCTCTCTCTCGCTCTATAAACCCCCCTCCCCCCCCCATCTCACCTCCACCAGCCACTGTCCAAAATCATCCAGCACCACACAGTGTTCGCCAAGTGCGTCCACTGACTTCTTCGGAAACCCTCCGACTAATACAGTGAAAAGATTTGCGGTGGCGCGTGGTGAGGAAAATTGGTCGCCTTGCCTGACTACGCGAGTTTTTCCTACGCCGTACGCGCGCATCATCTCGTTCTCTCGCTCGGCCGCCTGGACTCTCTTCGGTGCACCTACACACGCGCCCAATCTTACATACGGCAAACGCAAAACCTATATAAACACACGGCCGAAAGCATCGTCCACCATCAGCTGACCATTGCCGGTTTCACTCTGGTCCGTGGAGCGGCCACTCGGACGGTCCCTTTTTGCTATTTTTTGCGTGAAAGTCCGATGGGGAGCGTTTTTCCTTTTTCCCAACGACGACGACGACAACGACGAAGGATGCCTTCTGGCCGGTTGTCCTTCCGAGAGGCTCACTTAGCAACGGTTTGCGATCGATGGGATGAAACGCAGGGGAAGTAGAACATAAGAGGGGGTTGGGGTAAGCAAGGATGCTTCATTTTCTCAAACGCTTAGGCGAAGGGACCATGAGGAGATTGGCAAGTGTGGAAGAAAAGGATACCACCGGGGCACACGAAACACAAACTGACCAGCGAGTAAAGCTAAGAAAAGTGTGTGTTTGCTAGTGTTGGTTGTAATCGTGCCCGCTTTCGTCCGTTTTTAGGATCTCGGCCAGTGTGTGTGTGTGTGTGTGTGTATGAGAGAGGCAGAGAAAGAGAGACAGTGAGCACAGAAGAAAGGACGAGGGGATGGAGGGTGATACGGTCAGTTTGTACGCTTGCCTATGGGCGGAGGAGTGGGTTTCGTCGTCGCTTGATTGGCGAAATGCTGCGATGCTGCCCTCCTGGAGCGTGTAGGCGAAATAAGCGAACGATGGCCACCGCTGGCGTTGCCGATGTTGGAGAGGGTGGGACGAGGGTGGCGTGGGACGTGGGCTTTAGAGAATGAAAACTCTGCGTTAGCCACACGGCACACATCGTCTCCGAGGGGTAGTTTTGGGCGAGGGATGAAAATGAGGCAAGCACGGTGGAAGGAATGTATGTGGTGTCCATCTCGAGCAGCGACTTCTTCGACGCCGCTGTGTGAGTCGCTCGACGTGAAGTCCGGTTTTTCCGACCGATGGTTGGGGGTTTTTTTCGGGGGTGGCGGGACGCAGAAGATAGATAGAGGTAGGTGGGAATGTCCATTTTCGGAGCAGCAGCGTTGTCGATGTCGTTTTACGAAACGCGGCTAAGGGTAGGCTGATAGGGAGGGTGGGGGGGGATGGAGATGGTGCACCGTTGGGGTTTTGAGAAATTGTGTGTTCTCGTGGCTGACGCTAAGTAACGCCAGAACCGAACGACCGCGCGGCAGGTGCTTCAGAAAAGAGTCGTCCATCCGTCCAACGCTAACGCGGGGGAAACATTTTTGTATCGTGAGCGAACGAGAGTCAGAGAGAGGGAGAGAGAGAGAGATACTGCAGGGTGAGAGAGTGAGCGAGATTGCGCGAAAATTTCCACACTTTTCCAGACGGTGCTGTGCCTAGAGATCCCCCCACTCTAGCGCTAGAACGAGATGGGCGGAGAAAAAGGAATCTCTTTTCTTGGCGACTGTCTAACACGGTCAGCAAACGGCCGGTCCCTCGAATGTCTCTGCAGGACATTCGTATCCTTTCCGCAGCATCCCTGCTATGCCCTGTCCCTCTCCCCTTTGTCTCTTTCTCTCTCACTCTTTATCGCTCTGGCTCACTCTCGCTTCACGTGTGGTTCCGAGATTATAGATTTTCGAAATGCCATCCTCTAGTTACGGGTGCCCCGCTGAAGCGAAGGGAGGGCAAACTCATTTTAAATATTGCGTTTCGTCCTCGTGCCGTGTGTGTGTGTGTGTGGGTGGGTGGGTGAGTAGCGGGCAGTGTGCCCGGTTCGCGGGCAGTATATGCGTACGTGGGCATGTGTAGGAAAATGGATCCTTCGTCCGGAGCTGGCGGCAGGAAGCGAGAGCGGACGATGCAAAACTTGTGACTTGACGTAAGCCTGCTGGCCTCTTATGTTGTCCAAGCTCTGACCCGTGGCTGGGCAAGGATGGTGCTTTCTCCCATCCTCAAGCTACTATTTTGCGCACCGGAAACCCTTTGCGAGAAGGGTAGAAAGCTAGGGTGGACACTGGGGGAGGTGGGGGAGGGGGTGTGTTTTTTTCTTCTTCAACCCACCCGTAGCTCTTTCACTTTTGGAGAAATCCCGAGACGACGCTGCCCTAAACATACGAGCGGCAGCTTATTTACCATCTTTTTAACCCACTCGCCTTCCTTGTGTAGATATGGATGCCAAAGGGGCCAGGAAGGAGTGGATGCGAATGCCTGGGAGGTTAGTTTTCAGTGTCCGATGGTGTACATAGATATTGCGCGATATCGTCATGCGTGTGCGAGCGGAGCGTGTGCCGTTTTGAAATCGAATGCAGCACACACTCTTTTCTGCTCTGTTGCGTGTGTGTTGTTTTGTTTTGAGATGTTGGTGAGCTGAAGAACGGTGTAGCGCGTTGGTACGGGTAGAACCGGGTGTACCGTCTTGCAGATTTTCTTCCAGAACATGACTATCCTTTCCCTCCGGATTCCATCCCGATGCTTCTGCTGCTGCCTTTGCTTGAACGGAGTGGCTTATTGGATGCATTTTGGGACGTCTATGCGAGATGCGTATGCGAGGATATTTCATCGACTTCTGTGGCGGGGGGAGGGTGATCAGGATGTCGTGGATCGAGTGTTGGAAATGAGGACTGCACGGCAGTGGGTTAAGGCGTAGCCCGGTCCGTCGGTTGGCAAGCGAGATTTGCAAGAACACGACGGCTACAAACGACCAAGATACTCTGGATCCCATTCTTCTTCTCGGATGTGCCATGGTGGAAGCCGTTGCCGTATACCCACAGTATGCCGGAACAGAACGTCGTCGGATCGTTTGGTTACAGCTGGGTGGATTTATGCTTTCGGACCGACGTTCGGTTCAGTCCGGTGGTTCAGGCTATCATTTCCGGCTTAGAAAGAAGGAGAAGCTGGGGATGGACGAGGCATGGGTGAGTCGACACACTGGATTTAGTGTGCATTGGATACGGTGCTTCTATGTTTTGGACGTTCGGAACGGTGAGCGTTCGGAAGAACCGAGGACAATCCTTTTTGCATTATTTGAATGAATCGATAATATCTCGAAAGATAGTTAATGCTTGATTGGCACGAAGCGCTGTAAGGAAACAGATACAATAGAGTTCTTAGAATGATTGCTTACAAACATTTATGTGCAATATATTTTTCCTTTGCCCATTTAGAAGAGAAAGTATTTTTACTTCGAGTAATCAAATGTGTTTCGAATGTTTTTTTTTTTGAAGCCTTGGACGAAACACAACATTCCTAGAAACACTTTAGATTTGATCCTACAAAACACTTTTGTTCCTCTCCATTCCCGCTACCGATCGGTTCCTCGCTTGATGAGCTACCGAAATCACCGTTCCAGCTTCCGCTTCCTTTCGGTGGAACGGTCCGTGGGCAGCTTCCGGGATGCGATGGATACAGTCGGTTGGTCAGGTTCATCTTTTGCATTCGCTGGACATCGAAAGAACGGCCAGGCTGTAGCGAGAACCAATTCGTCTTGGATCGATGCTGCCCCCTGGCTCCCAGGACGCCGAGCGTGGGTGTGGGTTGGAGGACGCACAAAAAACCAAGAACATGTACAGCAACCATCGCAACGGACCCACCGTCGTCGTCATCGTCACCGAGTAAGAAGTGCTGGTCGAATTCGTTCCATCCGAGAAGGATATTAGCATACAGCATCGTCCGCCCCAGACACTCGGTGCTCTTCCTCCCATGCAGGGAGCAGAAAGTGACCGGCGATATTGAGCGGAAGGGCTGTAAGGATACGGACGTCCCGTTGCTAGGCAAGCAGCAGGTTCAATATATATACAATCGCAAACATGCACACACGCACACGGTCCGTGCTGCATATCTTTTTCGGTTTTGCATGGCGGCAGAACCGAGTCCGGGAGGTGTCGGAAGGACGGCGATGACGACGACGACCACGACGACGCTGAGCATCTTTTCTTTCGAGCATCCTTCGAACGGGGCGGCGTGCGTCCGGCAGGAGCAAAAACCCAGCACCAGCTCTCGCTCTGACCACACATTCGTTTTATGTACGGTGCTTTCTTTGCTGCATTTAATCCTCGCCAGCGTCCCAGTCTCCTTGCCGTGTGCACAAGGCAGCACAATGTACTGCTTCTCTTTCTTGCCGTTGTCTCTGCCACGGCGGGACGAGGCGTAGCATTTCAGCTGAACTTGACTCGAGTCGTGCGGGTTTGCTTCATTTTTACCTTGCACCTTCCGCCCCTGCTGTTTCATTTCAATCGTGTGTATGTGTGTGCGTGTGCGTGTATGTGTACTAGAGCACTGTGTGGAAGAATTTCTCACATACTTGTGCAAATAAATTTGCTTTCACTGCAGGAACCCTAGGCACTGTCCGGCGAAGGGAGCTATGCCCGATCGCAGGCCTACCGAACGCGCCTACCGCTCACCCCACACCTCCCGGTGGTACATTGTATTTTGTGCACGAAACGAATGAGATTCGAATGTGTATATTACGGAAGTGGAGGATTTTGATGCAAATGCCGGTGTACGCGGTCATCTTGAAGGCGAATTTTCTTCAGCCTTGTTCGATTGTGCCTAGGCCTAGGGTGTTGCGTTTGTCGGTGTCGTGCTGAAAAATGGAAGCTATCTTGGCGAGAGTTCGGCAATCGGAGGAGGAAACTGGGCATACAGATTTGAGAAATTGAAAACTTTTTTCCTAGTGGTTTAAGTAGTGGTGGATGCAATGGGGTTTTGGCTCATTTGAATGTGTCTGCAGTATTGCCACAGGGGGGATATGAATGAGCCCATGTGGACTGCCTAGAGGAATACTATGTCTTTTCTGAACTGAATTTTCCTTAAGAAAATTCCCCTGTTCAAAGAGCTAAATGAAAGAAAGAAATTATGCTTTTTGCAGGGCTATAAGGCACGAGATGGAACACATATTCTAATTACAACGTGTTTCTCTGTTTCTACGGAATGAAAATAGACCTTGTTGGTATGTGCTGCCAGAGTAATTACTTTGAGGGTACGAGTTTTTCATAGCATACCAACTTAAAGTTGTATCTTGAATATCAGATACTTCCTGACATCAATGTTCAATACTATTTTTTGTGCGTAGGTCGTCCTTTAGATAAATCTTGTCATGGCATCATTCAATTGGACTAAGTTATAAGTCAAATATTAAATTAAAAATAAAACGGTGAAAGCTGTTTTTTGATTTATTGAACGAGATGACGATATATGTACGAAATGTCCAACAAAACAGAAAAGGACGACACAAACAAGATTTGTCACAGTGATGGGGAATTCATGTTTAGATTCGGCTGCTGCGCTCCTTTCCCTCTTCTTGTTTTATTTACTCAAATCAAATGAATCAACACTAAATTGTGTCCAAAGTGAAGGGACTTTTGCAAAAACCGATTGAAACCATTAAAGCAAAGGAAAGCGAAGGGTCATTTATGGGACGGACACGGTTGACTAAAACTCCGCGCGCCGTACAGGGTGACAAATGCGATTGAAATCGCGGGTACGGTTGTGGGCAGGAAAAAGGACGTCAGTACAGCTGATCCTGTGCATGTCCAATAATGTGAACGTTTCTAGGAACAGATTAAGGAACAAATTTTCCCTCGCCGGAAATATGAGGGAAAGGCTGGGTAAAAATTGACCATCGGTGGTATACATGTGTGAGTGTGTGGAGTAAATTTTTCGATTTTCTGCGTGTTTATTGAACAAAAAGCGTTTGCGGAGAAGAACGCACCGTTCAATCGATTGAAGGGAAAGACAATCGCCATACGCGGAGGGTTGAAACTGTACGCCAGAACATACAGGATTGGACCGAAGGGCCGCGAGTTTTGCTTCGGAAAAAAGACAATGCGCTTGCGAAAGGAGAAAGCAGAAGACGGAAGAGCAAAAACCGGACAACCATGACAGGATTCTGTCCGGCGAAAGGGGATTTTTGTACCGTTTCGCAAAGACTATGCTCGTTAGACGTGTGTGGTTGGTGCGCGCCGCGCTGATGCGCCCGAGGACAAAGGAGACGGGATTGCTTTTTCATTTCTTTTCTTTTCCTTCTCCGCCTCACACCCACACTCACACACACACACCAACAAACTCATAGCAAGCATGTATGTGGCCCTTCGCGAGTTTTGCCATCGCAACGGTTTTTGGCGCGCCCGCATCGTCCCTTTCCGGCATTTTAACGATGTCACCTTGCGTGTCCCACCGTTTGACGGTCAGCATTTCGAGCAAACCTTCGCTCCCTTCCCTTGCTTGCCGAGCGCGGGGTTGACTTCACCCCTTGGTGGAAACAAAGGTAAACCACGCGCTCGCACAAACACACACGCAGGATGCGCGAAGCAGTGTCCCCGGCTGCAGTGATTAAGGAACGAACGCGAACGCGTAAGCAGACGATGAAGATAAAGTGCGGAAAAGACGGCTTCTCCCTAGGCCGTAGGTAAATCGGGAGGATTACAAACAAAAACGGTCAAGACAGCAACAGCGCAGAAAGGACGAAACGGGCTGAAGGATAAGACAACAAGGCAACGGTGGTGGTGGTGGTGGCGGCCTGGGTGGCGTAGGATGGAAAATTTTTCGCGACAGGCGTCCTGCGACCCGCACTGTAACGTATCCCTTTTTGTGTTTGGTTCGTTGTTTTGTTTTTTTCCTGGAACGATTGCGTTGTATTATTCCCCGTCAAATGCGTTCCTGTTTGTGTGCCTGTGTGTACGTGGGTTGGTTTTTGTGCCCAGCAGGCACGGGACCGTTTCAGCGGAACGTTTGCCACTCATTTGTGCAAAGGAAATAAGATGCGTCCCGGACAAAGAAGGAACAAGATTTCATGTTTAGAACTTTTTGAGACGGCGAACGGTTAGCCTTTCGGGGTTGAGATTGTTGTGCGCAAAACATATCACCTCGCCGCTACCACTTCCTGTAATGTCGAAAAGATGGTGGCCAAATGCTTCAACTTTAAGAAATGCGTCGGCAACAGTCATACGCGCATATCGCAGCATAACGACGCGCCACAGCGGAAAGGGTCGATGGTTGGACCTTTGTGGCGAATATCGTCTGTCGTGGTAGAGAAATAGCACAAAAATGGATGCGACAATGGTGGTACAGCGGGCATCGCGCGTGTACGTGTGGCTGTGTTGAAATGTGCCAAAAAATATTGGCCCAACTGACTTGGCGACTGTACTGCAGTTTACGAGTTTCCCTCCCTGGAGGCATGCAAGAAAAAAGCGGGAGTATTTTCCGTAGGCTTTGAAGGACTCCCCCAGTTTTTTTTTCGATGGTAGATGAGTGTCGTTGGCTTTTCGGACCTTTTGACCTGCATGGAGGGAGAGGGGGCAACTCTTGCGGAGAAGGACTCTTGCGTGCTAAACGTGTCCTTTTTTGTCGTTTGATGGTTGGCAAAGTCTGACTTCTATATTGAAAATGGTGCGCGTTTCCGAAGACCGACGGCGTTTGCTTGGTGGACGGTACTAAGACCAAAAGGGAAAGCAATCTTCTCGGGATGTGAAGATTACGTCCAGAGAAGGTTGCTGGGAGGATGGCCGGGGAAGAGCCGGGTGAAAGAATTCCAATACATTCGTATTCGATCGCCTTGAAAAATACACTATCGAAGGAAATAGAAAGCGCTAGAAGGAGAAAAATATGAGAAAAGACACGCTTTATCTTAAGCGCCACAGATGGACAACTCACGGGGACGTTTACTGTCACGTTAGAGGTTTGTGTTTTTTCTACCCTTGTTTTGTTTAGAATTGTATCTCCTTCACTCTTTCTCGCTGTGCAATCGCATGTAACGCTGGACGTTAGTTGGTACGTTTTTCTTTATTTTAAAACTCGGTAATGCCTATGTGATTATGTCCTACCTCGAGGACGACTCGCGTGCAGGGCATCTAGGGTGTAGGATTTGTAGTTGTCGCGTATTGAGTTTTCTCAATTTATTGATGATCAGAAAAAAACCCAAAAATACACAGCTGTTTTTTGTTTTGCAGTATCTCTGATTGTGACGTATTGTAGTTCAACGATTAGTTCCGTTTGTATTAAAATCGTCAATGTATCGGAAGTTGTTCTTATGAACGCAGAAGCGTAAAAAGCGACGTGTCATTTTAGCCTTCCAATCCTGTGTCTCTTGCAGGCAGGTAATTTTTCCGAGTACCTCGACCACTCAAGGCAAGTCCTCGAAGGTCCTCGAAGACTGTGTTGCTAAAATTGTCTACCATATTTGCAACGAAGTTCGGCGTAAAAGAAGCTCCTTCAGTGTATATGAGTGAACCGCGTCCCACGGAACCGCGACATTGGCCAGAGCGCATCGAGTCACGGTTTCAGAGCGCGTGGTGTCGCTCTTTCGGCGGGTAGGCAGGGGTGCTGATGTTTTCCGTACGTGCCATTTCCAAAGTCGACGGGAGACGACCAGCTACCTTCGCACAAACCCCGGGTTCGCGATTAGCCGAGGGACGACCCTCGAGCCTCCGTCCTATTTCGGCGCGGGTGTTAATAGGCCGTGAGTCTGCGAAATTTTTGGCCCGTTCCTCTTGCGCTCGTCCTTTGCCCCGGAGGAATGGTGCAGTCAGTACGGCCTAACCATTATCCCGTCGGTGCCTGCTCTGTGGCGAAGAGCCGTGCATTGTTGTATACCCTGTGTGCCAAACTTTACCTGCCCGCCGCATCACCGTCTCCCGGTGCGAAGGGACGTGACATTGCCCCTGCTCACGGGTGGTGTTGGTGTTGGTGGATGGTGGCCATAAAAATGCATTGCACCACTGCACCGCGGGAACCTCGGGAAGGTGTTAGTGCGCCGAGAAAGGAAGAGAGAGAGAGAGAGAGAGAGCGAGAGGGAGAGCCAACGCGAGAACAGAGCAGAAGGAAAAGATAAAGCGTCTACCCCGGGACTGGAAAACTTCTCAGAATTGCATTGCCAGACCGCCAAAAACGCTTTCGTCGCATGTTTTCGCCGTCGTCTTGCGCCTTTTGAAAACCCCCGGTGTGCCGGAGGGCCAGCAGTGAAGGAGTCCTTCGGTGGGCGAATGGGCGAATGGAGGAAGCAACAGCAACACTCACACACACACACACACACACACACACACAACCACGCACCAAAAGGATCGATACGCGACCAATAGGCGTCCCTTCGGTGTGTCCCTGTTTCTGGGATACACATGGGACCCTTTTGCAATGGGCCACGCTTGAAAGGCTTCGGCGAAAAAAAAGGAAAGGAAGGGAACCCGTACCTTCCGATACCTCGAAACTCGAAACCCATCCTTGCCGGCCCAGCCCGCTCACTGCCTGGGTGGTTGTGTGGTGGTGTGCCGCTTTCCCTCGGTGCAGCATAATTTTAGCGATATTTTACGCACCACCCAGTGCAGCGCGGGAAGAATGCGCGGCTTTGCTTTTCGGCTGCTCGCTCGATGTCCCTTTTCCGTCGGCCTTGTACGTGGTTGCCTTCCGGTTGCGCTGCAGCCATGCCCTTTGTACCTGAGGAAGCAAGAAGCAATTGAACCTGCGCCTTGTCTTGAGAGATTTCTACGGGGCCGCCTGGGTGCATTCGTTGCTGCAGATAAAGGTTTCTTTTTAAAGCATGGTGACGGCGGGGGCTGCAGCGGCGGAACGACGAAAGTTTTGCCTGAAAATCCGCGCCCTGAACCTCCGAACGGCTGGAAGGCGCTTGCAGCGAAGGAAGAAACGCACTTTGGTGCTTTTTTATGTGTATGCCTGTGTTTGTGCTGCTGCTGCTGCTTTGTTTGGTGTGAGTTGATTTATTCTGCTGGTTTTTATGAGCGACATTTCGGCGAAGGTTGTCGGGATGTTCGCTTTCACCAATAATTAGCTTTCCGTCCTTGGCCGCTGGGTGTTATCGGGTTGGGTTTTATGGCAGAGCCGTTCGAGTTTTCGGACGGATAAGCTGCCGTGACTGATGCAGCGTGTCGCAAAGGCATTACAAAAAAGTACAGCCGAGGTTGGAACTAGGATCACATATTTTGTGAAAAAGCAATTTGTAAAGTATTGCGTTGTACATAATGAATATTAGATTTATGAAAGTATTTGGTTTATTTGTTTGTTTTTGATACTACGATATTACAAACCGAGTCTCTTATCGTGGTTTGCGTGTGCATTCATGAGTCTTCTGAGCAGTATCTTGTACTGAATACTTCCCGGACAGGTTTTGTGAATGTTTTGCTAGGATATTGTTAGGTCTAGGCCACTTTTTCTTTGATTTTTGAAAAAGAAAGATGCATGCTGGTAGTAATTGTCGTTATTTTTCATGCATGCTGGTAGTAATTGTCGTTATTTTTAATTTTACTAGAGCATAGCACACCAACTTCTCGAATTCAAATCACTAATTCCACCCCATATATTTGCGCTTACGTTCAATTGATTCAACACACAACGCACTTTTAAATGATCGGTTCTAAACAACTAACCCTAGCACCGCTAATGACATTTCCTCCTGGTCGGTGCTCGGTGCAACTACCCATTCCGTTCCACCTGCCAATGTTTGGTGCTTTCTGGCCACGGTAATTGACGCGAATAGTCAGGAGATTAGGCGGTTTGGATAATTTTCAATTAGTCAATTATGAGAGAAACGTACCGGCGCAGTTCCACCGTACACAGGGGCGCTACACTGATCAAGCAAAATGTCCTTTTAATCTAAAAATGCTGTTGCTGCTATTGGAGCCATGAAAGACGGGGAACGAAAAAAACCACAGCCCAAACCCCATCGCTTTTCCTCTTCCGCCTATGGATTGAAAGGCGGCAGCTTTTGTCATGGGAAGAACAAAAAATCCCATCCCTACACGCCGTGCGTTGCAGGGAATGGGACAACGTCAAAATCTATCACCCTCTGCCCAGTACACCCACTCACCCCTTTCCCAGCCGAAGCTCTTGAAGTTAACCCACCACCCGTTTGCTCTCTGCTGCGCGTACAGTGTCGATCAAACGTGTCCCTTTTGTAGTGTTTTTCTTTTTCAGCGTGCGCCTGTGTTTGTATGCTTTCAGCCTGGGTTTCCAGTCCACAGCAAACTCGTAACACACATTGCGCTTGCGAATGTGTTTTGATTGTATTTTTGTGCGTTGCGTTTGCGTGCATTTGGCGTAGGCCTGCTGCAACTGAACTATCGCCTGCAGGACATTTGCGAAAAGGGAGAGAGAGAGAGCGAGCGATCTGGACCGATAAATGGATAGGAAAAAAATCCTTTTTGTCGCTTTCTGTCATAATTAGCACTCCCTCGGCGATGCTCGTGGGACGTGCATCTGTCATGTCAGGCTTGATGGGATGGAAAAGAAAGCAAAGGATGAAAAGGGCTCTGGAACGGGATGAGAACGTTTTGGCGGGCGTGCTTAGTGCATTGGTGCATCGGATGGGTGGCCGGTGGTCGCGCCGTTCTGTTTCACATTGATACATACGCACATACACACAAATACATGTACAGAAACACAAATAAATTTCTGCCAAGCGCAGGAGGCATATCAATCGAGGCGATTAGCAAATGCGTTTCCTCGCTACACGGAAGTTGCATGCGAATTGCAACAGGCTGGTTGTTTGTTAGCAAGGTAACAAAAAAAAAAGTCAAGCCAATCTCATCCGGCCACCCAGGACTGACGGACACTAACGTGACATAATTAAATGATTCGATTTTGCATTTAGAATCCAAAATCCGGCTCGTGCATCTGTTTTTCCAGAAAAGTACTCAAAATCACGAGAAAAGCTGGAATTGAAATAAACCGATTCGTTTTACCACTGTCTCGGAAGTCGTAAGCGTAAGTCCGTCGGCACCGTCCCATTAATGGCTCAACGTTCTCGCATTAATTATGAGCCATGAATGGTTTTGAATCATGCAATAATTTAAGGACTGTCGGCAACGTCTTGAGTCTGCACTACGTCTTGAGCCTGCCAGTGTCTGGCTGCCACTTGTTGCGTTCGGAAGGGAGTGGCCCCCAGCAGCAGATCGTAAAGGCGGGAGTCGGTTTAGTGTTTTTTTTTTGCCGGCGTCTAGGAATGTTGATACAGCATAAATTTTTATTATTATGTTCTCCGTCGTCCTCCCTCCTTTCTCGGTTTGTGTTGGGGACTGTGTCTTCCTGGGCACGTGCGCCTGTAAGGAAGAAATGGTTTTTTTATGTCCCATTTGATTGGGGCCGTGTGTATGTGTGCAGATGGTTGGGACGGACTGTGCATGAGAAGAACGTCTTGAGCTCCACGGGAAAGCACAAAACTGTTTTTTTTTTGCTTCTATTATGAACTTTTGCATTGATCAAATTGAATCAATTAAAGAACCGTTTCGGGTTGAAATTTCAGAAGATTCAAAGGATTTTTTCCTATGCAATTCTTAAACCGTTTCAAGTGTGTTATTTGGCTTCAGTTTCTCTCGTGCCTCTTGCCTTATCCGGTTGGTATTCATTTTATTTTTACACACCATTGGTCTCATTAGCACCGGAAACGGCAAAGCACATTAGCGTACTAACTCCTGAAAAATGATGTGAAAATGTTCCACCAGCAGCGGAAGAAAAGGAGCAGCGGGTCGTGTGCCACAATGTGCTCTGAAGTCATCCGTTTTACGATATTTCGTTGACATTGACCGGTAGCCGGTGTTGTCTAACCAAAATGAACTTAAGTTTAACGGGCTCCCTTCGCCCCAGACGTCTAGCAGCTTTACGAGAATATTTTTATTTGTTTATTCATCTCGTGTCTTGGAGGTGGCTGGAGTGGCACCACCACCAGCTCCCGCTGTTCCCGGGGTTGCCCATAAAGGCAGTAGAATCCCCTTGCCTGATATGAAGCAAAGCGAGGGGCCTGAGACATTGTGTTTCCGTTTTCTTGCAGCCACTTCGTCTTAGTCATCATACCGGCGGTGGGGTCCATTCATCTTGCTTCGGTCGTTTCTTATCCTGTGATTGTAACCCAGACGTCTTGTATAGCTGTGAGTCTGCGTGTAAGCGTGTGTGTGAGTGTAGTTGTGGATGATTTTATTCGCCTCTTCTGCACAGCATATCGCCATCGCTCTGAAACGACTCTTTTATTGAGCTGTTTTACTCTTTTCGGATTTTTCTCCGGTCTGGGCAGGGGTGTTTACCGGTCGGGCGAGGAAGATGATGGTAGGGTGGGTTGTGTTTTATTTTGCTCCTTGTGTTCTCATCTTCCGTCTCTGTCGCTCACTGGAAGCAGGAACCTTTCGGGCCAGGAGCTGGAGAGAAACGAACGTAAGACTTTGCCCTTTTATTTCTCCATACTAACTTCCGTTCCTTCCCGTGTGCGGTTCCCTTTACTGCGTCGCTTCGGTGTTGCTTTTATTATTATGTTATTATAGAGTTTATTTGCAAAGATTGGCACCGGGGCCTTCCTTTTGTGTCTCTGCTTCCTTCATCTCCGGCTGGTTTCTTGCAAGAAGGGCTGCGCCACTTCAAGACGCCGCTTTCTAAGCGTGGCTGCCGGCAGCATCCGCAACTGGGAAGCATTTAAGGTAGGTCAGTTTCTAAAATACATGCTCTATGTATATTATAGACGTACCCACACACACACACACACACACATACACATGCCCACAGAAGCTTCGGAAGATATCAGAAAGTAGGCAAAGGAATGACGGGTTGGGGAACTTGAGTTCCTTTTTTGTTGTTGGAGAGTGGCACGGCACACCGCACCTGCCGACGTCTCCTCGAGCGAGCTCCCGCTTGATTTCTTATGCTCGTAAAGCTCTGAAGCAGTGCCGGAATGGGCAAGGAAGTTTGGCTCCATTCTTAAACGAGGAGAAACGCTGAAAGGAAAGGGGAACATGGCAGGAGGAAAGATTTGCTCCGGTTCCGAATGCTCCGGCCCAACGCGGTTGGGAGTTGCGGGGGTGCCACACTTGCAGGTGGTTTTGTGTTGCGGCACTTCTTTTCTTTTATCACCATTCAACCAAGGGCAGCAAAATAAGTAGAAGAAAATACGAAAGATAAGACGAAGTCCGCTTTGGCAAAACAGTTTGTCTGGACCGACTGGCCTTCCTTCCTCGTTTCTTGGTTCAAAGAAGTTTCTCCCGGGGTTTGCTGGTCTCGTGCTGCTAAGAAGCTGATTTTTTATGTGTTTCTTTTGCTGGAATTATGCTATCTTTTGCTATTCATTCCCCTGGCGGTTCCAGCTTGGGCGGGAACCGAGGGGTGTGGCAGGCGAATGGCGATCAAATGGCAATGAAAGTGAAAACGACGACGTTTGACGGGCTCAGGGTTGTCAAGGCGAAGCGGGGGAGCAGTAAAGTGGCTCTGCTCTGTCCTTATGCTTGCCGGCCAGAAGTTTTCGTCCGGGCACACTGGCATCCAAGTCAGCTGATGGATAATTTATTGCCCAATGCTGCTTACGCTACTAACAGGTTTGTGAAACACCGGATTTGGTGAGGTTTATTTATCTTTACATCACTTCTTCGTGCTTCTGCTGTGCGGCGCTGAGTGCGACGCATAATACTGTGTTTAATGGTGTTTGGGTGTTTGGTTTTAGTACAGTCAGACTTGTGGGTTTGTTTGTACGGGGAGAAAACATTGGGCCTTTGTCGTTTAATGTTGCTCAGTCAATTGGACAATCGTGATACTTTTCTCTCGTTCAATCCGATTGAATTGATTGGTTTGTAGCAAAACGAATGTAATGCAAATAGATTTTAATAGATAAATTGGATGTCTATTGTGGATGGATGGATTTAGCTAACTTAAAAAAATAAGTAAAATAACTGTGTCATAACTTTGCATATCTGATATCATTAATGTTTTCTGAGATTTTTTAATTTTTACTATTCGTTGAAGAAACAATGGTTTAACAAGTTTTTGTTCTTAACTTCCTTCTGATAACTCTTTTGAAAGGATGTTACGTTTATATCTTATTAAGATTTCTCTTTTATAAACCAGCGGGTTCTGAAACAAATTCTACCATAACGAGAATCTTGTTATATATGATTTTCTTGAATCCAGAATCTTTATCTTTAATGCATTGGGGTTTAGGACTATTGTAATATGTTTGATAAACTTGAGGAAGTTTTTAATTCCGTAGATAATTAATATTAAGTCTATAAATCTTTTAATGCTTCTCTTGTCGACTATTGTTAATATTCATATCTTCATTCACATTATCAATTCTGCTTGACTGATTTAATGACTTTAAAATATGTTATCTCGTAAATATATTATATTCCAATATTTTTTTCTTTATTCTCAACAGTTCAAACACTTTATACTTATATTTAATACATCTTAAATAACTTCAATAATATTTTACTTAAAGATGTATGAATTTGATAACTTCAAGAGTATGATAAACACATTTTTTCATATAGTTTTTTTCATCAGATAAACGTAAATGAAGGACGCTAAATGATTTAAGATCGCCCAAGTAGGCATCGCTTTGGCAGCACTGCAGGACAAGCATGGCACGATAGTGCGTGCAAAAATGCAAACCAGCAAAAGACCACTACGAGGGTTGTTGGCTGTTGATGAGTGTCGCTGGCTCGTGGCCGATAAGGAACGATAGCACATGAAGCGCATCGAGAAGGCGTGAAACTGTGATTTAGTTTCACTTTCGCTCACCACAGCATCGCTCCGCTCTGTCCTTGCAAGAGCCTACGGCTAGTGTCGGCTAGTGTCGCCCGTCATTCGATAACGAACGCAACTAATCTGTGCGAACGAAGGCAGCCTGTTTGGTCGCGGGCGCCTTGCAAAGTTCGCGAACGTTGCATTAGTGGACCAAATTTTTTTGAGGGGGAATTTCGCTCGTAATTGTTGTCAGTCCCTCGCCAGTGCTGCTGGGTTGATCGTGTTTTCAGTTGATAAGAAGACTTTCGCTGATTGCATGATGCATCGCCCGCTTTGCTTACAGTGTATTTCGCCTCTTTGCTGAGTGTACGCGCATTTCATCGGCTAATATATCTCGTCCAGTGAATCTTCATCTAACGGCTGGCTAGGGGAAGGAAAACAAAAATATCACAGCCTTCGCAAGGGCCTGCCGCTGGTGTACTGGTCGTGTATATCTCTGGGTGAGTGTTTTTCGCAATTCCATTTGCTGGAAAAGGGATGTCTCACAGTTCAGGAGCACTAGGATTGGGAGGGGAGATGTAGGCAGATGTCCTGAATATCTATGCAACCGCAGGTCTTCGGTGGAGCCCCCGTAAGGCAAACCGTATCAAGATGGTCCGAAAGACAAATAGCGCTACCACATTCCATCTGACTTTGCTCGGGTCGGCGCGGCCACGGTTATGGTGTTGAAAATAAAAAAAAGAGAGCGAGTTTTTAATTTATACCTTTGCTTATGTTTGCATTTCATGATGTACACATACACCGATACGAACAAAAAAGGCATGGAAAACGATGTCATTTCACCGAACAAGCGTCACCGAGGGCTTGGTGCCAAGATGGTCTTGATGGAACACGGTTTTGTGCCGGTCAGTCTACGTGGACGTCCGGGATTGGTTTTTCGTTTTGGTCGAGTGGATTCCATTGGACAAAAACACACGATCGCTCCCGATGTTTAATCAGTCCAGGACCTGCTTGCCCCTTCATTCATATTTAATGCGCTCTCCTATTGACAAATGATTGGCCAGCGTGTTCGGTTGAAGTGATGTGGTAGAATTTTTCATTATTTTACACCACCACCATATTTAGCCGGCGTGTGACCATTCATCGAAAGTTGTCGATGGGAAGGCTTTCTAGGTTCAAGCAGTTGCTTCAGGCCCCCGGCGGTTGCTGTGTGGACAACTCCTGTGCGGTGGAAGCACGGTGATTGTTTCTGTGCTGATGAGTCGAGCATGAGTGATTATTATGATTCTCCTTTTGAACCGATGCACCTGTTGACAACAGGATTGCCGTCCCGCTGGACGTGCGTCCCGAGTCCGTGAGCCCTGATGGTGTGGGAGTTGTGGGAGGTAGGACGTTTTGCACGCTCCGAGCGCTAAACGGGATAGCTTCGATAAGGATCATCAAAGCAGCAGCGTGATGAGTGGTTCGCTTGTGCGTTGTTGTTCTAAAATAATGCCATCGTATGTTGAATAGGCTCGGGAAGGAGGCTATTACAAAGAGGTTTGTTGTACAATGCTGACAGAGTTAATGAGAGTATCGCAAAGAGACATTTAAGAGACATTTGGGACACATGTAACTTATTTTCGTTACAAATCCAACGATGATGTTTCCTGCCCATTTGTCCGCTTTACTAAAATAGTACTTGCAAAATTTGTTGCTGGTCATCTCACAACATGTAGAGTAAAAACCGATGCTCTGGGCAGCTTGTGTTCTCTTTACATGGCACATCGACACAACAAATATCTGCTCCGAGTTAGTTTCGCTTGTACAGCCATTAGTCATGCCGACGCGTTTCCTGTGGGAAACGCCATCAGTGTGTTGTTTCGCGTTTTCTCTGCAAATAAACTCCACTTTCTGGCCGTCCGGTGGCAGCGCACCACGCTCTGGATCGGATTTACGTCATCCGCCGATGATTGCCGCCGTCTCGTGAGCGCCGATGGCATCTGCAAATGGCTCGTACACGCGACAGTATTTCATGTGAGCACCATGGCGCCAGGACGTAGTGTATGACGCGAAATTGTTTCCACCCGTTCCACCCGTCCTCTTATCACCGCTAGCTTAGCATAGCCCGTACCCCTACCACCCTTCGTGTGCTCATCGGTTGGCAGGACCTCTCAAGGCACGTCCGCGGATCTCCCGATATAGTGGACCACCCACCCCATCCCATGCGGAGTGCACGAGATCCGGACAGTAATTGAAACTCCGCCTCCCGTCCTCCACCACACATGGCCGCGCGGCGTCGGTCTCGTGTGCTTGAGAAATGTCTTCTGGTCACCAGCAGCAGCAGTAGTGCCCGCATCCTCGACGCCATCTTGCAAGAAGTGATGGCGTTTGAACAACTCGCTAGGATCCGGTCCTAACGAGGCGGGTCGGTGCTGTTGGTCATCGCAAGATGGCCGCCGTGTGTGCGCTCATGTGTGTGTGTGTGTCGGTGTGGAGCGGGAGCAGCAAGAAGCACGAGCAGCGGTAGGCTTGATTGGGAACTCGTTTTGCAAGCACGGAGCATCGTGGCGTCCGCAGCCCCGAAGTCACCCTTTTCTTTGCGTATGGCAGAAGAAAGTGGCACCATTCGGTGCACTGGTCAGTTGACCACTCCACCCCTGCTCGTGATGCAGATTTCCGGTGGCGAAGTGCAAGCGGGAGGCAGGGAGGTGGCGGCGCGATCCAGGATACGGGTAGCAGGTGGTCGCCGAAGAAAATACGCAAAAGGTCGGAAAAAGCGGCGTACCGGATCGGCGCTGGGAGGGAGAGGATTCGCTTTGCTGCTGATGATGTTGCTATGGTTGCCATCGGCACACAGAGCACTAGGACTCTGATGACGGTGGAGTTCCTCTGCGTCTTTTGCATGAACCACACGGTGACGGTGACGGTCAAGAAAGGATTCGCTTGGCGACGACTGTGCTAGTACGCGCGGAGGGGTATGAATTTCTGATGCCAAAGTGGGACGGAGTGGTCCGGTCGGTTAGTTGGCGTGTACGGTCCCGATTCTGCATGCAAAGATATAAGTATAAGGCATTCTCCATCGCCGTCGTCGTCGCCGTCGCCTTCATGAAGGGTCGATGCTGCTGAGCAAGCTGACCAGCCAAACGCCTTGTGTAGCAAATGTTCGTGCGGATATGCTTGAGCCACCACCACCCACCGAACAGACGTACGCCATCTTCTCCCACACCAGCCACTTCGAGCATTGGAGGTGGTGGTGGTGGAGGACGTTTGCCGAGCATCGAGCGTCCTAGGAAAAGAAGGTCGTTCGGTCAGCGCCCAACGAAAGTCCGGTCGGTCAGTCCGTCATAGGGACCGAGAGACCGGACAGCGGGGACCACGGTCTTTCGCAGGCAAACTGGAATGGAACGATTTCGTGGGTGAAGTGCTTGGGAAAGGGAATTATGTGACGCGGTGTACGTGTGCGCGAGACCTCGAACTCGTTGCTCCTTTTGCTCGAAATTTGTACACCCGCGACCGTTCAGAAGCGAGAAGAGGGAGGAGTGGGGGGAACATCGGGCAGAGGGAAACAGTTTTGGGCAGTTTTGAACATCAGCAGGTGGAATGGGTGGTATAGAGATAGCGAGCTACAGAGGGAGAGATAGAGAGAGAGAGGGCTCTACACGAGAGTCGATCCCACTAGGAGGCGCACACAGGGGGGCGAAACCTTTCTCGTTCGTGCAGCGAACGTTGCCTCGGTGTATCCGTTTTTCGAAGTTGGAAGGATCAACATCAGCATCATCATCATCATCATCATGGCCACCGATGGCCACCATCGTCTTCATCGTACCAGCCAGTTGCTAGTTTTTGTAACGGCAAAGGCGGCACCGGAGGCTGAGAGTGGAAAACTCGAGATGTGTTTCTTGTGTGCGTGTGTCCCGGGCAGGGGATGGGCAAGGGTGGTGGGTGTGTCGGGGCCGATCGAGGGGACGACCGGTTGGTTTGTGCAAAATGGCGGGTGGGCCTTGTGCGCAAAGATGTGCCCGCCGAGTGTCCGGCCAAAGGAGAAGAATAAGGCAGTGCACAGTCCGGTTCGCTTTTTAGAAAAGGATAAAATAAATATACATAAGAGAGCGGGAAGATGACCAACCCCGAGCGAGCGGCAGGCGGTAGGGCCGTGGGGGGGAGGGTGGGTCGGACTTTTGTGGAGAGACATGGGTGCCAAGGTGCGGGATAGTATGAGATGTTTGTTAGAGCACTCTGCCAGTAGGATACACACTCCCCCGTCCGTCCTCATCCGCACGCCACCAACATGGTCCCCGAGGTGGCAGGACGAACAGCCCGTACCACGGGCAGTGGGGGAAAATTGTACCGTGAGCGAAAAGCGAGTTTCGGGTCGAGGTGGACCTCGACTATCTTGACTGACCGCACGGTGGGTACTGGGGCTGACAGAGAGCCGGAGGAAAGAAAGTGTTCGCAGCAGCGGTAGAAGTGAAGCTAAATTGGACTGGGTGGTGGGTGTTTTTGAAGCGGTCTTTTTTCGCTCCTCTGTTTTAGCGTGACATGTATTTAAGCGTAAGAAGGGTCGAATGTGTGTGCAATGTCAACCTCATTCATTTTAGGAGGAGTTGGGGCTGACAAGATCGACAAGAGATGATGGGTGAGCCGTGGAGGCAATGCGGGAGAGAGTGTTTGATGAGGAGCAGTGGACCCATATACGGGGTGGATTTGAGGGTCGGGGATCGTTCCGAAAGGTTTCGTCACGTTTGAGCCGTAGGTTGAAGACGAATTGCCCACGCAGTTGATGTGGCATATTGGCGCGTATAAGCAAAGTGCACCACCCGGGAGTGTTTTTCACCGAAAAGAACGTGGCCATTGGAAGAGATAACGGCATAATTTTTGAAAACTTGCTTTGAAAATGTATTAAATAGAGCCTACTGTTAGCGCTTAGATTGCACCAAAATTGCCTTATTGAAGACGAAATACCCACTGTCACATAAATCTTAGTGTAGTCTTGCCAACCTCAAAAATGGTCCATGCGTGAGACATTTATGACATGAGTAGGGAAAAACCTCTCATTCATGTTTTGATAGATGATGCACGCTCCAAACGTCAATTACCGACGAATCTCCATGTAAAGTTTAGGGTGGGAATGAACGAGTTACGATACTTCTTTTGGTCGGTGACTCGTACCATTAGCCACCGTTGTAATGGTGGACTAGATTTCGTTTACTTCACCAATAAAACTCATCCAACTGATCCGGAGGGTGGTAAAACTATGAGGAATGGAAAATTTTGGGCTGCTAAAACATAACCAAAAACCGCCCCACTCCTGCTGGAACGAATGCGCGTCCGGGTTTGGCATGAAGGTCCTGTGACGGGTTCGGTGCAAAATTCTTCTCATTTGCTGACCACGAGGGACCAAATGAAGGGTTTCGTAGAAGAACGTCCTTCCAGCTACGGTACGGCCACGCCACTCTACCCCCAACGCTCTTCCCCTTAGTAAGATCCGGCCCAGTTCGTGTGGAGTGTAGCAGTGCTCTAGCAAGGAAGGAAGCATTAAATAAAACCGAGAAAGCCGAGCGCACCGATAAGAGCCGTTCACCGTTGTTGATGCTGCCGGTGCCTGGGTCTGGGTCTGGGTGTTTCTGGGTGGGATGGGATGTAGCGTCGTCAGTTAGCGGGGTTAGGAGCTTTAGATGAGTCGGTAGGGTTGGGTTGGGCAGGACTTTCGAGTTGGAGAAGACAACCCACCCGGTAGAGAGTTTTTAGGTGGACCTCTGTACCGCTCGGACATTGGCCGTTCGATGGACTCGTTGCGTCTTATATCCATGGCCACCTTTTCGAATGTGGTAGGGCACATTGGCGGGAAAGAATGAGAAAAGCATTTTCCATACATCCCAGCAGCATCCAGGGATGGATGGGGTTGGAAGCCTGTGAGACAGAGAGAGAGAACGATAAAATGAGACTGAGCGAGGCCATCGCATTAAACCGACTGGAGGATGGGAGGAGGAGGAACACCTAGCGTTTGGATTCTTCTCCTCCTTGCGTGCAAGGTGTACTCCGGCGGAGCAGCTTCGGGGATATTTTGTTAAACAAAAACCCTTAGCCAAAGTAGCTCCGGAAAGGATGAAGTCCAGGTTCGGTCAGGTTCGATCCGAATGACTGTCGGGCACAGTGCCGGAACGGGGCGAGGTTATGTAACGTGTGTAATGGTAATGGGTTTTCGTTGCTCAAGTACCCGGGACTCGTGTATGGGTGTCTTGTGGGTCGTGGCGGCGACGTCGACGACAAAGACGACCCACACTGCATGGCTCGGAACATCAGGACGTTTTTATCAGCCGACGGTGGATATGGTGGAGCTGTGGTGCACACCGCCTGGAAGCTGTTTGCGTGCGAAAGGAAAGAGGAAAAAAGGACTTTCCAATACCCAGCGGGACCTCAAGTACGGGAGCATTACCATCACGGCCACAGCTGATACCGTGCTGTGGACGCGGTTTTCAGTTTTGGAGTTCGATGGGACATGTCCACCACCCGGGTGCGTCGTTAGGAAAAGGGCAGCGTAGGTTCGGGTTGTGCGTTGTGTTTTACTTGCTATGGGGCTCTAGCTCCAAATCCAGGAACAGGGAAAACAAAAGGCAGAATCTCGTTTCTTTCCGTGTTCTGTGTATCGGACGGCGCTTTGGGATGTCCCCAAACTACCCAAGATGGATTGAACGGCTCAACGGGTTGAGTGCGTTTGCGGGAGGATGGGTTGGAATTTGTGGGATGCAAGTAGATGATAAAGCTGTGCTGCTGGGCCCAAAGACTCTGCTTCGAGTACAGTACATCTCATCTTAGTCTATGCATCGGTAAGGTTGATTGGATGGGATGCAAACCGGGATGGATATTGTAGGGGATGGGCGAGGAGAGCAGGGGCAGGTAGAAATAAGGCTGTCGGGTGAACGGCCAGCTGAAAGAAAGCGCTCTGAAGGACAGGTTGATGGGTTGCTCGCACCACCGTGAGGCTTCTCAAAAGATGTGGATCCGTACCCGAGAGCCGCAGAGAGCCGATTTGGGTGTGTGTGTGTGCGAGAAGGTGTGTAGGGGTAAATCACAAACTGTGGATAGGCGAGGGTTTCGGCTAGTTTCAGGAATTTACATAAATGAAGGCAAACTCTGTTACCGAGCGGGTACACCCCTGCATCACCGGTGGAGCGAGTGCTAGATGACACGCAGGAAGGGTTCGTTGTTCCTTCGGCGAAACAGACCAGCAAACGACGTGTACACCCCATCGAACGCGGAGTCCACCTTGGAAGTCCGAGCGTCCGAGTTCGTGGAACCCTTTTAGTGGAAGGAGCTCGGGCTTCTTCCATCGAGACTCCTGGGGCAGGATCTTTGCAGTGGGCATGCTAAAAAAATAGCCATCATCCCTAAGTCCACTCTCGCACTCCGTGTTCGATGGACAACGGGTCGGCAAGCTGGTAGGAGGGAGTTTCATTCTTGCACCTACTCCTCGGTTCTCAATGCTGCTGCTCGGTTGAAGGGTGTAAGGTACTTTCTTATTATTTTCCTCACTTTTCCAAAACCACATCACAGCACCGGGAGACAAGCATGGGCACATTGGGTACCGCCCAACCACCCAATAGGATGACGACGACGACGACGATGACCAACGCTTCCTTTTTGTACGTTCCTCCCGTCCAACACCTTCCACCAGCCTCCCGGCTCTCAAAAAAGGCAGAAAAAGTGGTATGAGTGGTTGAGGAGGATCCATTTTCTGTGTAGTGCGTCTTGCCCTGGTGAGGTGGTTGCTAGTGCTGCTGCTGCTGCTGCTGCCTTCGCTCACCGTTGGTGCCTTGATGAGTGAAGCCTTGCGAAAAGTGATAGGAATTAGTTTAAACAACTGGTCAGTTTGGACTGGGTAGCAGGTTTTTCTGCCCGAGCGTGGCCCGGGCCCAGCGAGAAACACCCGGTCGGGACGTTCGGACAGAAGAATCACCCGCCGTACCGGTTCGCTTTTCTTTTAGGATGGGAGCAGCACACTTAGAATCAGAGCGGGTTTTGATGGTGGGTGGATGGAGAGAGGGGGAAGGGGGAAGGTAGGAGGTGGTACGAGTGGACAGGAAATATCTACAGCCTGCCGTGCGCTGGGTAAGCTCGCATGTGCATGTGTGTTAGCGGGTGCGGCTAAGGAAAAATAAGTTTCTCGAAGGCTGACCGAAGGTTTGGTCCTGTGGTGGTTCCGCCGCAGTCTTCGATCCCGGAATAGCTTCAGAACCCTAACACCAGATCCTACGTATGATCTTTGATTGGAAGATATTAATTTAATGCACTAATAGTCTTCGATGTAAGGAGCGGAAAGGCACACGTCGGAATAATTGCAATCAAGAAGCCTGCCGGAGACGGATACTGTGCTTGCCTATGTGCCTGTGAGCAAGTGTGTTGAATGAAGCTTCTCGGATGGGCCCCATGCCTCGGCAGAGGGCGTAGTTTTATCTTCAATTTTTAGTCTTCCGTCCGCTTGCATATCGGGTGCCGTACACCGGGCTAACCTCTTTCTTGTGTTCGATGATTAGATAAATTATTTCTAAGAGTCGTAAGATTCTAGAACAAATGGTTCCGGCTTACCGATTTCGTACGGCTTTCAGAGTACAGCAAAGGTTTAATTTCTACTTTTGAAGCAAGGGGTACAGTTAAGGCTCGTTCAGTTGTTTCTGGGACAGATGCTTTTGATTATTGGCATGCTTGAAATCAAAAAGAAAAGAATCTTGTAGAAAACTATGACCTTAAGCTAATGACACAGCATAATAAGCAGCCTTTATTATTTTCTGATTTAATAAAATTTGGTTTCCTATTCCTATTTTCTAATAAAATTTGGCGTATCTATTACTTTTAAATATATTGTACTCAGCTACGTATCAAAAATCAAGGTTTTTTACGTCTTTAGGCCGTCATATGCCATTGTTTTGACAAGAGATTCAAAGTATTGTGATTTGAAATTGTAACCGCTAGGTTTATGACGTGTAACGGTGTCTTATTTCATTATTTCATGAATCTGTACAACTGCTTCTATGAGACTGAGAAACCTTACTTTTTATTTTTATTCCAAACGAGTTCTAATTGCTGGAATGTAAACAAGCTAAACACTCTTTTTTTTGTTAGTAAAAAAACTTAAAATTGTTTGTACAAAGATTGAAACGAGATTGATGAAGCTATATTTATGTTGCTTCTCCGAATTTCGCTGCTATGGTTACATCAGATCAGATGTTTGCTGATTCAAACAATTTCAGGAGTAAAATCCGCCATATACTAGTGTCTGAATATCGATTTGCGATTAGCCAGTCAAAGCTTGTGACGATATGTAGGGCGGCTTGGGGAATTATTTTTGGATTCGTTGATAGCGAAACTATAGCGAACCGTGTATCCCTTTTTTGTTTAGCTAAATTCAAATCCAGATCCTTTGGCCCTCCACTCCACCATGCGCACATAACTAAATGCGGTGCCAGCCGCAACGTAACAGAGTGGATCCTCGTAAAAAAGCTCGGTTGATTAATATTAAAAGCGAACTCGCTCAGCGGTACCGTTATCAAGGGAAAGCCAGTCCAGTCCCGGGGCTCGGGTCATTTATGTTTCGGTTAAGTTTTTTGATGATTCGCCAAGCGAAATTGGGCTCGTCTCTGTGCTTGGGAAGGCAGTAGGAGAATGTAGAAGGGATAGGACTAGTTTTTTATACCCTTTCCTAGCCTCCGAGTTTGGGTTTGGGTTTCTCCGTAGCCGATTCCCCCCAATCCCCCTTATCAGCTACCCCAAATGTTGCGCAAAACCCATCGCAAGTGGGATAAAGGAAGGAGTCAATCCATTGCCAACGCTAAACCCGTTCATTTGCTCGGAACGGAACGGTCATCAAAATTTCCGACGCCAAAGTGTAGTGTGGCGCTATAGGCGTCGGTGGAAACGTTAAGGATTTATACCAATTTCCATCCCAATGGCTATAAATATGCTGCTGCGTATTAAATCCGTACCGATGTCCCCTTATCACCCGGGCCGAATGAAGGGTCCCATATCCGTTTCTTCTTACTCCTCCCCCGTCGGTGACCGTGTAGCATAATTAACCGAAGCGGGATGCTTTTTATTATGTAGCTACATGTGTACCGCTGCCGTGCGTCTAATAGTTTGTGGAAGCGCCACCCGGTCTAACGGTGGCGGGCGTTATGTAATGAAGGCTGTTTAGGGAGTTTTTTGTGCGCGTATGTGCACATGGTGAGGTGGGAGGTAGTAAAGCACACTAGTCACTAGCAGCACTGGTGGCTAGCATTCGGGGCAATAAAAATAATAGTTAAATTCATAACGGACCTTTTTGCCGAGCGAAACGAACGGCGAATCCTGCCGGACATAGTGAAGTCCGGTTGGGAGGCGAAAGTGCGTGTCCTTCTCCAGTCCGGGGGCGTGATTCGGTGAGTTGTGCGTACGTTTATGCTTGTGGGCGTTTGAACTTTTAAACAACCGAAACTGAGTAGTTCCTCGGTTGCCTGGGTCCGTCCAACAGCAGTGCGTTGGTGTGGGTACTTGATTAATTTAAATTTTAAGAGGACCATTTGTCTTCAATCACGGCGTCCTAAGGGTTGATACTTTGCGTAGCGTTAGTTGAAAATAAAAATGTTTTTGTTGCTGTCGGGTTTTTACTGAATTTCCAATGGGAATGTTGAACGCCTCAAGTTAAAGAATGATATCATTACACTATTTTAGAGGAACAGAAATTAGTACTATGAAATCTGTTGTTATTTGTATATTTTCATGTAACGAGCAATAGATAATAACAATAAATCTTATTATTGACTAGTATTATCGACTCCGGTAGTTTGCTAAAACCACTAAGAAGCGCTCCAGACTTTTTTCAATCCTTGAAAGTGTATGTACAATAATGTACAAAAGTATATCACATAGAAGAGTTTAATCTTTGATGATCCTTTAGTTTAAAATTACATAGTTTTGCGTGAATAAACAACAGATAACGATATGACTTCACCATTCAAGGAAAAATTATGCGTTTAAATAGACTTCCTAATGTTCGTATTGAGAGATATCTATTGAATTGGGCACCTGTCTGCTACATAGTGACGTCGGACGTCGGAATCAAAATATTATACGAGTTAAACGGATTGCGTCACAATTCTTAGAGTTCCTACATGGCACAAGAGCTAGTTGTTACCACACTTAATTTCAATTACGCTTGTTTGTGTTTACTAGCCAACATTGATAACGTAACACATACGTCAGAGTGCCATCACACTGCCTGTATCTAAATTTCAATGAACAAACACTTGAACAACACCACGCAAAAGCTAACTCATTCGCATAATTCGATTCACGCAAATTTTCTCCGGAACTGGAAAAACAATTTCAATCAGCTGACTGTTTAATGAAAATCGATCCAACTTGATGTTTGAGTGAAAACGTGTATGTTTATTTACTACACGGCCTCGCCGGGTCTGACGTAGGAAAGTTAGAAATTAAATTTTTATCACCATTTCTCACCGCCGGCTCGTAGAGTGTGTCGTATCGCCTCGGTCGAAGATTCGCCGACCGCGACCGCCGTTTGGCAACCTTGTGCTTGATAACGCCGTCACCCAGCATGGTAGTTAATGGGTTTCGATAGGCGCATCGCAGACATCGCCCTGAAAGCGTTTTGGGGCGTCAAAAGGGGTGAATCACGCATGGCCTTTCCGCCGCACTGAAGCACTGTGGGATCCTTTATCCCCGCCATCCTCCGAGTGACAAACACCATCGAAAACATCATCTCATTAGCTCATCAACTTTACCGCGGTCCACCATCAAACGTTAAACACACACACACATCCACTTATACAACAAGAATGAAAGGGTATGAAGCGTGTGTAGTGCGGGAAGTATCTGATGCCTTTACGCAACGACGTTTTGAAAGTTTAGGCCGCGCTTTTCCACTTCGCGCAGCAGCCTCCCTCGGCAGTTTTTATGAGCTGGGGGTAGGGGGGTCGTCGTCCACCCGCTCTGCGCCCAACCGTCCAAGGTGTCCTTTTGTCAGCTCCGGACGGGCTTCGGAATGTTCGCGACCCGTGCGCCATGACGCGAAGAGGTTATTTGAAAAGGCACCAAATCCCCGTCGATAACCGTGTCACCCCGCCGATTACAGACGTGCGGGGTGCGAAAAGGATAAGGTCCATACATGTGTGTGTGTGTGTAATGGGCTTTTTTAGGGCGAGCCGAGAAGATAGAGTTACGCTGCGGAGAGTTTTACGCTAGTTCGGGAAACGTTAATGACTGCGTGGATGGGTGGCTTGCGTAAGTGTTTGGCGTATCTTTGGCGTATCACGTGGCCCGGCGTAGTCGTTAGGCCGAGAAGAAAGGTACACACTTGGCCGTCCTGCGAGATCGCATCTGGGGCGGGTGAGTAGGTGCAAGAAGTTTTCGGCGGCGGCCCAATGCCTCGCACCGGCGAGCGGCAATGACAATAGCTTCGGTAATTGGCTGTGGCGGATGACGTCGCCACGGCGGGAAAAACGAACCGCCCCATGCACAAACACCCGCACTGTCACACAGCCACACAAACAAACACACATGCGTCCCTTTCTCGGTTGAAATCGGAGGATAGCGACACACGCATGTTATTAAAACGAAAGTCTCATAAAACGGCCCGGACCGTAATATAAAGTAACGATTTTTAAAGTTTGATGTTTGTTATAAACACGCTTCCGTTTTACGGGCGGGCACCGGGAAATGGCCGTTCGGGAAACAATGCGCACATGCGATGTGATGCTGCCGGGTGGGTGGAGAGGGGTTGGGAGCGCATCGCAGGGGACGAGGAATCGGCAAGAAGTGGAATCGAAACGGCCAAATGTCGCGGCATTAGGATGCTAAGTCCGCTTTTTGTCGCTTTCTGCCCCAGGAAAGGCAGGGAGAGGAAGGATGTGGAAGGGGTTGATGGTAGAGCTATTAAAACGGGAAAAGATCTCTGTCGCAAATGGTGGCCCGTCCTGTCCGGAGCCCTTGCGATGGACCGAATGGTGGTGTTGATAACGAAGCGACCGAAGGCCGGGCGGCTTTTATTATTGACGGGTTAAAATTTCCATCTCGCGCCATGTTCCTGCCATGGGAACGGATTTCTTCGTTCGGAAGGCACGGGAAGGAGGAATATTAATTTGGAAAGGTTGCGTATGTGTATGTCGCCAAGTAAGGTTACTATTTTTCGATCTTAATTTAGAAAGGAATCGCATTTGAAATCTTGGGGTGACGTGAAGGGAAGGTTTTATATGATTATTTTTTAAGAAACTGGGCTTGAAGTTTAGTAATCTTACTGCTCGATGGAAATTTTTCTGTAGCTTCACGTTTTTCGATGTGCGATCCAAGATGTGTACTAGATTTGGTAATACTCTTTTGCACAAACAAGCTCAAACAAAAACACACGTTTAGTTTTTCCTTTGACACATCTTCTCTTCTTTTGGTTTGATTGGTATTCATTCATAATTTATCTTATAATGAATATCAATCAATCAATATCTTTGAAATAACTACACAACATTTTCTACGCGTATGATCCAGCGTATTTAAAACAGCTATTACTTCATAGAGAAGAGCTCGTATGTTTCAAGGGTTTCAAGAGTTTGTTTTATTGGTTTGCAACTTATTTCAAGTCAACTGTAGTTGCTACGCCTTTACTTTACAAGTATAATCAGCACGATTGCTACCAACGTCAACTTCGCACGTTGACAACATGTGCATGGATCAGCACTAAAATCTTGCAGATGAAAGTAACAAGCAGCCGAGCAGTGATCACATCACAAACGGATGGGAAATAAAAAGGGCAAAAAGCTACTGATCGACTCGTTAGATGTGTCTGGAATTTAAAAAGGGATTTTCCTTTTACCGCCTGTGCATTAATTTATCCCCGCTTGCGTTACTGCTTCTCTCCAGCGATTATCGCTTGCCTCGCTACATATGACCACCAACAGGACGCCCATTTTCCCGCTCCTTTCCCGTCTCGCACTCAAAAACCGCCCCATCCCCATGCCTTTATCGCAACGCCTTTGTCCCACAATGTTGATAGTGGAGAAAATAGCTAAATGTGTAATTATAGTACCGAAGAAAAGGGTTCGCTTTTACATGTTCACCCATGGTCGTTTTGGGTGTGGGGGTGTGCGTGCGGCATCCACTAAAATTCTCTAAATTGATTTGGCAGCATGCGACGGTTGACGGTTTTTCCGTAGATTAGTTTCGATTATGATCATCCACCCCGCATCACACGGGCAGTTACCAGGGAGCTGCGGAAGCTGTAGAATGCGGGATAAGGCTTTGCGGCAAGTGGGATCCAGCGAGCGTTCAATGATCGACCCGGGCTCGGCAAAATAACCCGCAGCAGCCCCACCACAGGGAGCAGAAGCGCTGACACGATGCGGATAGAAAAACTAGCGAAAACTATGCGCTACGTTCATGCTAAGGCTCTACATTTGGCTACCCCTATGCGAGTGGGAGGTGGGATTCCCTTCACCACGAGTTTCTGCTTATGTTGTGCGTTTTTCGGTCGGTGATTTTAATAAAAATATCTTCTCCTCCATTGTACGGCCAAACGGCACAAACCTTTCATGTTGCGGATCCGGAGAAAGGTTTTCTGGCGCTTGGTGCGTGGTTTCTCGACAGTTTATCGTTTTTCAGGGGTGTGGGGACGTGTGTGCCAGTGTGAAACGCATTCTGGCGTAACCCGTGGAGGGAGAAGAGAGGCAAAGTTTGGGATTGGTTTTCTATTTGAATATTCCTAGATGGAGCGATTTTTGTTCGCTGGTGTGTGCCAAGAAGAGTTGATTAAACGGGAAGATAAAAGGATGGTCAGTTTGATGGACAAACTGCTGTTTTGCTTGGATAAGGATTTCATCCACCAGCCCTGTTCCGGCATTTGCATATTATTGACATTAATTAAACTATTTCATTTTCCTCAGAAAAAAAGGCTTCTCTGCTGAAACCACATGATTGTGCACGGGGCTAGTGCGTGGCTTGAAATAATTATCATAATCACAGTTTCGCAAACAAATGACCTAAATATGATTGGATTCTTTTGCTTCTTTCATTTTAGGTAAGTTATTCAATGAAAATACATATAAAGAGCTAAATTATCCGGGCAGCCTTAAGGTAGGTACACGCTGCTGGAGTCTGTTCTAGGTTATACATCAGAATGCAATTTTTATTCCTCAAAATACTCCATGATATGGGCAGCATATTATTGTTTTTTGTGTACCTGTGTGTAAAAAGTTTATCAGACTTTCAGTCTTTTCAACACCTTTAAGAATATCTATGTTCTTACTTTGCTTGATATGCAAGTACAATCATTGCTAACTCCTGAATTGACTTCTGCTACATAAGAGGTTTAACCAGAAAACTGAGCGGCCAGTCGGTTAAAGAGGTTCGTGGCTCCACCGAGAACCAACAATCGTGATCGCATGGATGCTGGTGCATGAATATAATGAAAATAATGCCCCGTTGACCGGCAGTATCCGTATTTTATAACGTTAGCCGTACGCTGTTGCCCGTCAAACGCATTTCGACTCGAGAAATCGTCCAGCATCTTGAACTACCGATTCCTTGCCGCAACTGCAACCGCCCGAACCCACCGAGTTCGCTCGATTTCCGCAATGCACACGATGTAAAGTCGGAAAACATACAATACATCTTCAATTCTGCTGACCGCAGAAGCAGAATCCTCCGCACCCGTACGCCAGTACGCTCGGGAACGGTGAACGTTTGCACAACCTCCGCAGGATGTAGGGATGCAAAATGAAATGACCATTTCCGCCGGATGGTGGTGTGCTGCACGGGGCAAATGGATTTCTTCTCCATCAATGTCGTCGTGGGGGTGGTTTTTCATTCCGCCGTAAATCGTCTTCGATTTGCTGCCGGCCCAGCCGACTTTTCATCGTTTTCGCTCGGCGAAGAACCACCTTCTAGCGGCAAGAAAGCGAAGGACCGCAGGCTCAGGTTAGCCCGGGCGAACGTTGAACGTTTACAATGGCGGTGGGTCTTTTGGATCGTGATGATGCCGTTTATTGAACGTATGCACAATCGTAGGTAAGCAATCAAACCGGGAAGCTCTTTGCGATTTGCTGCTTGTTGGCGAGAATTGTGTCTTGAACGGTTGCAGCATGGGCGGCGGATGAAATGAAATTGAATTGCTTTTCGGACCGTGGGTTTGTGGAGAGTAAGTGTGAGGTCAAAATTTAATACCTTGCATAAAGTGCTGGTTAATATTTTTTTAAGTATGAATTTAATAATTATTCACTATCTCCACATGTTTTAAAAACGTCTTCCATTTGTTTTGATGAGGATGCATAAACCAAACATACTATCAGTGGCTTAATTTCCTATACTTACGACTATCATAGAAAACAATCTCATATCGGGAATGATTTTGTACATGAATAATTAATCTAACATGCCGACAAAGGTTTTGGGAGAGCCTATGCTCTGCTTTGCTTTGCCTTTACGCAATTTCGAACGAAAGATTAGAAACCATCCAAATTATCATGCGGAATTATCCTTAGGTGGCCTCGGGAGTCCCTCGGGACGAACGAGCCGAATCTAAGAACCCCTGAGGAAATGAAAAACTGCATACATGGACACATCCCCTGGCAAGAACATTACCCACCACCAAACCTCCTGCCACCCACTGATAAAGCTCTCGTACGCTAACCTACACTCGAAAAACGCTCACGTTGCTGTTGGTCAGCAAAAAGAGTCCGCACCGTATCAAAGACGGAGAAGGACACACACTGGTGTGCTTGCCGATCACCACGCTTGGTCAGGGAGCAAAGTTATGACCCCGGTTATGCACACGGTACGTCTCGAAGCCTCGCTAGGCGCCGTGTGATTATGTGGGATGGGAATTTAAATGTGCGGAGAAGAGTTCGCCCTCCTGCCAATGTCATTGTAGGGGAGAGCGTCTGGTGGAAAAGCGGGCGATGCCGGAAGTGCCGAGTGGGATAGAGGACATTTTGGAAGGAATGGTTGCTGGACTGGAAAGTGTCTCAGTGGTTTAGGGTACCGCGGACGCGGGAGTGGGGGACGCTTATGTACGTTAACATGCATATATTCGTTGGAGGCGTTGGGTACAAGCAAAGTTATAAAAAAGTGGTTAAGATAGTGAAAAATCGTCTCCACACTTGTTCAGCCAGTTCTTCATTGTCGCTCCGTCGCAGTCTAAGGTGTGCTGCTCGATGTAGCAATGTGACCTTCTTGCATTAATGTTTGGTCAAGTGAGTAAGGGAAAGTTATGGGCTGTGAGGTGAAAACAAAGCCATGTTGTTTCGTTGACCAATTTGAACGGAGATAATGGTAGGCACGGTAGTGCACCATCCTTGCTGCCATAGCGATATGGTTTGAAAATAAATCTTGAGCATTTCCTGCACACTCTTCATAAAGTTTTTTTTTGCGATGACGCAGACAAACTATAATATTCATACGCTGAGTGTAGGCTCATGCTTTAACAAAAAATAAAAATAAAAAATAAAATAACGCACGCATTTTGTGACGAACATCTCTTATCATTTATTTGAAGCTTGAATAATTCCTTCCAATAGGCTTCTTATGACATGATAATTGACATTTGAAGGCAAAACATGTTTTAATTAACCAAATGTGTAATGCAGGATCAATACATTGCATACAGATGACCTTCACCGAAGTCAAGGGTCATATCATAATATGATTTCGTCATGCGCTTCATGAGGGGAAGAAAGAAAAGACAATCATCGGAAACTTTTGTTTTGCTCAAGCTCTAGTTATTCGCCCAGGGTATTGAAACGTAATAGGGAATCTCTAGACGAACTCTTCCATGCGATGATTGGACTTCTCAGCTAGAACATCTGAGGACGTTCGAAATGCAGGGCGACAAGGTGTATGGACGGGAAACATAATGTAGCCGTTGATCTCGATTCCGTACCGATGCAGTATACTCCCGTATGAAAATAGACGCCTCGTCCAAAATGTTGCATCCTTCATTTCAGTTAACAAGAACGGATGCAGGGCCGAGTAGGACTACGAACTGCTCATTGTACCTTCACAGCTAGAAACTTTCCCTCTACAAACCTAGCCCTAGCATCTAACGTCATCAGCATTAACATCATCTCCCGTGCAAAAGCTGTAGTCCAAGCATGGACACTTGGGAAGATTTTTCTACCATCTCGAATCTAAGGATGTGGTATGCGCCTTTCTTTCGAGCCTGGACGGTGCGGTTAGGCGGACTGTACCTTTCTTTTTTATGATTATTGCACAAGACTGGACGGTGCACCGAGCGTCAGATAAATCCTTTATTCAAATCTCTGTCCATCGGTCACCGGTCCACAAGGTGATTGCGAACCGGACCGGAAGACGTCCCAACAGGCACAGGGCGGTGTAATTGCATCGTGGCGTTCTGGGTGGTGTGGGTCCATCTCCACACAAAGGTAAAACAATACATAATCTTACGGATAACGATCCTTACTCGTCTCTGCCATGTGGTTTCGGAGTCGCCTTCAAGAACAAAAAGCAGAAGAAGCCGGCTGTTGTGTTCTCATCCTTCTTACTGCTGCAGCGAAAAGAAAGGCCAAATAAAGGTACCCTCCCGGTATTTATCGCAACGCCTCGGTGCGTACATCCCGATCATCGAACTTGGATGCGTACACGCACCGGGTTGGATGTCTTCCAGTGCCCAACCCAACCCAACCAGAAGGATGCACATAATCTTTGGACCGATGGAGCCTCCTCCCCGTTTTTTTTCCGACCGTGGACAAAACCGACACAGGCTCTCACTCTTTCTTGCCACCGCTGGCTCGAGGGAGGCGGACGAGAAGAAAAAGTCCATTCCGGAAACTTGGGTGTTCCTTCTTCTTAAGCTCCAAATGCAACGGGTTGTGGGTGGCTGTGATCCTTTTCGGGGCGAGATCTGGGTGTTCCGGGATCGTCCCCAGATCGTCCTGGGGGGTGAGCTATGGTCAGCAAATTGCGAGCCTGTATAGGCGTAACGAGTACTGGACGATTGGCTTGTGAGCCTTGGGTTCACACACACCGGCAGGAGGCGGAAGAAAAAGTGGTTATACATATCCCACAAACGGGAGCCTCGATGGAGTGCAAGCCTGGAGCGGTAGTACATCTCATCTACGCCTCGACAGCACTCGCCACGACACCGATGCTTTCGTGCCGGTGAAAGAAGCAGGGTGTGTAGCATTTTATGAGACGCTTTCGGATGGGCATGAGATTGAGAATCTCGTTTACCACACGCTCACAGACACAGCCTGACCGCGTATGCACTAGCTCACCGGTGGCAGGGTTTAGGACGACAAAAAGGCCATTCGTTAGGGCAGCGGCACATCGTCGTCGTCTTGGTCGTCGGTGTCGCTTGCATCCCAGCGAAAGACGAAAGCCTGCCTGCAGTTGACCAAAGGCGGCAATACGGCGAGGGGGCGCAATTGCATTCATTAGAATGTCCCTGCCCGTGCGTGCCAGGCAGTGGCTGGCTGGTTAGCTGGCTGACTGCCCCAAAAGGTTCGGGTATGGGCGATCCGGGGGTTTCTTATTATTATTCCACTTCCATTATGGCCAACACCACAATCTTCGAGTCTGATGGCCCGGCCGGGGAGGGACGGGGATTTCGGAAGATGGGTTGGGACCTGTGTGTTTTACCAGCAAAACGGGATCTCTACCGTCACCGTGAGCATTAGAGAGCACACATATGCACACCAATTTCCTTCGAACTCCCTGGCACTCAACCCGCTTTAGTATAACAGCCAACGTGAAAATGCAATGCCTGCTGCATACGGGAAGAATCGGGTACTGGGGTCAGCTAAAGGATATCTAAAATCTGGTGGCCAATAGTGTTTATGTATGTATGTGTGTGTTTAGGCACACGGTCCCGATTTCTTCGCCGCTAGAGGATGGCTGCACTTTTCGGGGCGAAACGCATGAGTCAGCGCGCGCGTGCAAGGATTCTTCCCTGATTGGGTTATAATTTATTTAGCCGGTCCACCGGAGATTAAAAAGTCCGAGCGTGACTTCTTGTGCATTTCTGGCAGAGACGCTGACCACTGTTGGCACGGTTTTCATGTGTATGTGTGTGATGATCTACGAGAAATTTCGGTTTTGGTTTGGAGAAAGGATAGTCGGTTTTGGATTGTAAATCGTTCAGAGTAATGCCAAGAGTAACTTTAGAACATTATGTCAATAGAGAGTGTCATTAATGAGTTGAATGAACAATGTTGTATCGGTATCGATAGAGGGTGAGATAGATGTAGGACTACATCCATAAAAGGTTCCAAAAAGGAATTTCGCGGATCTTAATTGGGGAACAATTTATTTGGTTTTATTATGATAATTATTCATGAATTATCCATCAAAAGAATGTATCAAAACTTACGCAGGAATCAACCAATTGAGCCATTACAATATACGATCCCCTTGAAATCTACCTTGCCATTACGGGATTGCTTATGAAGTAATTCCACGCCACAACACAGTGGTCCAACCGTCATTTGAGTTCACCATGCGTTTGGTGTATCGATCGCTTTACTACGCTAATAACCGTCAATCATATCATTATTATCGAACTCGGTGTAGCATTAATAATCCTTTCGATGTATCCAGCGCCGAAACCAAAACAAGAGTGAGTGAACGATGGAGTAGTCCGCGTTCGGGCAATAAACAAGCAATTGCAGATCATTTCCCTTGATAACCGTATTTTTCGCATTATGAAATTACGCATGATTGTTGAATAATCGACTCGCAGCCCGACCTGCCGCCGGGATAGATAGTCTGCCACCATGCGCCCGTTTGCCACTCCACCAAAAGCCACCCCGTCCGATTTGGAATGCGTTCGACTGTCCATCCTGCCCGATTTCAACCGAGACACACTCACTCGTATTTGGTTTGATTAGATTACGAAGTGGTGGGCGAGTAGATAGTGTATCTCCCGACCGTGCATTCCACGCTTACCATGTGCAACTGAACTACACAATGCAATTGATGTGAGTTGACTAAGGACGTCGCTGTGCTGCATTGATTGACGTTGGCGATCTTATGGGCATCGCGTCCAGCGTGTCCGCCTGGTACGAAATCGATAGTGCGACATCATGCACGGCACCAAATGTGCAACGTGTGAGTGCACACGGGGGTGTTTGGTGTGTGGTTTCCGGTGATGTCAATTATCTACTCATTTCGGAGGGTAAAATCATGCGATGGCCGGAATAGTAGAGGGTCGCGATAAGCTTTTACGCGCGACATCAATCACTGGGGACTGCTAAACGACAACTTGTTTGAGCAAGGAAATGTTGATGTTGGAGTGTTCATGTTAATTTTCACTACATTGGAAATATTTAACGATGGTCTAGGAAAGTTTTCCATAAAAATTTATTATACATCAGCCAACGGACAATATAAAAAACAAACGTGGATTAATTTTCAAAGTTTATAATGTCTTTTTTTTATTTAGTAGAGACGGCCAGGCCGTATTGCTAGTTTATAATATCTTAATGATGTAGAAAACTTTACGTAAACCAAAGCCAAAGTTTAAATAATGCGTAGAATGCAATAAAAAAAATGTAACAGAAGAGGAAAAAATTTTGAGTGAATTAATTACATTTATTATGAGTTTGAATGAGTACGTGAGTTTAATCTTTGGACATGAGTGATCTCTTCTAAATTTGGGCATAGATTGTATTTTCCTTGAAATAATTGATGCATAGGCCTATGGTGTTCCAAAATTCAAATTCGTCACCATGTACGATTGAAATGAATTAGTGGAATATTTGGCAAGCTATTAAGTGATGAATGATGCACTACATATGTTTGTTGTTAGCTAAGTTTTATGCTAGACTATCCTTGGCTTACAACCATCCAACCATCCAACCATTCAATATCTCAATAATATTGATCATCCAACACAAGGACCTCTCAACACAAGGTACCTCAATCACAAATTTTGCTAATATACATGAGTGTGCCAACATTAAAAATCAATGCCAAACAAACAAATGCAAACATGTCAACAACAACAACAGTTGTATCAGCGTACCCAATCAATCGTATCACTGTTGAAAGCCGTTGATATTGTTGTCACCAAAATGTTCACGCCTTTCATCGCGCCTTTCCTGGGACACGATGCATCCAAGATGATGGATAGGCCATAATTGGTGCTACAGATGCTTTGTCTTGGCTTACGTAAGACTGTGTTTTCAATCGAAACTATACTGCACGGCGTGTCCCGCACTTTAATGCGAAGGTATCACATTCCCCAGTGCTTAGTACATGCATAAATTCACACAATAATCACTACATTAGCTTTGCCAGTAGGTCAGACTCAATGTGTATGTGCGTGTGTGTTCGTTTTACTATTCCAGTGATTATTAGCCAAATCTACCTCCTGTGGAATGGCCAGACTCGGTAATCGGTAGAATCTTCGCACGATGGCTTTTCACTTTCTACCAATAATTTCCGCAAACAGTTTGGGAGAGGAAGCCCCGTGTGTTGGTGTGTGGAGCTGTACAATGTGATATGTGTGGCATGTCGTGATAATATGGACCATAGGATCGGATAGTGGTAACGATTATTTAGCCAACAATTACCGACCCAATGCCGACCGATTACTGGGATTGTTTATAAGACTCTCGGTGACTAATGTTATGCTACAAGCTGCCCTTCTGCTTACATCTTCGGTCAGGCTGTCTCGTGCAGTTCGTCCGGTTGTCGGAAGCGATCCGAATCCTTCCCGTGTTGAACCCCACTCCTCTTTCTAGTTTGCAGAACACACCGATGTTATTGACATTCGGTTTGGTGTAACGTAATTATCGGTCATAATAAATTTATGGTCTGGATCGAGTGTCGTCTCCATCTCTTCACCGGACGCTTTGCGAAAGTTTGTCTAGGCAGTGCCGGAAAGCGAAATACTGATGGCAGTCGTAGGCGGCATTCACTTCCTCCTCTGCCACACGTGCTTATGTGGGTCAGCACATGCAAAACCGTCGGCGGTGGTTTACCTTCCACTACCTTCATGCAGCGGAGGTGTAGGTGTTTGTGTGAGTGTGTGTGTCGGTCTGTTTGATAGTGATTAATATCGAGAATTTACGATTAGTTTAATTGCCTTTCGATCCGACGTCCTGTTGGCAACTGGGTCACGGTCGGAATATGTACCTTCTAGGTGAAAGACGGCAAGCCTCATTCCCGAAAGTGAAAGTTCAAGACCAAACCGCGATGCAGGCAGGCCTGGGTCGAAGTTCACCTCGAGGCTGGAGGCGCTCCTCATAATTATCATTATTGTTATGATTATACTCTCACCCTTCTGGGAGTAGATTCCCGCGTGCTGTCAGGATCTGCTGTCTCGAACACCGGGAAGTTAATAATCATAAATATTTAGACTCCACGTCAGAAACTTGATTATCCGCTCGTATTCCGCGGCGACTGTGATTCCGCGGAAGAAAGCGATACCGTAAATTATCTCATCATGTCAAAACAATGTAGCAATCCTTGTAACTTCCACCCGGGATCATTGGGCTTGTGCGTTGTTTGTGCGTTCGCTCGTCCGTTCAAACCCCTTTTTTCTGGGGTGGGGAGTTTTTTCTTTCATGTTCATCCGCGAGACCACGACATTCGTTCTTTTGCGCTCCGGGTCGCCCTCGGGATTCGCCCTGCTCTACCTGAAGCTTATCCAACCAATCAATCTTGCCGCGAAGTGCGTGTGTATTAAAGGGTTACAATCGGTGCAAAGACACTAACTAATACACATGCACGCACGCACGCACAAAAAAGGGTCACAGGCAATAAGCGAAGACTTTTTAACCGTCTAATCCGGCGGCGAAAGGATCTTAATTTGTTTTTGTTCATAAAATAAATGTTTATTTTTGTTTTGAATTTTAATGCAACGGAACAGGGCATGGTAGCGGATTGTTGGGTCGGAAATGAAGATCAGCCGAGTGTGTGTGTGAGTGTTTGATTCCATCTACCATTTTCCCATGTCACAGTAGCTGGACCGGAACAGTGCCGAAGGAACAGCGAGTCAGTGAGAAAAAAGAAAGAGCGGGAAATGGTTTTCCCTTTCAAAGGCAAAAAATGCATTTCTGCATCAGCAGCAGACACGCAGGGCGTGCAGTGGCGATTTTCCCCCATTCGCCCCGTCATCGCCCGTTCGCCTGTTCAACTCCCCAGGTAGGGCTTTGGCTAATCAGATTCGGGCTTAATTCCGCTGCGGGTTTCCTTCGTCCGAAAATCAGTCCTCAAATCACCCGTCAAGGAGGTACACCGCTGCGGACTGAGAAAAGGTTCGCTGCCGGCCCCTTGGAAAAGAAACAAAAAAAGCATTCTCTTAGTCGACGGCTTTTCAGCATGGTGTGGCGGTGCATCCCGTCGTCAAAATTCTTGCGCCGCGAGAGATCTATCCCGAGCCGATGCGCTTAGGCTCGCTTCGCTACCTTTTCTTCCATCCCGCCGATCCGTTTCATTAGGAGCGCTATTGTGTACCGCCCGAAAAAGGGAATGTTCCCGTTTTAGCTCTGTAAGGAAGGGAGAATCGCGCGCTGTTGTGCTTTCCAGTGCGCCCTTACCCTGCGTCAAAAGACGGATCGTGGTCTCGCGCGCGCACACGTCCCATTGCTTCAGCGGCGTAACTAATGGGCTGACAGGAAAACATTGATCATAAATTGTCGTGTCCTGTGACTCCGGGCTGTACCGCGGTGCGTGTAGAGGTTATGGTTCCGCAGGGGATGTTTCCCTTGCCCTGCTCAATTGCTTCCACCGTTCAGCCGGTTGCATCTTCTTCGCGCCTAGACGCGCGAACTGATAGCGAGCAGCCGCGACACCGCCGAGCGGTGCAATCCTTTCCCGAGGGCTGAACATACGAAAAGGATTCGATTTAAATTTTTCTATTTGCTCACACACGTATACACAAATCTGTGTTTCTGTTCGCGTGGTCCAACTAGAAGGTTGTGGTGAAAGGTGAGCTTAGGAAAGCTGAAACTCCCTTTTTCGATGCGGCAGAAGACGTGCCGACCTGTGGTAATGGTGGATAATGTACGCTACCACCTTGAGAAGCATATTTAGCAGGATTAATTTTGTTGTTCCACGATTTTACGATTATTGTCCCTTGGGATGCGTATGATGTGCATCCAGAGTGGCTCAGGTACAAGCGCTACATGCAATTCAACTGCGCTTGCATTGCCGGGCGCGAACGGACCGTTCTAAGGATCCTTCCAAAAGCAAAACGCGTCATAAATTTCGTCTTACATGTCTATTTTGTACGAGTGACATGAATAAAAAGACTTTGTTTTTACCTTTCCCCGTCGCGAGAAGGTAGTACCCGTGACGCGGGGCGCGACGGAGACGAATGTGTGGTTCGTTTTCGCCGGTAAGCCATCAGTAGTGACAGATAAATCTTGTCACTACATGCTGACTTGATGGTCCGTTGCAATGTGATGAGGATTTATGAAATGGTGCGATAAATGTGTATCGCCAAGGTGTTTGCTGGGGGTTGCGGCTGAAGGCTGAAGGGAAAGGCTGCACGTAATGAGTGTGTAGAATATATTTCACTATTGCTCGATGGGCCGTAAAATGCAACCAAATCATGACGTATCCCATATTTCATAGTTGTGACGTATTTTGTTTAACGAACATGGAACAAAGCAGTTAAAAGTTGAACAGCAGGGTACAACACAATATTTTATGTGAGAGCGCGATCCATGGGAAACTGCTGTGGTTTTTACAAGTTGTAAATATTTTGTACCATTCCGTTAAAGCTTTTTTTTAAAGAACTTGATAAATATCTTACATTTGGCATTTGGTGTTAATTTTTTAAATACCTTCCTTTCAGCACCTGCTATGCAAATAAAAGCTCACCGCATAATCTCTATTTAGTCACCGATTACACCTTTCGTACCTTTCGTCTCCAAATTCCAATCACATCTTCACAATGGATCTAAAACCACCCAAACGCAATAATCCAATCTCTTTCTCCAAGCATTGCCTCTATGGAGCTAAAAAGAAATATTCCTTTTTTTCTCGAAATGAATTTAGCTTAATTGGAACATGGTTCAGCAGGCTCAGCTCTCGATTGCGGCATCCTACCGGGTAGGCCCATTTCTTCTCCCATTGATTGTAGTTTATTAATTTACATGGTAGCGCACACCCACACAATGTGCATAGGCTTTTCTTACATGTGGAAACACCTTCTCAACATTTCCTTCAAAGGAAATCACGGTGAAACGGGCGTGGGAGTGCGAAGGAACGGTCGATCGTTCTCTTGGGAAAACCGGGAAACTATATACCGGTGTTTGAATGCAGTAAGGAAATAAGCTTTTCTGCTCGTACATATCAAAGGGCGTACATCACCTTTCGCTCTCCAACTGCAAACCTTGATGTAAGGATGCAGTTTTGTAATTTTACAGAGTTTTACCAAACATTGATTATCGCCTCGAAAATGCGTCGCCTTATGTCGGTAGCCATGGCCCGTCCCGGATTGGCTGGAGGAGAAAATGAAACATTCTTGGGTACCGTAAGCTTCACCCGTGCCGTACAGGCACATGTGCGTCTTGATGGGGAGGAAAAGGAACCCGATGCCTATAAATGCATCTTTTTTCAGACAAAAAAGATTTTACCGGCCACTCGGTCGATGCAAGTAGCAGCACTCCTCCCAACGACACGAAAACATACAGCGGACAGGCGACACGGGTTGGCGGTGGACATGAAAGATTGTTAAATAATGGGAACACAAGTGCACTGCTGCAAGACCACCAGTGCAAGATGCACTACCGGAAGCTTAGCTCCCCGGTGGGACGAGAAAGGTACGAGGGGAAGAAATTTGAGATGCAGAGCTACTGCATCGAAAGAAGTGCGTTTATTATGTGCACATGCGGTGGGGAGATCTCTCCGCTCTCCTACTACTAGCCACATGATCTACTTTGAAATCTGCTAAGATGGTGGGAGCGGGAGAGTTAAGGTCTGGGAGCTTGCGGAAGACGAAGGGTTCAAAAACAAAGAAAAACTTTACTAGAACCCGGTCTGTTCTTCGGACCTGGACGATACTTTCCTTTTGGTTTTCGGCCCAAGGGATGTGAAGCCGGAGGTGGATAGGGTGAGAATGTGAAGGGAGTGGGAATGGTGCATCGGAGGCGCATTATTTGCATAGGAGCTAACCGAGCCGAGGGACCTGTGCGGTCGATGGGGTCGTCGTGGTCGTCGTCGTTAGGAACGGATCCTGTAGGCGTAAAAAGGGAATGTCCGAAAGAAAAGATGCGTACATTGGTCCGGAAGACGTGTCCATGCTACGATGCATCGGGTTTTGTCAAGGATCCCCGGGACCCCGGGTACGAAGTGTATACACGTATCCGCCCCATGGCCAAGGGAAGGCGGATGATGCACTGCACGATATAAGACGAAACAAGCGCAAACACACGTCGTCGAGGAGTTAAGGAGGGGGATAAGGTCGGGGAACGGGATAAGGTCGTGCATCTGATGACCGGTGCCCAATGCACACTTCGTCCGGGTTTGTCCGGCCAGCCAGACCGAGACAACACACGGGTTGGGGCGGTTGGTTGGTTTTCTAATGCATTTTCTGGACTTTCTGGTCATCTTGACGGAGACGGTCCGGGCCTACTTTCACCAATCGGTGCTAGGAAGTGGGCTAGCCGAGTGTTTGCTTCAGCCCGTGGAACCTTTTTCCTCGGAGTTAGTACCTGGGTGGACGACATGAGATACTAACGAGAATTGGTTGTAAGACGCTGGGGGTGCGTGGAGTTTGTTTGCGAGGAGCATAGTGCATTTGCAGCTCGGGCCCGGACACAAAGAGGCCTAAGCGCTGGTGCCGGAGCCGTTCCTGCGTGGCACGTGTACGCACAATTGTCGGTTTTCTTTTTGGCATGGAAGGATTTTGGGGTGGTGAGAAACAATGGTGGTTGGTTCGGAAGGGAGGCACAAGATGACTCTACCCACTGAGAGGATCTTCATGCCACAAGGTGCATGTAGGACACACACACACACACCCACACGCACGTATTCCTCCAAGGGGCAACGATAACGAAGGCGATAGTATAAATGAACGAGTTTGAGTTGGAAGGAATGAGATGCCTAGAAGATTGACTCGACCGGGGATGGGGGGACGATGGGGGTAAGCCCGGATTGACGTAATGGATGATCGGAATGGGAGCATCGGAGGACGAGAAGTCGCCGGGCAAAAGTCCGTCAGAACAAGCCCTGGACACAGCTCCGGCCGACCTGCTGCCCGAGATGGACAGCAGCGGCTCGAGTGCCCTTTTCGAGAAGATGCTTCAGCGAACCGTTTCGCCTTGGCTGGTGGGTCCGCCCACGATTGCTTGTTGTGTTGCTAACCACAGAAAGCTCGAAAAGGTTGGGGGGGCTGGGGAGCGTTGAAGTTGAGTCATATCTTGGTGCGACCACTGGTGCACTTGTAGTTTCAGCGATGCACACACCGTTCATGCATGCATGCATTTTATCGGGTGCATCTTTTACGTCCTCGACCCGGTGTGTGTGTGTATTCTATCTTTTGACTGTGTGATCGACTAGTCTCTGGGTGGTTTTGTGCGTTCAATGCACGTTGAGGGAGTACAAAAAACGACACCTTCCTGGTGCCCATTCACCTACCCGCCCAGTCCAAATACGGGGTGGCTGGGGATGGGACACTGTTTCTATATTGTTATTTTCAACTCAAAGAAGACGCAGTCAGATGAGATGCTGGGACGTGGGTCCTGAGTAAGAAAAAAGGACAACCAGGAACAGGAGCGAATCGGGAGCTCCGGAAGAAGAAGCGCAGGTGTGTGTATGTGTGGTCATCTACTTGGCTGGCCATTTGATAGCAAGCTGGCTTAGAAGATTGCCCAGTTTCTACGGTGACCAGAAGCCGATTCTCGGACAGTTCAGAGGCGACTAGAAGACTTCTCGAGCGTGTATGCATACCTCGCTGCCACGACCGCCATCGTTCGGTTTGAGGTGCTGATGAGAAGGAGCTGGAGTAAAGTACAAACACAAGATTGCATTCGGTCCTTCGGCTCGGGATGCAAGAAGAAGCAAATGAATCACATTACCCCCCACCCCCACCCCCCACCCCCCTTGGACCAGCGTCGGTGCATCGTTCGCTTGAGTGCTATGGACGCATCCAGTACGAAATTTGGGTTGCCGTTTCGTTCGCAAAAGAAACATGTCGGTCGCCGATTCCCGAGCCCAGAATGTTTTCTGAAGTTTCCGAGCTTGGAGGGGGGAGGCTTTGGGGCTGCATAAGAAAAACACAAGACAGCACAAAGAAGACCCGGTACCACGTCAGTGACACGATTCGATGTTCACCAGAGGGAAGCACCGAGAGAAGGAGGTAGTGAAGGTACACAGTGTGTGGCAGCTGTACCAGCAAATGAATCCTTCGGAACCGCATCGTCCCAGGGTTCCCGGGTCAGCAAGATTTCCCAAACCCTCCGGAGCTAACCCCTTGTTCTAGAACGCCGTTCGGGCGGTTGAAGAAACGTGGTCAGGGGTCCCGGGACCGGTCATTTGCCTGTTTGATCATACTTGACTGAACACACCGGACACACGATTGGTGCTACTACGCCTTCCATCCTAATTGCCGAGGTCACTGGAAAGATTGCCTCTGTGTATACAGGCGAGCTTTGTGCGTGTGTGTATGTATTTGTGAAGAATTGTGTGCAATTGCCAAATGCAGCTATTTAATATTATGGAAATTATATACCGTATATGTGCAACCGCCACGTACCCCGATCGTGCGCGCGCGCTTTCTTCGAGCGGCTTTCTTCTTCTAAAGCCAAAACCGTTGTGTGGCCGTTGCGCTGGACGCTGCTTTTCGGCGTAGACATCGAGCGACGGCTAGTGGAAACTGGGCAGGCAGCTCAGGTCAGGGTTGCTTCTAGTCTGCTTGTACAGTGCGATCAATTTCCTGGTTGCATCTAGGGACGCTACGGTGTCCATCGTCCGGTTGTTGTGGAGCGAGTTATTTGCTTTGCAGCAAAATGAATCTAAACGCATCCTAGCGAGCCAGGCATGGGAGAGCCATGGTTCAGAGATCGTGATTTGGTTGCATTTTTTTAGTTTGTTGAAGTAAGTATGTTAAAGAATCATCATTGTTTTTTTCAGTTTTGTCATTTTTAAACTGTTATTGTTAATAATAAACCTTTAAAAGGTTTTACATGTCAGTAGAAGTGACAGTTAAATTGCTGTACAGATTTAGTCTTTTTAAAGACAACTATTCGAAATTGTATCACAATTCAGAGTATTCTGGTCAATGCATCATTATGTTTAAACTAGAAATTATGGTTTTTTATGGAAATTTGGTATCGTTAAACTGTTTAGCTTCATCGATCTTTCAGGCCTCGTTGAAAAGATTATTATAATGTGTCTCTGAAGGCAGTAACACCCCTCTGGTCGTTCCTATCAAAGGCGTCTCCAACGAGAAGCTGAACAACATAGTTTTGATTGATATATTTCAAAATAAAATCCACCGTCAAGGTAATAATTGATACAACTTATAGTTATATTCTTTGATCAATCTAGATCATTTCTTTGCTTGAAAAAGCATTGCTTGATTCATGTTTTACGTTGTTTGTGAAGGTTATCATCATTAAAAATAAAAAAATGTAATAAGTGCGTCAATCGTGTCCGTTTCCACTGTGCTGGCATTGATGAGCACAATCAAGATAAAGGTTTGTCATTTCATATAAATAGATGGAATTTAACAATTTGTAAACGTTAATTCTTGTTTGATAAATGGTTAAAATTTTAATGTACTTTTCTGAGAGTTTAGTTTCCATTTATAAAAACAGAAAAGGTACATTTGTGAAATTCATTTAACTTTTAACCACTCTTAAGTTTGCGATGAAGAACGTAACCTTGTTTATTGCTAGTCATTAGGTACGCGTACGAGCCGTTTCGTGTTTACACGATACGAATCTTTTTGACAAGCATCAAGTGAGCCATGAAGATTGCTCCATAACAATTCGCAAAAAAGATTCGTGTTGCCCAGCAAAATCGGGTAATCTTTTCTGCTCGAAAAAGAATCGCGAACCCAGCTCGAATGCACCAATACATTTAAAAAAGAATCGTAGGCTGTGAAATTTCGAGCAGGAATCATATCGTGTAATCGTACCTATTTGTTTCTTTTTCTTTAAAATGATAAGGTCGTACTGCTTTTGTAAAGTATATTTTAGATATAATAATATTTTTTGATAATTTTTTATAGCTAATGTGACAAGACACTTACATAAACCCTTAAAACATTTTCAGCTTCTCAATTAGAATGATATCATGCGTCCTAAATGGTGTTTGACGTTTTTAAATCGATTTTCTAAGCTCAATACAATATTCCATCTTCGGGTTCGTCGCTGACTCGTTCATGGCATTCCCTGGGAAATGTTCTGACGCACCGCGACCCATATTCACATCCTACAATGCTAAAAGTGCATTATCATGATTTGCGCGAATGCAACGCTTTTGCGCCTGGAATGCAAGCGGCCGCGCCTATTCCTCCTACGATAGTAGGTGTACGAAAAGGAACACTGATTGTGCATGTGCCACAAAAAGGCATAGAATCCCGCCAGCCTACACATGATGGGACGCATGCATTTCGGATGCTTTTGTGATCCTCGGTCCAACCGGAAGCGAGAGCAAGCAAGAGATGCATCGAAGGTGGTTGTGCGTTTCTGCATGCTGCGTTTGGGCTTCCTTTTCCCTCCCCAGGTGCCTGCCTGCATTGCACCGGGAACACAAACACGAACCCACAAAACATACACACATGGCTGCAGGGACGGGACTGTGCGCCAGTTTTTGTGAGTGTGTTTTTGACGCTAGAAAAAAAAAAATGTCACATTTGGTGCGCTTTTCGGTCATTTCGAAGCTGCGATTTGCCGTCCCCGATTTCGATACGTGCATTAGGACGCGTAAAGCTACGGAAGGGCGAGATGATGCAGCGAAAACTGAAGAAGAAAATGTAAAAAAAAAAATAGACAAAAACTACCCCGACACGACACTGTGGAGAGGCGAGCGGGCGCGTATGTATCGAGCAAATCGAGCAAAAAAGGCTCGAATCATGGTCGGGTAATGCCGGGAAGCACATAGCACGCACCATACAATAAAAAAAACGGTTGGGATTCAAAGCGCGCATTCGATGCGTATCTCGCATGGGCTGCAGCTGCGCCTCGGAAAAAGGCTCGTGGGCCGCGCAAAAATGCCACGAACGAGACAAGGCCAGCTGCAAAAGTCGCGAGTGCGCTTCATCGCTGGTCGTCCTTTTTCGATGCTTCTTCATCCTTCACTCACACACGCGGAGTACAAATTGTGAAACGAGATTTAATTTTCACAATCCTTCCAACCTCAGCTCGGTTAGAAAAAAAGGGTATATTTGTAGAAAGGAGCTTTGAAAAGGGCGGATGAACGAACAGTGCATGCGGGGGTGTGTGTGTGTACGTTTATGGGTGGATATGCGGCATAGAGTATGGCCCTATAAAGGTGGAAGGATTGCACAGTGCCGTTACCGGCCCTTTCAAACGAAAAAAATCCTTGAACGCGAACGAGATTTTTACCCAAAGGCAACTGCAGTGACGTATGGAATGGAATGGTTTCTTTCCCGCCGGAACTCCACTGCCTACCTGGCCTACTCGTTCAAGGTGAGGAAGGCAGTAGAGTACGGTAAGAAGGATAGATAGTAAAACATGCAGTAAATTATGCATCGTTAACTCAGAGACGCGCGGGACGGCCTCTTTATTACGGTGCTTTATGCACTCTGAAGGCGAACGATTAGAATTAAACTGAGGCATGCTATACATGCCCTCGAGGTGATATTCTTCTCTGTAGCCCTTACAATCTTCCATTTTAATTGCACCGTGCAGTCCAGCATTGGTGATTTATGCTTCAAAAGAAAGTAAAGGAAAGATCGTTCTTTCATCGCTGCCGTACATGGCGATGCAGATTGTTTTATGATGTTTTGCAATTGTTGTGCCATTGTTCAATCTTCTATCGGAAGAAGCGGAAAGTCAATGGAATATTTTGATGTACTTGCAGTAGTGTAGCAGGATTGGGTCTTAAGATAGCATGTCGTAACAGATATCTCAAGGAAGGTTAACTCAAATGGAAAGATTAAAACACTTCTATTTGGTTAGATCCTTTCAAGAAACGTTTCAGAAATACGTGGAATGTAATGGAGCGTTTGATCTTAACATATGGCTTCTATTATCTGTAGCATTTATCCTTTTGTTTGATATTGATTGTAAATTATGTAAGTGCATGCCTTCTTACTCACTGTTTACTGTCCATAGTATGAGATTTTAATAAATTAATGAACTGGGGTTTTTGTTGACATTTATTATTCATACCGGCTGCGTATAGACCTTTTACAAACGGTAGACCAGATGCTGTTGAGTGTATAGCAAATATGTTAGATTTATTTTATAATGATTTCATTCATCTTTTTTTAACATTAGCTATTGAACCTCTAATAAACCTTTTGAGTAAAACTATTTGTGTAAAATTATATTTTTGAGGTTTTGATAACGGACAGCTTAAATGGTGAGACCAGCGTCTTGCTATTGGTCTACGTTTCAATAAAATGTGAATCATATTTATCCGAGGAGCACAGCCTATGGTATTTTACTGCTGAGATGCATGATTTTTTTTATTGTTCTTACTAAGCATTTGTTACAGTTCTAAGTTGTTTCTTTGTTTTGTTTCGGAAATCGGTTTTTATAATCAACCTCTATATTATAATACAATATCTATGAAAATATAAATATGTTTGGCACAATATTTAATATGTATATCGGTTATATTCAAACTGTACATTCAATTTGTATGAGATTTAGTACATGAATAAGCCAAAGTAAAATACATAATATTCTGTTCACTTTTTTATAAAGTCGGTATAATGAACGGACAAGTCTGCTTACACCGTTCAGCTTCAAAATACGAACTATGGGGTGTTGTAGCGGGAACATGCACTGGGACTTTTCTTTTCATCTTAGGATACATAATACTATTAGACAATAATTCAGATAAATATTATATCAAGATATGTTTCTCAAGCAAAACATGAAAATTTTTCAGCATTTAAAAATGTAATTTGGCCATACAATTTGGCAACAAATGTTCTCGCAATATTTAAATAGATTTCAGCTTAAGAAGCCAATGCCAGCCAAGAATGTTTTGCCATTACCATTAATACCGGACGTTCAAATAGAGAACTGAGGTATTATTAAGGTAATTTGCTACTTTCCTGCTGATTTCTCGCTCATTCATAGCTTAACATCATACTCCAGCTAGATATAAGTCAAGTAACTTGACATCAGTTATATTAAGATAGTTGTTACGCAGCTCAACTTGATACTTTATTGGTGTAACAGCAGTTGTGGAAATATGTGATATATTGAACTACAACATTTGATATTATAAATAATGAAAAATTATAATTGTATTGGGTTCGCTAATATTGCTTTCCTCATTGATTGATCTTGGCTACCAGCTTAGCAGATATAAATAATTTGTTTAATTGACAAAAAACTTGCTGTTACTTACTGTGCGAAAAGTGCAACAAACCCCAAAATATTTACAGGTGGAACACATCACATTTGGAGAATTAAATTAAAGATTCATTGTATTCTGCTAAGTGCCTGGTGGACTATTTTGTTTTGAACTGCTGTAACTCCTAATTTGATGATCGGTAGCTCGATTTTTTCTCAATTTTTAATTGCTACAACAGCGTTAGCTGACGTGTTTTAGTTCACACGTGTGTCCATAATAAACATTTTTCCACCTTTCTATCATGAGAAGATAGCAGGTTCCTCGAAATTTACACAAACATTTAAAGTGAAAAGCTTTTCGGCAGGTGAATCCAGGGCTATTACGTACCAAAAATTAGCCAACTATAAAACATTACCGAGAAACGTTTGCCGTTCAAGACATCACAGTACCTGACAGAGCAGTATTCCGCTTCCATTTACATATTTTTATTTGATCTGGGCAAAAAGTGGCCACCGACATAAAGGGTAACCTTCTCTTCCCTGTGGAGTCACCAATGCAAAGCAGAGCAACAGTGTGGGCAAAAAAAATGAAAGGTCGAGAAAAAAGCGCACCAAGAGATCTCATAGTGATCTCCGTAACTACTACATACATCAGCAGTCACTCCGCTCAAGGAACTGATTAGCTTGGCGAGGCTGCGTTTCTCATCCCCGTGCCTCCCTGTCACTTGTTAACCAAAAATGCTTTTGTTCAAAGTTGGCCCATTTGCTCGGCCAAATGGTCTTTCGACACAACACACGTACACACGTACCACAGATGAAGGGTTTGCAGGAGGATATAACATGCACACGGTGTCTTGCACTTTTTTCACATTTCACCAATTCCGGTACTCCATTCAACGCCACTCCACTCCTTGTTGGTGTACCTTTTTGGGCGAATGTTTGGACCATGGTTTGAGAGCAACAAGACACGGCTGCTTGTTTCTATGCTGACGTACTAGTCCATCTTGCTTCCACCTTTCCCGGACTCCCTCCTTCCGACAGAAGAAAATGATGTGTGCACTTCTACGCGCACCGGTCAGCAAAGCGGTTCGTTATGCCTTCCTTTGCCTTCAAACCTCGGACCGTTCACCATTCTGTCTCCTCGCTTCACAAGACCTACCCTTAGTACCGTTGTGAACGATGCTGCCCTATGATGATGATGATGATGATGATGTGGTTGGTGAAAAGTTTGAGAGCGAAAATTTGTATATACGTGTGTATATGAAAAAGATGGCAGGCCGCAAGTGAGCCGGGCGCAACCTCGGAAAGCGCCGCCCGAGATGGCGGCGGCGGTACACAAGGAACTCTCGGCGGCAGAATAAATCCTTACGAGCGGTACGGGGCACACTTGGAAGGAGTGCGATGGTCAAGCAAGTAAAACAGTGGACCGGATCTCACTCCGTTTGCTTCACCCGCACGACCGGGTCCTTTTTTCGGGCGAATGTTTAGTTACTCGAGCGACCAACCCACTGCCGAACGCGTGGGCGAGTGCGAGCACAGGCGAAATTAATGTTGCCCTGGCGGCGAAGAAGCCCCAAACCACCCCAAATGTAGCACCCTTGCCGGGCGCGCGATAGAAGGTGGATCAAAAGTCCGACCGAAGGCATTGGCTTTCTCTCCGGTCGGTCGGGTACGTTGGAGGCGGATGGTGGGGATGTGCTTCGGGCAAAAATAATGTAAGGCAAAGCGGGGGTTAATTTTAATTTTAATATTAAGCATTAATTTCGGGTCAGTTAGTTTTAAGTTTTTGATATATTTCGTATAGTTATTATGCACGTTGGTTTTTTGTACTGACCGACCATGGTGTGGTCCTGTCCGGCCCGACACGGCACAGGCCCGGGGAGGAGGCGGGCTTAGGGCGATATGTGTTCGAAGCTTCAGACGCTAGCAACCCCTTTTTCGGGGCAAAAATCGAAACGGGTCGAAACACCCACACGCATCGACACGGGTCTGGTGGAACCCGACATGGCGTGGGCTTGCCAAGAGCGGAACTTCCTCTGAGGATTGTTTACTTTTGTAAAGTCCAGCAAAGGAAGACTCCGGAGCTTGTGTAGCTTATTAGGCATGGGAGGATGGGCCGGACGAAACGTGCTTCCGGTGCCTGTTGAGGAGGGGGTGAGTGCGGTCCGGCGCATTTTGCGCTCCTCTTACGGTCAAGTGAGTTTTTGGGAAATTTACGCAGCATCGAACGCCAGAGTTTTGGACCGTAGTTTCTTTCCCCGCTCTCAACCAGTGGTGACCGTCGCCGTGGACGGTGAAAATTTGCGCCCGCACACCGGCAACCGATGGTACCGTAAGGTTGGAAGATGTTTGGGGGGGGGGGGGTGGCGGATTGCCCCGACCTTCGTTAGTCAAAGGAATTTGGTAGAAGCTTCTTGTTGGGTGGTACTTGTAAATAAAACAGGTTTTACGCCCGTCACGTGCTTGGATGCAGGGTGGATAGTTTAAGGTTTTGAGAACAGTTAATGTAGTTGAAATATTATAAAATTGTTTTTATTTTGTTGAGAACGGTTTGATCAAGTCAGCTGAAATAGTGTATTAAGAATAATAATATTTTTTTATGTTGTCTGTCAATGGCAAGACTATAATGCAATGATGAACGACAGAGATTTATAAGTAATGATTTCTAAAGCAGTTTTAATTTTGTAATGAACTTTCCAAACTCCTCATAAGGCCCTCCCCGCTAAACGACTGCTTTTACCGAACTCTAGTGCTTGGAATCTCAGATCGTGTAAAATCAGGAGCCAAAGCTCTAGAACTAGTGCTGAAGTTTTGCTGTGATTTTTAATTAAAATCGATTCACGGAAGCCTGAGTGGCTCGAACCAGCCAAGCTCCTAGAGACAATGGCCGGACCACACGTCTAGCAAGGAACGGCGACGACGTGTCCATCTCGAAATGACATGTGTGTGCATACTCAGGCTTTCGGACGCTCGAACCGGAAAACCACACAACTCCGTGGCACCGAACGGTCGGGGCGGACGGACGGGACGAAACTGGACCATCATAAGACGAGACGGCCTACGACAACGGCGACGATGCCCACGACATCTCGCCAACGATGATGGGAGGCTGCTTGGAGAGAGAACTCAGGCTCGTACCATCGCAAAGACAGGCGGACGACACAAGACAGCGACCGGTGGGTGGACTGGACGCGGGATGGTGTATGATCAAAGGGGAAAGGGTAATGGGGAACGAAATGGAAAAGTTTGGTTAGAAAATGGTCATCCCGAGGATCCCGGTGTTGTGCCCGTGTCAATCCTTTTTCTCATCCCCCGTTGCATCCGCGGGCAACACATTCCCTCGGCCAGGCAAATTCACATTCAGCTTCTGAAGCGGGGCGACTTCCTAAACTTGTCATTCCACGAGAGGCTCTGTGTCTCGTGCTGCTTAAGTTCACAGTACCACCACCAGCATATCGTTTTTCGAATGTCGCCGTCATTGTCCGGCAATGCTGTACGTTGTCGATGTCCAGCTCTCGGTCGGACGGGTCGGACGGGTCGGTCGGTTTACCTTCCCTCAGTACACGGGCTAGTGCCCGGCTGCCTAATTCCTGCGAGCTTTGAATCCAGTGGTTGGTCCTTCGAGCCGGATCCGTAGTCCTCGTGAACCGTGTCCGTCTTTGCCCGTGGCGTGTTCCCTTCCAAGAATGTCCAATTTCGCCAAATGCTTTTGGTCTTCGCCGACTACCGACTCACTCCACTCGCTCGTTGCGAGACTCTGCTTTTTTCGCCCAACGCTCCGGTGATGGAAACGACTGTGTTTTGCCTGCGCTCCTGCACGTAGCTCCTTGAGCTCCGTGTCGCACCGCAGCCGGGTGCCATCGATTGCAAGAAGATGCTGGGACGCCTGCTAACCAGCAAAGGTGTACAGTGCAAGTGTGAGTATCTATGGCAAAAGGTGGACACCGTAGAGATGATGAAGGATGGAGCGGGAAAGGAGGGGAGAAGGAGAGCAGGGTATTCGTAAACCATTTTCTCCGTCAAATACCCGCACTCATATACTCATACAAACACACGCCTCGAATGGTATTCCTTCTTTCCTCGGACTCGGTAAGTCTATTGCTCCCGATTGGACGGAGGGATGGACTTGCGAGAAAAACTCATTCCCTACCCACACACATACACACAAGTACAAGTAGTATGCATACACTAGCCAACTGCCAACAGCGCTGACCAACGACCACATCAGGGATGACGACGACGGACGACGACGACTTGCGTCCGGCTCGACAAAACGGCGAAATCCTATTGAGCCGAAATTCAAGTCCTTTTTAGAAAATTTCCACCACACCTAGGCTCACCCCCGCTAAAACTTTCAGGCGTGTGAGAAGGATGACTGCGTACGGCTCGGTGTGTGTTTGTGTGCGAGTATTTTGGTCCTTCGCATACAGCCGTTGGATGCCCGGTGGGTGTGGAAGGATGGGATGGAATGAGTTTTACCATCCGACACCTTTGCTGGCCTGCATGGCCATCGCGCTCCATATCCGTGCGCTATCTAATATAAATAAATGTATGTAAGCGGAAGCGGTAAAATGCTCCGACCCTGCGTGCGGGTGCGAGCGGGCAGCGTCCGAAAGGGGAAAGGCAATGGCAGGAAGGCTCATATGTCCGCTCGAGAGTGGTTTCAGCGCATGCAAGATGACCAGAGGGTTCTATATCTCTTCTAGATGCTCGCTGCCCGGACCCTTTTTACCGACCGGCGTATCCTGACAACACCGGCAGAGGATCTGGACGTAAGATATAATTCTCCGCCGTGGTCGTCGTCGTCGTCGTCGTCGTGGTCGTATCCCTTTTTTGCCTCCCGGACCTGGCGTGTGTTGTTTGGATGGGGCAGCAGGGGTTTAGCAACGCTCGACACAGAATGACCAGGTCCAGAGGGTTTGACCGTTACGTTTCTCGTCCCTCACCGCGTGCCGCTCGTCGGCACCGGATGGGACCAAAACTTTTCCTCAACGCGGCGATCCCTTGGGTGTGTGACCTACGCTGCCCACCTTCCGTTCCACCCATTTACGGTCCGCTGTTCTTTGGTCATTTTTCCACCGGCACGGGGAAATGAAATGGGTACGGAAAAAGCGGGAGATAAAGTGTGCGCTTATGTGTGTGGGTGTGTGTGTGCGTTCAAGAGAAAAGTGTGGTTTTAGGAAAGATATGGGAAGTGTGAAGGTGGGGACAGCAGAACGAGGAAAGCGAGCGGTTACTAGTTTACACAGGCAAACGCTGGAATGTGTTGCAAGAGGTGGAGGCGAAGCAAGTTTTCCATTTCACGATTTTGGCAGAGCCCATTTCCTTTGAGGCGGTGGCGGCGGCAAGAAACATTCTTCGCGGAGGGTGTGAGTGGGTGGGAGATCATCGCTCGGAATAGCGGTGGGTGAAAGTGTTGGAAGCGTATTCAAATTCATCCACTTCCAGATGCGAGATGTTGAGACGAAGAATGCCTATATCGCTAATGTTTCTGGACATTTCTGGAAACATTACCAGCCTTCAATGGTTGTATGTATATCCACGGATTTTTGATTTCTACATCCAAATCAAACAAACCAAATCAACAACAGCTTACGATTACGATTGGCCTGCTGCAAAAAAACTCCGACACCGCCCACGGTCTCGCCCGTATCCTGCCAAACCGTTATCCCGACCATGATGGCGGACGCCTCTACCTCAACCTCCCAACTCAGCTTGAGCCTACCACGTTTCCTCTGTCCATGTGGATGACCTTAGCACGATTTGTGTGTCTATCTGTGATATTAATTAAGAAATGGTAATATTTCAAAATGCCGTTTACAAACAATCGAGAAATCTTCTATTATCGAATGTAAAGAAATATTATCGAAATTCATTGATCTTTTTTGTTTTTCGAAGAACTTAATGATGTAATTCAGACATGTCAAACATAAGGCCCACTGTCAATCAGGCTCGCAATGGAGCTCGACCGTAGTCAGAATCTACCAAAAAATAGTGTAGATCGGCCTGTGGAAAGATTGTTTGAAAAAGAAAGTGAGAATCAGGTTCTCACGGATGATACGAATCGCGACTTAAATTGAGTTTAACATCACTGGTCTAATTAGCAAGCGATCTATGTAAAAACGGAAAAGATAAAAAATCTTATTTGGCATGAGAGGGCTGACACTTTTTCTCTACATAATAACGTACTTAGAGAAATTCACTTCAAACACCTTGAGAAAGTGTGTCATTTGAAAACTCATGTGAACAATAATGCGTGTAATGATGGTGGCATATATTAGGAGTCTTAAAAAAATCTTTTTTGTTATTAAAATTTAAAGATGAAATGTTGTTTTCAAATAAGAAAATCTAGGTAAAACTCAACAAACATGAAATTTTATAAAAACTGAAAACTGCCACCTGTTGAACTAAATATTTAATGCTGGAAAGCCAGATGAAAATTATTGGAAACAGTCAATGCTAGAGAATTTGCTAAACGCATTCCACCACCAAAACCAATCACCAATCCATTCGATAGCTTTGACCAAGGAAAAGATTCCCTCGAAGAGTGTATCTTGATGCATATGATACAAGGTGTACCGCCCCACCGCGTACTCGCTTAGTCTTATTTACATACAATATCATTAGTGCCACGGATGCGCCATATCCCCATTTCACATCGATGGATTTGCGATGGCGCCAACCTCACGGTCATGCAGGACGCGGCAGATCCACTCCTTCCAATCACTGCGTGTCTGTACCCTTGCTCCCTTACCCCTAACCCCTAACCAAAGCCAACAATCGTTTAAATGGCGCTAGCTGAGCGCTAAGAAAGCGGCGGTCTCACCCCCCCCCCCCCCCACACACACACACACACATACACAATTCCCGTACCGTCATCACACGGTCCGGTGAGTGCGGTAACTGTTTTCCAACTTTTGGGGGAGAAGGATGAATTTTCACTTGATTCGCTACAGGAGGAAAGCGGGTAAAAAGAAGGGAAATGCGGAAGTTTTGCGAGAATAAGAGGACGGCAGCGAAGGTGTTTGCGAGGGTCCAGTTGCGCTGACCGAAAGATATGGCTGACCGGTACACCGAGGGAAGGAGAAACCCCGAGTAAGGATATTCGAGCTCAGAGCCATCGTCGTCGTCGTCGTCGTCGTCGTCGTGGTCGTGGTCGTTGGTGGAAGGTCCACTCGCTGGTGACGATGATGCTGCTGCTGCTGCTGCTGTTGATGCTGCTGTTAGTGCCCGTGCTTCTTTCTCGCCCCCGAAACCGTGATGGGAAGGGAAGATTGGCGCAAGGATACGGACACACGGCCGAAAGGTCCTTCCTTGGACGGTTTTCGGCCCCGGCAGCAGAGTCAGGTCGGTTGGTACGAGTCGCTTGTGCTTCTACGACTGATGCTGCTGCTGCTGCTGCTGCTAGCTGCTACTGCTGTCCAGTTGTTTAAATAAACTTTCAAGAAAAGCTATGTTATTTTTTCACGACTTGCACCCGTCACTAGTTTGGGTTCCGTCGTCGTCGTCGTCGTCGTCGTGGACGTCGGCGTCGTCGTGTAGTTTTAGTCCGGTCGTCCGGTACGGTCCGGTTCCCGGTTCAGCTTGCGGTGAGCGCTTATTGATGGAAATGGGGTTTCGGTCCCGGGCTTCGAGCCCGCAGGGAGTGGGGAAATGGCCGTAGGATGCCTAGCACAACCCCTCGATGCACGTGTGTGTATGTGTGGGATTGATGTGTCCGTGTGTGTGTGTTTGTGTGTGTGTGTGTGTGTGTTGTTCGTGTGTCGCAAGGCAAAGGAGAAGAAAATGAAATAGGATCAGCCTGGCGACACCAACGCGCAACCGAGCGAGGGAACCCTCGAAGAAAGAGGGAAGGGGATTGAGGGTGGGGATAGGTAAGGGTTGGAGCACGAGATGAGATGGAAAATCGATGCGATGAATAGGAAGGGTGTGGAAGATGGGGGGGGGGGGGGAGGTGGTAGGTGAGTGAGAGTGGCAGCAGCAGTGGTCAGAGAAATAGCGAACGACACGACACGGTAAACCGACGTGCCTGTTTGGAACGCGATAGAAGCCAGGGTGGAAGGTGGGTGGGGTTTAGGCAGGGAAGGGGCGTGTGGAGAGGGGTTTGAAAAAGGAAAAACCCAGGTCCAATCTTCCGAGTCCGAGAAACGGCTAGCGAAAATGCTTCGACTGGCCACGACACGGGTCCAGTTTACCTCTTACCATCCCCCCGCCCTTCACTCCCCCCGTATTTTCACCCAGCCAACAAGTTCAGCATCCTTTTCTGAAGTTCACCCACAGCCACCCACTGAGTTGCGCTTAATTCCTTCGTCGTGTGCGAGGACACGAGCGTCATTTTCTTTCCACGTCAAACAACGGTGCACGGTTCCAGGCTACCCTACCGAAGAAGGTAGCGGCCAGTGTACGTGTACGTGTGTACGCCCGCGAACCCGTACCAACTCTCTCGTTAAGGGAATGGACACTCTCCCAAGGGGGCGAAGGAAACAAAGGGGGGTGGGGGAGACGGAAATTTGAATGTTGGTCAGCCAGCTCTCGCTGCTCGCCATTTTCTCTGTGGCTGAAATGACGCAAGATGCTGGCGTTGCTCGGAAAATGGTCAGCGTGAGAAAATGGGGATGGGGTACGGGTACGATGAGATCGAAGAACCAATACCACCCGGACCGGAGGGAGGGCGTACATTTGTATGTGTGTATTAGTGTGCATTAGTGTGCCTAATGGAAGAAAGGTGAGTTTATTTAGAAACTTGTTTAGATGCTTCGCTCGTTCTTTTTGGTGGTTCGCGGAAAAGGATAGTGCGGCAAAGCTTTCCCGTCCATTTGCACCCATTGTTGCGCTTCATTTATAAATGGTATGTGAGATTACCGAACAGTTCATTTTGGAGCATATGTATTTTGCTGTATGATAAGTAGAATTAGAATGTTTATAGTTGCCGATATTTTTTCCGTCAAAATTTAATTGCATTTTATTTACAACCGAATGAATGAAATGAATTACAAACTCTATTGAGAAACTAGTACAAATAAAGCACAATACAATTGGCTTTCATTTGACACAAACGATGTCTTAAAGTTTCATTTCAAAGGTTTGACTAATCGTATCATTTGAGTATTTATTACATTTTTATTAAATCATTCCAAACAAAGAAAAAAAGTTCACACACATTTCGAATATTTTCTCACTAACCACTTTAAGGATACGCCAGCTCTTCAAGGATAACGCTAGGATGGTCCGGGACGCTCGTTTCCGCTTCGGTTGGCCAAATCTTCATTTCATTTATTATTCATCGTTACGGACGTTTGAAATCTGGACGTAACGCAATAATGACCGCCGATCCATTCGCTCTAAATCTTCGAACCGTTAAATCCTCACCTCCCGCTAACCGTTTCTGTGTGATGCATCCACACAACCCACCCACTCACCTACACCCACGCACTTCACTTTACGACACGATAAAAACGATACACCGCTGCGACTGCTTTCCGTTCCCCTTCATTGGTGCAAGGACACGGCCCCCGGACATGTGTGTCGTCGACAGCAGGCAAAGAAAGCCCTCACGACGCTCTACCAGCACGGTAATCGAAATGATGATGTCTTTTATGTTTTCACTTACGATAACGGAAATGGAAGCACCGTGCATGGCTTTGCCCCGTTTTTCCTACCAGGCGGCGGAGGGTATCAGCAATTGACAACCGTTTTTTATTCCCCTAGCCCTTTGGTAAAATTACCACCTTTCCCTCGCTTAAGCTTGAGCATTATCAGCGACAAATTGCTCTTGAGCCGAACGCTTTCTTCTCGAGATTTGCTCGGAAGGAAAACACGCTGCACACTTTTCCACTCTTCCGGGAAGGCAAAATACGCCGACCTCCGGCTAGCAAGCGACACGCCACGCATGTGATATAATTTCGTTTTCGGCTGTAAAGTTTATGGCCCGCACCGGCCCTTCCCTGAGGCCGAGTGGAAGTGGATCGTTTTTACTGCCCACCTACGGGTCACGCGCTGCGTAGCATTTTCACCCCTTTCGAAATGGGTGGAATATGTGTGGGGGGAGGGGTTTCACCGGTCGCCGATAGGCTTTTCTTCGTCCTTCCTTCACGTTTCTTAGCTCATTCCCTGTTTAGTGCGCGGTTTGGCGATATCGCATGTGCGAAGGAAAAAGCGTAAAATTAAACTGGAACTCTTTGTATGAGCATGTGTGTGTTTGTATGTGTGTGATTGACCGTCATGTCCCTTCCACCGACATTTTCTACTAATGAGAGAGCGCTGCTCAGTTTCGGTTGCACGGTTTTCCGTCGATATCGCACCGAACCATTCCTTTGGTCCTTCTTCTTACCATGAGCCTCTCGTTCCCCTGTTCATGACGCTCAGTATTGATTTCTTTTATCCCTTCGGTCCGACCGGAGGGACAACACACTTGGTCGTCATCTTGCACTGTGCGTCCACCGAATGGGACACACATAGCCATTCAAATGATTATCGCAATAAATAATTTTATACGAAAGGATTCAACCTTCATGCCACGCAGGCGAAGAAAGTCCAACGGCTGGTTAAAATGAGCGCCCGGTTCGTATTTCATCGCTTGCGACGGCGGGGGTGCTTCCGGGTCAAATTAAAGCGTTCAAGGATTGGCAACTTGCAAAAGAACTGTGTTCTTGCGGGCAAAACCACCAACACCGGCCTGTGAGGTTGCCTTTCCTTGATTATATCGAAATGAACCGTCTTCACACGTGTGGACCAACGTATCCGTGACGTGAGGGTGATGGTGAGGTAATAAAATTTTATACGGTAATTAATCCTCACGCGCTCGTCCACACGGTGCGCTCCATGCGTTAGATAGGCTGGCCGCGGCCAACTTTGTCATACTGGTTGTGGGTGAGTGGTCGGGGTAAGGGGGAAGCACGTGAAGCCCTTTCCATTAACTGCCTTTGGGACGGTGCAATGACAGAAGCAAGTGTATATACCTTTAATTGCAATTTACTTTCGGGTGGTTCAGCAAAAGAATTGGAGCAGCAAGGAATTAAAGTCAAAGAAGGGTGTTAACGATACGAAATTTAATAAAACCTTATCTAGCAGGGGAATCTGAATTTATAATTTGACAGTCTTTGCCCTGTAATGCCATTTTTCCATGTCGCTATATTCATAATCTTGTTAAGTCAATGCTAAATGCATTGTTGAAGAATGTGATTCACTGTTTTTTGATCCGTAGTAACGGATAGACTGTATTGCTTAAAATTTAATGCGATTTGTTTAAATGCAATGAAAACATGATTCCTAAATCAATAAATAATGTGTTCTTATTTTAATACAACCTGGCTTACATTTGCCCTTCAAATAAGCTTATCATTTATTATAAACTCATATTCATAAATATGAAAATATGAAAATATGAAAATAATCCCTAATAATGAATTAGAGCAATATGGCTAATCGAGTAACATGGATTCTCATTTATTGCTATAGTTTATTTATTTCTTACTATATGCCACTTGGACCCTAAACAATGACCATAATGTTCAGCAATTTATTTTATAACACACTACAAGAATTCCAAAACTGTAAAACGTCATTCTTCCAAGTATTTGCAGGTACCAATGCGTTGCCTTGGACCTTTCATCCATTACTTCAACCATTGAGTGGCGCTCACGTGAACCCCTTTTTCTTCGCAATATCCCATTTCCACAATTAAGTACCATTTTCCACGATCGCACCGTTGTCCACTGTCGAGTCCATTTCACGGAAGGTTTCTCATTTCAGCTTGCTTTACTCATACAAACCTGTTTTTTTTTACCTTCTTGCCAACCAATTTCATAAAGAAAAACGCCGAAATTTTTCCTGCAAACGCACAACGGAACTGGAGCGAAGGAAAATGGCGCCATTGAGAAACTCTACCACTGCGTGCGTTTGTGTGTTGAACCGGGTAGAGTGGCTTCCTGGGAGGGTTTCCCAACGTTGGCACTGCGCGGAAGGTGCGATCATATTTCGTGACAAAACAAACGCAGGCCAAAAGATTCGTCCCCTGGGGGCGCAACACACGCTCGCGTAGCTGTCCGGGGCACTGTAGGATTATTGGGTTCCCCGCGTGTCGAACGCAAAGAAATCGATCTACCCTTCGCCCATCTTGCACCCGAAGGAACTGTGTGGCAAGGCAAAATGGATGGCAATTGCTTGGTTAGAGAACCGGTGAGGATGTACTAGTAGGTGTTTCATATTTTTTGTTTCGCTTGTTATCTTGGAGTTTTTGGTCATGAAGAGATTGAAAATCCTCTATCTTCGATTGCGCCCGCTTGTTGCTAGGAAAGGACCTTTTTTTGCTTACCTCGAACTACGAACCATTCATAGACAAGGCACTGGACATTCAATAGGGCAGCACACGACTTTGATGTTTCACCGACAGCATCCCTTCCGAAGTGGGTTACTCGTACGATCGTGTCATGTGCCCTGCGATCAGATTTCATCGTTTGATCGATTTTCCTGTAATTGATTCCAGCTTGGCAAGCTATTTAGCAGCGGCAGCAACCAACTGGCTGGTTGGCGCTCCTTTTTACACCCCCGCCGCGCCCAAGCGTCTGCTAATCAAGGGTTGATGATTGTTGTCACAGCAACACAGTCGTGTGATACGTGATAGGCAAACGACGAACCCAGGCAAGTGGATGTACTACGGGTTTTCGCTTTAATCTAGCAAAACCCCAAACAAAAACAGCAACAAAACCCCAATCATCCGCACAAGATAAAAGCAACTTCGAATGCAAAAGGGCACAACCGTGCCGATGTGGGGGACATAGAGCCTGGACGGAGCGTATACGTGTGTACGCATCGAAGGGAACGCATCCTTTTCCCTTTTTCCGCGAACGCACATGCAAGTGAATTGATGGAAGAAACAAAAAGTGGCCCCGCAGTGTAATAGCCGGAACGCAGGGACTAAGGGAGTATACATTTGCACCACCACCACCAGTATCCCCCGCAACAGGGCTTGAAAATGAAAAACACAAGTGCACGGATCTAGCAATGCCCGGTCCACACGGAGTAGAAGGAAGGGAAGCAACGACCAAAAAAAAAATGCTGGACACAGGACAAAGACGGATAGAAAGCGACCGTCAATAAAGGGAGGCTGGAGGGTGAAAACACATCACGCAAGATGAAGTTGATTTGCGCGAGGGATGGCATGAAGGAACAGAAACCGTGGACCGTGCTCCAGCGCATAAAGAAAACGGACGACGTCGCCGTACAGAGAGGGAACGCGGCCGCCGCTGCTGACCAAGAAGGATGCTGTGGCGATGAATAAGAAAGAAGGGAGGATAGAACACTCGCCCACTCAAGCTCCCACCCACCCATCGCGACCGCACACGTACCGGAGTGTATGTGTGTGTAGGTGTGTGTTTGTGTGCTCTTGCAAAAGTATAGAAAGAGGAATAACATTCCTTTCTGCCCGCAGGGGGTTTTCACCCTCAAACCGTCGGCGTCCTCACGAGAGACAGAGGGAGATTGGAAAAAACCTTCATCTTCCATCAAGTGAACGAAGGAAGGGAAAAGGAGTAGAAGGTCCTGCCGACTGGAAAAAAAGGGATCTTTAGAAGGCTCGGGGAAGGATTGTGTGTGAATACATGTACATATATTCGCGAACCGCTAGCACAACACCGTGGACGGCACCAACGGGAAAATAGAGGGAAAACTCCCCAAAGGGAAACACTGGCACCGTTGGCCGGCCGACGGTCGCGCTTATCCCTTTTTTTTCGCTCTCCGGCCGTTTCTTTCATTCTTTTCTTTCCCGTCAATTTTCCTTGCGGCCAGGACGGAGGCTATCACAGCAATAGCGGCGGCGTGTGTATGTGTGTTTTGTTTTTTTTTTTTCATTCTTCGTTCCGCACTTCTATTGCCTCCAGTTTTATCGGTGACGAGGGACACATACACCCCGCACACACACACACACACACACACGTACGAGTACCGGAAAAGAAGGCCGCGTTTTCCACACTCCCCCATTCCCACTCTTCCTCTCTCTCTCTCTTTCTCTCTCTCGTGCTCGTATGTGTGAGGGGTGAACCGCGTCCACTTCTTTTCTAAGATCTGTCTGCGCGGTGGGGCGGCTTTTTTTCACCAGATTGCAGCGTGAAAATTGAGCGTGTGGAAAACGGGTGCCACGGGTTGCGACGGGGGGTAGGCCCAGCGGCCGAAACGACGTCGCGTTGTGTGCGCTGAAAAGTTAGAAGGGTTTTCCCGATTATTTTTCATCTTCGCCGACGAGTTTTTTCCAACCCCCTCGGTCTAACGGCCGTCGTGGTCGTCGTCGTCATCGTCGTCGCTACCGTTTTTCGTCATTTGCCGGACGCACCCATATCCGGACCGGAAGATGCCAGGGAGGGCGGAAGGGTAGTGTAGGAGCATGGGCAAACTCGAATGGGCTTTTTTCTCGTGTTCTGTTTCTTCTCACTTTTTATGTTCAGTTTTGTTTTTGGCTCGTCCACTACAGACGCGTCCACCCCCGTCCTTCGAACACCCTTTTTTTTTGATTGACGTAATGCTGGCTGGCATGTACACTCCATGGTTTCGTGCAGAGGGAGGGTTTCTGAAGATAAGGTGCAAGGAAAGATATTGTGCATGTGTATGGGAAGTTTGTTTTTCGTTCAGTGCTTTGGTTTTGTTTTTTGATTCCAAAGTACAAGTCGTCCACCGGAGGATCCTTATCCGCATCGGAACACGTGTGACGACGCTCGGACCAAACCGGGCGCTCCCGCATACGTGTTACTTTAGGCAAGGATTTTCTTCCTAATTTTTTTTCTTCCTTGCCTTCCTTCATCCCTTCCCTCTCCCCGGTAGCTCAAAGATGAAAGTTTTTCATCTTCATCTTCACCCCAGCCTCTCACACCCCTCTTCTTGCCGTTCCGGTCGTTGTTTCGGAAGCGCGGTGTGACCGTTACGTGATTTTCGGTGCGTTTTCCCCGCACACCCACTTGCGTACCCAGTGTCGAGATGCTGGACGCTGCCGTTTGTTTGTGTGTTTGGGCGTGTGGTTCCCCTGCTGGCGTTTTCTTTCGTTTGCCTTCCGGGACTTTCGATTCCCCGTTCCGGAGTTCCGCGCGGAGCAAAGAATGATTTGTCAACTGTCGGGGGACGCATTCGGTTTTTCTTTTTTTTTGTGCACCCGCCGCTAGCCGGATTTTTTGCACCATCAAAAATGCTAGGCGCAAGGGGATCGACCGCTTTTACCAGTGTACTTTTAGCGACCGGGATGAGAAGGGGCGCGAGTGTGAAAGGAAGCAAGAAAAAAGCCTTCAAATGTCCACTGCTTTTACTTCCAGCAAGCCTCCGAGAAGAAGCTAATGGTGACGAAAGGACCTGGAAAGGTTCTGTACCTAAAACGGGGTCTGTGAGACTGCAGGCCGGGGGATCAGGAAAGGAAAGATCGCGCAAAAACCCTCGCCACGTTGAAATCACTACCGCTCGGGGATGATGATAGTGGCCGTTCGCCGTGAGGTGGAATTTTGTGTCCCTTCTTAGCAGCGCTGCTGCGTACTTATGTCATGCTATTTGCTTCACTTTTTGTGGACTTATTTGTTTTCGGGTTGCTGCTGTTCTGTTAGCCAGCCGGAGCTCGCATCTACATAGAAAACGGAGGAAGAAGCAAAGGTATACATTTGAGTTTGTTTTTTTTGTTGCTTAAATGCAGCCCATTTGCTTGTTGTGGTGTGGTAGTTGGCTCAACTTTGTGGCTTTCAAACGCCTGCAAACACTTTTATTTATTGACGTTGGATAAGCTTACGCTGAATGTTTCTAATTAACACAAGCCCGAAGAAGTGATTCAGTGAGTACAGAGATGTTAGCATCTTTGTTAGTCTCAGTGTCTTTCCATAGAGTACTGCTATGGAAGGAAACAGCATGAAAATTTATTTAAAAAATAAAATCCCGTTATAGTCTTTATTGTTACAACATTTTCAATTATTCATGATTGTATACTTGTCCTTAAGTTAATTTACGCCATAGTTTCTTATGCTTCGTTATAAGAAGTGAGTCTAAATTGAAGTCCGGGAAGATTGTTTTGATTTTGATCTAAAATGTTTGTTTAAAATTATTTACAATCTTTCGTTACAAAATACATTTAAATTTTATTTTTATATCCAGATCATTAGACGAGCGAACAAATATTGCATACATAACAATACAATCCATTAAAATAGGAGGCTAATCGTCTTCCCATGCGGTGACTTCATTAGTTAGTGTACCTTAGTTATGATATTTTGAATAAATGCGACACACACACGAAACAAGGTTTGAAGTCCCTTTGCTAGGATGGAATAATAACTGAAATAATAACTTCCATCACATACCACGTTCTGAGATGCCTGCAATCTATACAATTTATAAAATCAATTAGTGAGTCTATGTTTACCTTTTAATTGAACTGATTCATAAACCCAATGGTTAATTTTGAAATAATTTGAGCTTGTTGCCGATTTGTTGTTCTGTTGCGTGTAACTTTCAGCTCCATGAACTTTTGGTTCTAACTTAATGTTTCCACCCTTGAATCAAATGTTTCAATGTCACATCAAATGATTTGGAAAAGCAGTTTTAGCATCTAAGTTGTAGAAACTTTATGACAGTCATGCATCGATTTCTGCAAATTGTCAATTTAAACTTTTTGAAACATTTGAGAGGATTTAATAAATGTCTTAACGCATCTTGAACGTAGTGTCTAGAATCGTTTTTTACATCAGTTGCATTCTTATAACATGCTAGAATGAACGTAAATAATACAAAACAAAAACACAAAACAAGTAACCCACATCGGTCAGTTATACCAGTGGTCAAAGAATTTAAATTGCTATTACAACATTGCGAAACAAGATGCGATCCCGTTGCGTTACCTACGTACCCTCCCTCAGGCCTAGGGAGAAATCGTCGCCGAACAAAGAAAATCATCCCAACCATCTCCCACCCTGCCCAGCTCACGGGAAGCGCTAGGAAAGTCGCTGAAATGGAACCCGCCGTAAACACGCTTTCCGGGAATTGAGCTGTTCCCATGTGTATTTCAGTGTGTGTGTGTGTGTGTTTTCCATCACGTATGGATATGAGCTGGGCTGTGTGTGTCCTTGCTTGTGCGGCTGCTTCAAATTGACGGTCCACTTATCCTCACGCCCCACTGCACGTTGCCTGATGTGCCTGCCGTTGCTGCCGTTGCTGGTGGTGCTGCTGCTGGTCAGCGAGATTGGGTCGAGAAAAGGGTGGCTAAAATATCGCGTCCTTTTTCAACGTCCCACCGCCAACCAGTTTCCTTTCTTCATTCCCGCTCTCGTACACACACACACGCTCAGGGCACACATCCTTCGCCGATAAGAGGAAGAAAAACGGTTGCCTGGAGGGGAGGGAACGGTGGCAGGACCGGAGAGACTTACCACCTTTCTTTTCCATCGAAGGCAAAAAGGGATCGCACATAAGGAGTCCTTGCCATCGCCAGTGCTATCGTTGCCCGAAAGGCAAAAATTCGCTGAACGCGCTAGTCTCCCTCGCTCGAGTATTCCCCTGTTCTCCCATATGCACCCCCCCCCCCCCCCCAGCCACACCTTGTCTCGCGACTGCACCCCGCCTCGCGAAGTGGAAAAGCCTGCACAGAAAAAGGGTCCCGCGCTATTGGTCCGGAGTTGGCGGAGGTGGCGTGGACGCTCTGGGACGGTAAAGTTGAAATGGACGAAAAAGGATTCGTTCCATCGCCGGCGCACTGGCAAAATCCCTTCCCGTGCCTTCCTCACCACCGCTGGAGAGACACATTCGGTATTCTGTGCTGTATCGTGCGCCGCGTTCGTGCGGCAGGCGTTTGGCGGTGATGGAAACGTGGACGCGTTTTCTTCTTCGCCGGACCGATTTCGATTAATCCCGGCCGGTCGTTGGGACGGGGACGTGAAGAGTGTCCGGTCCAGGTCGGGTGGAAGACGGTCGTCAATTTCAGCGAAAAGACATCCTCCAACAATCTCCATACGAGACCGACACATACGACCGTCCAACTCTCCCGTACTGTCACGACACTGGCAACGACGATGGACAGTGGGTTTTCGCGCTCGCATAGAAACAAGCACACGGGCAGCCTCCCCTAGATCCTTTCTCTATCTCGCTTCGGTCCACCCCTTGCCTTCGGTCGGCCAGTTTCCGGTCGTCTAAAGCGTCTACTCTTAGGATCTGCAAACTCGACCCTTATGGTGGTGGATCCTTGCAAAAACGGTGGCTAATGTGGTTGGCGACGCTGCCCGAAAAGAAGCCACGACCGACGGTGCACAATGGCGAGCCGTGGCGTGGGTCGCGAAACTTGGCAAAACGGTGAACCATCTTGCGCTGACCGGTGCAACAGTGCTGAACGGTGGATGGTTTTTTCGCGTACTACTTTTGTCACATATTCGTTCTAAATTAACATTTCTAAACCTATGGCATATGTCTAGAACAATCCCTAATGTGTTGATACTGAACCATTATTTTTTATAATAAGCCACTATTGTTGTGCAATCATTTTGATTGTTTAGACGACTTGGTATCTTTCGTTTGTGGTTAGTATTTAGTTGAAATTGAGTTTTGGAAATTTCCACTCAATAATTAAGAAATCCACTTTAACAGAATTTCAACCGATATAAAAATGGGTAGTTACTGTATACGTGAAACTCGTGCATGTCAGTCGGTGGTCAGTGCTGGGATGAGATGAAAATGTATGGCTGAGGTGGACAGCAGCACCAGCCGCATCATCATCATCGTCGTCGTCGTCGTCGTCGTCGTCGTCGTCGTCGTCGCAGTCGTAGTCGTTGAAGCTAGTGGACCCGTAGGCGTTTGTAGTTGGCAGAATTTTCGCTGACCCTCCCCGCACTTAACGCTCCGCACGTGATACCACACCACCTTCCCTTCCCTTCCATCTTCCCCTTGGGTCGCGTTCGTGTGCATGTACATTGTATGTGAGCCAGCGTCGTCATCGTCGTCGTGGCAAAAATCCACCCTAGCGCGTCCTTTTGCGAGGGAAGTTGCTTAGTTGGATTGGATCCCCTGGACGTTTTTTTTTGCCCCTCCAAGGCGGATTGAAAGGAACCGCGCCATAGAAGGTAGAAAGTGGAGCATCGTGGATGGGGAGGCGGATACGGGACGGTTAAAAAGGACACACAACAGCAGTAGCAGCAGCAGCATTGGTTGGTCGGTGGACTTTCGTTTCGCGCGTTTCGGCCGCCGGGTGCAAGATTGAAACGTAGAAAAAGAAAAAGGAAAAAGGGAACGAACGGACGTACGAAAGGCAGCAAGATAGCGAAGAGAGGAGCATTTATATTCTTATCCTTGCGACAGGAGGCGATGGACTAACCTACTGGGGTACACGCAGCAGGTGGGCCCACTGTGCAGGCAGGCTGGCAGGCAGGCAGGAAAGATGGCGGACCGTCCAGTTTCGGTGCGCTGAAGCATACATTCGGTTTGGTCGGGATCCTATCCACGGTCCCGTGAGGCGTGTGGAGCGTTTGTCCCAAGTGGGACAAAACTGGACCCAATATCTCCACCCGGACCACTGCACGGGCAAACTGCCGCTTTTCCTGTCCGCTCAGAAAAATTCACCCTCCCCACCTGAATTCGTTGCTTGCTGTTTTCTTCGTCCTGGCCGTTGTTTTTTTTTTCGTAGCGAGAGTGAGTTGGTTTCGTAGCATCCGCAGTGGAAAAAGATCACTTTTCTGACGTTGACGACGGCAATGACGACGACGATGGCGATGCTCGAGAAAAAGGCAGCGAAAGTCCGAGATGGAAAGTAGTACATTAGGATGAGGGGCAGGAAGAAACGGGTAGAGGATGGCTTCCTGTTGTGTGCACATGTGTGTATATAAATATTTTTTTCCCTCGGCGAGTCCGGCCGAAGGTGATGGCATCGCGCGCATTTCGCATCCGTTGGCACAGTGGGATCACGTCCGCGGAACTTTCCCATGTGGACAAAATGTGCTGCCTTGAATCATTAATAATTGTATAATTCATGGTTTATAATGAATAGAATTAGCGGGTAATGGCTAACTGTTGTAAATGCTTATGTAAAACATTTTAAATGAATCCAAAGAATTTAAATTCCAAGTTATAAAACGAAATTCACCCGGACAAAATATATTTTAACCCTAAGAATCTGTAATGTTCTGCTGTAAGATTTTTCTGCTTACACAGTTGGCTAACATTTTGAATAGTCAGTAAACTTCTTGATATGCAAACTGTCAAAAGTTACTTCCAGACTATGGCATTATTCTAGAACCATGAACAAAAAGTTTTTGCGAACTCTTTGACATTAAAGCTGTTTTTGAGTATGTTTATCATTTATGATGCTTTTGTATTAACTAATAACAAGCTTTGTAATGCTTGCAAACTGTCTTCATGCGAAAGGATGCAATGGTCAGCATGGTCGAAATAATGTTGACGCCTCTTTTAACCGATAAATCTCTTGAAAAATCCCACTGTGACGGATTTCTTAATCAAAATAACCCAACCGCCGCCCAACGTGCCCAGGACGACCGGAGCGACGGAAATTTTGCATTCTCGTCCTGCTGACATCTCCCCCTCTCTCACACCCATCCATCCCCAGGGCAACAGCGACTACCACCGAGAAAAGAAGGCTCATCGCTGAAGAATGACAGCGACTCCTCCAACGACGCCGAGCGAACACAAACCGCGCGGGAAGAGCTGGGTGGCCGCCGTTGCTCGTTGAAGCGCGAGCAGTACACACCAAAAAGGACACACACACATACACCGACACTTACACATATGTACGTTCAATTTTGCCTGCCGGTGCTGCTTAGCGAATGCGGCAGCTTGCTGCGCACGGAAAGCAGCGGGGACCTTTCGTAGCCCTAGTTGCGACGGCAGCAGACCCGGCTGGGAGAAATTACCGAACGCTGCAAATGGCAATGACCACCGCGCATTGCACAGCATCATCATCCTTCGCATCCTCTGGGCACACATACACACAGCAACGACACCATGCTCAAGGAAATGGAATAAAGAATCTCCACGGGGACGCAGCGAAATGTGCTCTCGAGGAGAAAACCCGGACGATACGGACAGCCCAGCCTGCCCGTTCCTCCGGACTTCATCAGCATGCTCTCACGTACGCGGAGGGCGGAAGAAATGATGGAGCGATGGAGGGGGGGGGGGGTAAATGTGTGTGTGTGTGTGCTCTTGTACGTGTGAGGCTGGACCTCTGACCGGACGCAAAAGCAGAACCGAGCGCTCGATAGACTCGCGAACGGTCACCACGGTCGCGGCTGCTTATAAACTTAAGCTTATGTGTCGCGCATTTTCTCGCAGGACGATGGACTCCTTCCCGAGCACGCGGCACTGTACTATATGAGTGTGTGTGTGTGTGTGTTGGTGGGAGGGTATAAATAAGCGTCCGGCTACAGGGATGCTGGCAGCGTTCAGGTTCGGTCCGTTCGGCACCACGCTTCCGATCTTCCTCAGCTGCCTCTCTCCCTTTATCGCGCTCGGATCGTACTCTTGGCGGGATCGAATTTCCACTAGGCGGCAAGTGTTTTAGGGGAGAGGGAGGGGTGGGGCAGAGAGGCGAACGAATGATGTCCTCATACCGCCCTTTCCGCTCATCGAACGGTGGTTGAGATACGAAAACTGAAGAAGGTTCCTTGGGGTTCTCCTTTTGTCGACCGGTTTGAATTGGAAAATGCAGGGAAAAGTACGCCCCATCCGTCGAACCGGCGGCGGCAACGGCGACGGCTTTTCCACGATAGCCATCGCGACCATTGCGCGGCTCTTGTGTGTTTGCGTACCGTCACCCGTCCTCGGTGGCACGATGCGCTCGTTTTCCTGCCTCTATCGTAGCAGTGTGTGTTTACGTGTTGGAGAACTACGCCGTGCTTTACCTTTCCCATTCTTCAACCCTGGGAAGGGGGCATCTGGCAAGGGTCGTCCTGCGAAAAGAAAGGACGACCCGTGCGAGAAGCATTTTCCACGCACGCATCACCGGCACACGGACGCGGCGATGACCTGCGGTGCAAGGGTGCGGATTAGGGTTGGGCCGTACCGCGCGCGCAATATCCGCCGAACGAAGTGGGCAAATCAACTTCCCTCCCCCTCTGCGCTGCTCACCCAACCCACCGTTTTTATGCGGCATCCTTCCGCCTTTTTGTGGCGGGGCGCAATTTTGCGTCCCACCGATTCTGCCGCCAGCAGCATGCGGTGTGTTTATCATTGACCGACGCACGGCGGGCGTATGTGTGTGCAATATTGCTATTAGCAAACTTTCCTTTCCAACTCCCCTCTACACACCACCCCCTCCTCCCACACCATACCATAACCAGGGTGGACATTTGTCGTCCACGTATTCTATCCCTTCAGCGCCACATGTATGTGTGGGTGTGTATGTGTGAAGAAGAGTGGATTAGAATGGGTGGAAAATTGGGAAAAGGGGGTGAAGCAAGGAAACAAGATGGGAGAAAATAGAAAGGAAGATATTCTTGGATCTTTCCCAACATCCGCATCCGCATCCGCACCGCCCGGGCACGAAAAGGGCCGCCCGGATAGGGGACACCTTTTCCACGGGTGTCACGGGTAGGCCGATCGGGAGGAAAACCTCGTGAGGAAACGCGACGAACGAACGAGCACTCGATAAAGATGTAGGATGTATTGGTGGCGGTAAATAGCCGTCCGGGTGGGCCTTTTTTCTTCTAAAATAAACTAAGCACATCTGTACCGTCCGTCCGTCCGTCCATGCCCGTCCACTTTTCGCATTTTCTTTGGATCGAGGTGGCACGGCATTTTCCTTCCTGTGTTATATAATTTATTATACACGATTTTTTGTTCTCTTTCTTTTGCTCTCGCTCTCCCCCCCCCCCTCTCTCTCTCTCTCTGGCTTCGCTGCAGCATACAATTTTTCACGCTGATCTTTTGCTGACCCGTGCACTGACCCAACGCGGGACGCGAATTCATTCCATCGCGTGGTTGAGCCGGAAAGGGGGGGGTGAGGAGGACGAAAATGGTAGGAACTTTTTCTTTCTACATTTTTATGCTCGTCCACCCCCTGTACCGGAACACATGTGGCAATGACACATGCATGAGAGGCCCGATTCATTTGGCCGATCGTTTTATTTTTCACTGTCACCTTTTTCGTCGCCTCCTGTTTCTACACCACCGGCGCCATCTATATGCCTCATCAACCTACCGGCTCATCAACCACGCAGAAGCCCAATCAAGCGCTACGCTGCGAGCGAAACGGACACCCGGCGAAACGACAGCAAGGCGAACATGACACGGCGTCTTCGAATCGATTTTCCCGGCAGTTCTACCGGGTACTGTCGCGTGTGCGGAACTAATGACCACCGGTAACCTGTGTAAGTGTTGCCGGAAAAGCAATTTGGTGGGTGGATGGGTGAGGGAAGCTGTACCAGCTTTGAATTCCGCGTGAACCGATAACACATACGCTCTGGACGGCTTCGTTGACCTTATTTGATAAATTTGGGGTTGGGGTTTCCTTTTATCTTTCTTTATGGTTGATTGTACACAGCATGTTGAATAAAAAGTGGCTCTAGATGCAATAAGTAAATTATAGAATTAATTTTCTATTCGTTTAATTTAGCTGGCAATTTGGTTTATTTGCGGTTTGCAAAGGTTTATTAATGTTTGCAACGTTGAACGCTAGGGATCAAGCAATTTATTTTTAGGTTTCTCATGTTTGAATTTATATGTTTTGTGTTTGAATAATATGTAGCAATGGAAGGTTTTATACGTACATCATGATCAGCTTCAACGACCTTAAAGTATTAATCTACGTTTTCAAGGACCTTAAAGTATTAATCAATAATATCTAGTTTTAATATGATTTACAACTAATTTTAATAAAGCGCTGGGTTCAAACCAGATCCCAGAGGGTGAGAGACAACTTTAGACCATGTTTGGACAAAGACTTTAGTTTTAAGATCAACTAGAAGATACGCTTATAGAACAACGGTAATGCAGCAACAAGTCCTTTGTATAGTATCACTCAAAACAGAAACAAATGCAAATCTTTAAAAATTTATATCAATCCCGTTTATACAACCGTAAAAAAAATTGTTTGTGAAAAAGATAAACGTGTACCGCATTGAGGCCTTAACATGCAACACTTTTCTTTCAAGCAAATAATATAGCATCAGCGACCTTAATAGTATCACTTTTATTGATTAGCTTGATATGTAAACGAGAGGCCACTTAGCTGTCGGAGGTAAAACATAAGTTTATTAAAGACTGCTGGTTTTTTGTTCGAAACCCTGCGAAAGCTGAATCTTTGGATCAGCTTTTATGCATACCGTCCCGTCAACCCATTCCCAGGAACGTCATTTTCAGCCACCGTTGACACGTTGATTTTCGGAGATCCGCGCTGTCTATGGCCCGGGGGCGCACACCGCACACATCAAATCCACGCACTACCCCTGTGAAGAGTTTCTTCGAAAACCGCCAAAACGAATTTCGTGCCGAAAGTTATTAACGGACTCACCCGAAAAAAAAACCCCAAGCCCCGCATGCAGCCCCTTCACGAAAGCATACTCAAGCGTTCGATTTCATGCAAATTTTCGCTTCCTTTTTTGTTACCTTCCCATCTCCTTTGTTTGGTTTCCTCTCTGCATGTGTGTGAAGAGAGAGGGGTAGGGGGTGCTTTCTTCGTTCTGTGGGGCTTACACTTTTTTTTAGGTCTTGTACATCCCTTCCGTGAAGCCCCATGTAACACCCCCCCCCCTCCATATCTCTCTCTTTCTCTACCCCTTGACCGGGCCGAGTCTCATCGATCAAAACGCATCCGAATACCCCCAAAAGCAGCGACAGTTGGTGCGAAAATCGGGGGCTTACACACATACATACACACACACACACAAAGGACCATAAATGAACACACAAAAGGGAAAGAAAACAAGTGACGCATGGTTGCCGGTCGTCTCGGTTGCGGGGGATGGATGCAGGGGTGTAACCGTGTATGTCAGTCGTGGGGCAGGGTGGTGGTTGAGGACGCTTCTTATGCTTCTTATGCTGCACCGGCACTGCACTCGCCTGGGCGCGGTGGCGCAACGTCGCGCAACAGCGGCTCATCCGTCAGCCGGTGTCGGTGTCCGTCCGCTTGCCGCGCGCCTTCGCGCATCACCGACGGCTCCGGTTGCCGCTTTTTGTCGTTTTCATTTTGCGCTCATCGTGGCCCGTGTGTAACTCTATCGGGATATCCCCGCGCGCGCACACACAAGGGGGACGCGTACTATTTTCTGCGAGAAACTTCGAAGGAAACCTCCGAAAGCCAAAAAAAAACAAGGGGTAAAACAGTGGGTCCTCCTCCAATGTGCCACAGTGGATGCACAGGCACGGGTAGATTAAAAAAAAGAACACCGTCACAAACGCACGGGAACGGGCTAAAGAGCAGCATGCTGCTCGAAAGGGAAAACATAAAATAAATATCATAATACCCACCTCATCGGAGGAACGCTCACCCGGGGAAAGGGGTTTGGGTAGCGAAAACTGCGCAAAACGCAACAAAGCAACGCACCACATCGCAAAAAAAACGCACCGTGCACGAACCAACGGCAGGGCTTCAAGTTGAAGGAAGCCGCACTGACAGGGCTATCCCGATGCAGTTGCACTTGCATCGATGACGGCGATGATGGACCCCAAGCACGGGGGAAAGTGTGTGCGTGTGTGTGCGTGTGTGTGTGGCTGGCGCTTGTGTTTCAGTTTGGGAGTTTTGCTGTGTGGAAATGATTTGCCGGAGAGATAACGTGTGGTTGTGGGGTGGCGGGAAGATGTGGGACGGCGGTACAGCTGGGAAGGTTTAAACTACTTGCCCTGCCCGTCCGTCCGTCGGATGCATCGCGTTTCGGCGGGTAGGCGAGCGTAATGAAAGAAATAGAGCGCGTATAATATGACGGACGGGGAGCGGACGCGCTTTTTTCTTCGCCGGGCTTGCTCCTTTTTTGTCATTCGCTCCCAGCGAGGCTAAAGTGTCGTCTTCCCCCGGCCCTTTTCTTCTGCTGTCTGTGTACGCTGGTTTTATGACGGATCATCGGATGAGGGCGGTTGGGCCCGTTGGGCAAAGCATAACCGCCCGGCGGCCGGGAAGCCCACCATAAGCGCTGATGATCGTTTACTCGCGGCGGAACGGACCGATTTGATGTCGCTGTGTTTAGTGTTTGTTTCATTTTTCTTTCGCTTTTTTTCGCACAACAGTTTTGCACAACGACCAAAAAGTGAAGGGGGTCGCGTTTTCTTTGCCCTCTTCGTCCCCTTTTTCTCCCGTTCACGCACCAGCCAGTGTGTTTCGTTGTTTTTATTCCCTCGTCCGTTCTGTTTTCTCGCCAACATTAGACCGAGATATAGCGGGCTGGTTAATGTATCGTATTTTGCAAATAATAATAATCGCCGTATTATTTTACAGTGCGTCCTGTCTGCACCTTCTGCTCTTTCTCCTTCACTGAAGCATTGACTTCGTGCGAAGGAGGGGTTCAATCGAACGGAAGGTGGCATTCACACGGGACGCAGTTGATCGGTGTTGCGGTTTTCGCTTCGCGATTTAACCACCCGGATCCGATCGGTTGTCAGAGTTGTAAACTCTAAGTTAGAACAGGAAGCCAAATTGATAACATGAGTTGTTCTGAGGTGTTTTTAGGAAATCCTCTTACGCTTTCTTTCCTACATATGCTGTTTCTTTGGCATAACACGCATTGTTGATCAAGACTTGTTAAAATCCAAATTAACTTGGCTTTTCCATGACTAGGAAGGTGTCTGCACCGAAGGATCAAAAGTCCTGTCTATGGGGAGGCAATCTAGTTTTGGTATGAAATCTAAGTCGTCAACTATTGTGATTCGTTGTTGACCATAGTTGCTGGATGAGTGCAATCCCGGGTGCATTCAAAGCCTTTTGAACTCGACTAGAGTCAATCGTACTGGGCCGGACTCAGATCCATTCGGGCTCGATTCATGACTCCACTCCAAAAGAAAAATCACCTCTCGGTCAAAGAGCTGCTTTCTTTTGAAACATTATTCAAACAAAAATGTTTTGTGCATGCGAAGCCCTCAGAAGCTTAGAAAACTTGTAAATAAGACAGTGACGACTTGTGACTTTTTATATACACCACTATCTCAGGCCTTAAAGAGTCAATCGAAAAGGCTCTTCAAATTCATAGCAACTAGTCTTCACGCGATCCTTGTTCCTTACATTTATGCATGTTGAAACATATCGATAAAGCAGTTGCTACGTTTCAAAACCGCTGAATAATATGTTCTGTTCAGGGTGTCTGTATTTAGAGCAGTTATTGATTTTTTTTTTGCTTCCTCCTGTTTTTTTAAATATTCCAAGTTATATAGCTTATATATTGTGCTGATCTATGAAATGAAATTATAAATTTCCTATACTCTCACGCACAAACATTGTTGCATGCGTGTCAGACAAAATTCTGTCCAGAAATTGGTGGCCATCGCTTTGCAAATTGGCATCCCAGCCCAACTCGCTCACCCCGCTCCGAAGGCTACTCATGCTTCGGTGCCCCGGCAAACGGTAAAAGTAATGACCGATTGCTTAACGTACGTACACATTCAGTACGCGCCAAGCGTGAAGAAAAGACATTTCAAATATTCCATACCCGCAAATCAAACGGGTGGACTGGTGGGGGGAGGCAGAGAAGGCCCGTTACATCAAGCTCCACCCGAGCCGGGACGAAGACGGACAGCACATGGTGAAAAATAAATGGTCCACGCAGAGCAGGAAAATGGTGGTCCAGCAACACCGAAGGTCGCTCGCTCCCATCCATAACTCTGACCAAACTATTCCGCTACATCGCACGTATGTGTGTATGTGCCCATGTGCTCGAGAAGCATAATTTGGGGTTGGGAAAATGGGTGAGGGTGAAAAGAAAAATGTCATCAAACTAAGAAACGTACGTGCGAGCCTTCCATCGATGGTCATTGGCCGGGCGGGTTTGTGTGGGGTCGAAGGAAAAACCGTTCGGAAAACGGTGGGGAGAAGCAAGGGGACGTATTTTGTTCCCGAGAGTAGAATTTAATTTCGTGACGAATTGAGACCGATTTCCTTCCCTCCATCATTCCTATCCCAGCCTCACATTACCCCGTCCCCCCTTCCATGACTCTCCTGACTTAGAAATAATTTTGGATGTCCTTTTTTGGGGCTCGCGCGGACCCTTACTGCTGTCGGAACGTGCCTACGGTAGATGCGTTTTGCGCAACGGTTACACTTTCGAATCGTGTTGGTGCGACCGTGATCGTGAAAACGGCTCTTTTCCTTTAATCCTTGAATGTGTCTGTTTTTTGGGAATAACTATTCAATACATGTTTTTCCCCTTCGGCCGAGAAGTCTCCCCCTTCCCTTCCCCGCCACAACTTACGGACACTTTGCACCTTTCCTCTTCATTTCGTTCTTTCTGGGGATTTTTTTCTGCTTCCTAAAACACACTTACACACAGTGAAACACAGTGAAAAGCGATTTATCAAACTGATGACCGCTTTTCCTTCCCGAGACCTTCCTACCCTCCCTGCGGATGGGATTTCTCTTCCGGCACCGTGAGGAATCTATCCTTTCAATTACAGCGCACTGCAATGATTAATTGCGGCGCTAGGCTATCGAAAGGTGGCAGTGTTTCGGGAAGAAACTACGGCAAAGGGTCTCGCCCATGCTGGCCCCTTTGCTGGGTGTACGAGCCGCGTCGGTTTGGTCGTCGATTGGTCAGCGAAAAACGCCACCGACGACTTTGATGGATGGGAGGATGTGAAGGTGTGTGCGGCTCGAAAGGATAAAAGCATACTTTAAACCGATAACGCTGCGAGGCTCGAAAACGCCCGGGAAAAACCCGGGTTGGGAAAAACGGGGCGTTATCCTTGAGTGAAGAAGAAGGCGTCAGACGAGGGGGGGGGTATGCGTTGGTTCACTTTCGGGCGGCCTTTTTTGCACCAACCTGATTACGGAGTCCGGTGTGCTAGCGCGATGTGTCCTTGTTATCCTTTCCCTGACGGGATAGTTCCTCCGTTTTCCTCTGCTACAACACGTCCTGTTTTCACGAAAGACGTCACATACAAGGAAATTGGGATCGAGATCGAATTTATAACCTCAGGTTTCGACGGACGGTACACCTTCGGCGACATTTAATCCCACACGGGGCGGATTTTCCTTTCGCATTCGCGCTTTCTAGAGGGAATGGGAAGGGACGATGGAAGGATGTTCCGTTCCGTGCCCTTTCTTGTGCCCTCCCCATTCGAGCCGTCTTGTTCCGGCCGATCCCTCCGGTGTGCCTTGATTGATTTCTTCCATTTTTAGCCGATTTTTCTCAATCGATCCGAATCCGTTCATTTGTTTCTACGGATTCCCCCTATGCCGTGCCGAGAAGGGTCACAACACCGTTCCGTGTTGGCCGCTTGACCGTTGGAGGCAAATCTTAAATTCACGACTCGACAAGAAAAGTGGAAGTGGCAAACACAACAACCTGATTCGTTGGGGACGCTGTGAGTGGAGACGCTTTTCGGAACCCTTTTTGAGTTTTGTTTTGTTGAAGGACGAAGTGAAATAACGCAAAAATCTCATTTACATCGAATCTTACCGTATTTTTTCCATTCACTTCCACTTTTTCAAGCGATCGTGTTGTTTCCTTTCCTTTCCGCGTGCATGTGTGTTTGTATTCGAGTATTTTTATATCATCTGTGGGTGCGCGTGTATGCCGCCCCTGTTCATTTAAGATAATGTGCTCTGGCCCTTGCTTGTAGAGTTTTTTTTTTACGCCGGACGCCGTCTTTCGTCCGGAAATTCATTTCCACCCTCGTCCACCAACACCCACACACACACACATGTCTTCCTGGTCCATGTGCCTTTAAAGATCCTACACTCCTTCCACTCCCTACACATAGGACCCGTTGGTGGATTGCTTTGAAGCGAAGATTCCAGTTTTTTCCGGCTGCTATTTGTTCACCGCCTCCTATTTCGCTTTCCTCCTCCTAGTCCTTCCCCTCCTCACCACTTACATTTGCTTCCTAACAAAGATCCGTCAGCCGTCGATGCCGTGAATTTTCCTACAATTTACCTCCCAGCCATTTTATACCCTCATCCTTGCGCGCAAAAAAAAGAAGGGATTTTCCTGATGACCGTCGGCCGTACCGTAAGGATCAGCGGTAAAGAAGCGACCAAACCCACACATACACACACCCACACACATGTCCGATGCGCGATGCCTGATGGTGGCCAAGAAAAAAAAAACAAATAAACGAGCAAAAAGCGGTGCGTTGGAGGGGGGTGAGTAGGGGCAGAAAAAATGAAGGGAAGACATCTTCAAATCAGCGACAGCGAAAAATCCCTCCCGGTTGCCCGCTGCTCCACCCCGCAGTGGCCCGGCTGATGTCCGGTTTTCTTTTAGCGTAGCGCGGGCATTTTCGTCCCAAATTTGATCCGCTTCTCGTGTCCTTCCATTGCGATTTTTTCGGGCTTTTCAGATCCTTCTTCCCTCTCTCTTTCACTTCCCTTCATTTCCACCACTACTGTCATATGTGACCGGTTGGTAGGTGGGGGTTCAATTTGAAGGGTGAAAATGGAATGGAGCAATGACTGCTGCTACTGCTGCTTGACCGGCATCGTCAAGGGAAACGCGCTCAAGAAAGAAACGTGAAGCAACTATCAGAGGACGGGAAGGGTCGGGCGAAGGCAAGGCTCCCATTAGAGGGACGGCAGGGAGGCGTCATGAGATGACGGTTAAAACGGTCCAGCGAGAAAGCATCCGAGCCAAGGCAGGAAAAAGCAAAACGTACACCCGTCGTCGTTGAGATACGATTTTTTTTTCTTGCGCAAGGAAAAACGCAAAGTGGAAAAGTTTGATAAAAAAGGACACTGTACAACACGATGCAGGATGTGGTGAAAGTGCTGAGAAGGGACGAAATTTCCACATGTACACACACGCGCGCGTGAGGGAAGAGGAGAATACAAACTGAAGCGAGACATGTCGGGGAAGAAAATCGTCCCCTTAGGTTGCCGCCTTTAATGCTGCTGGACACTGGAGTGAGTGAGGACGAATCTTCCGGCATGTGCAGGTCCAGTTTCGTCGTCTTATCGTGTGTGTCGCAAGCAAGGACACTGCTGCTGCCACTGCTGGAGGAGTGAATTTGAGTAGAAGGATAAATTGGAAAGGAAAGCGTCAGCGTGTGGTGCCCAACTCGCGGCTGGCAAAAGGAAAGAAGTAAAAAACACATGCGCGCACATACACACACGCTCACGCTGGGAATTCTTACATATATCTCCCGCATATACCGGGCGCGTCTGGAATAGGCAGGAATTTTCCCGGTTTTCCCTCAGTGCGTTCCGACTCCCGTTTTCACCCTCCCACAATGATGCACGTTATTTTTCTGCTTCTGCCTCTTTTACACCTCCTACCTTCCCCAATTCTTGCCGAGATCATGCATATGTGTTTAGAGGTGTGTGTTTTTTTCCTCCTCTCTTTTAGCATCCTTCCTGGTCAGCGCCTTTCTTCCTGGCCAGCGTGTGAGTGTCGTGTTTTTTCGGGAAGGTTTTCTTATACCGATTTTGGACCACTTTTTTGCGCTTTGCTGCTGCTGTTTGCGGCGGTTTCCTTCATTTTTCAACCATAGCAACCGGGTCGATTTTTCTTCCTTTCGTGTTATTGCTCCTTGCCCCGACTCTCGGTCCCTGGGACTCATTTGTCCCCACCGTTCCCTGTATGCGGACCGACCGAACCGGCCAACGGAAAATGCGCGCAAAAGGAGGCTTTTTTTCTCTCGCCGGTTCTCCGGCACTTTTCCTCCCAATCTCGCGTCTGCTGCCGTTGCGATCCTTGCTGTTGCTGCGTTTTTGCTTTCAACGTCTCTGTGTATGTGTGCATGAGTGTGTGTTTAAATGTGAAAGATCCTTTTCTGTGCGCTTTAGCGTTTTTTACACTGGTCGTTGCGCCTCGCCGCGAGTCTAACGCTTTGTTTTTCGCTTAAACGCGTCCCGGCCAGGTTGAGCTGCACGTGAAAATGGCCCCGCATAACTTGCCTTCCATTACTCTTCCATTCCAGCCTTTCCACATTATTTACCCCACATATAGAGGTGCACAACCACACGCATACACGTATCCACGACTTTCGACCGTCTTTCAGCGAGGACTTGCTTCGATTGCGAATAAAGTGTGCGCTTGGGGAGATTCGGCCGGGGTTTGGCTCTTTTCCTTCATTTTCGCGTCTCCCTCGAAACACACAATAGTGAAGGGGTGTTTTCGGGAAGGCGGACAGGAAGGGTCCGGTCCAGTCAGCGTCCAGCGAGGCAATTCGTACCGGTCCACGTGCAGGACTTTCCCCCACTATCCACGTGCCTTCCAAGCCCAATTTCACCCAGCTGCTTGGAAAGTGATTCGGAAGGGCACCTGCTGTGTCTTTACTCCGACGACAACGGTGAAGCAGAAGAAGGTGCTGCTGTTTCATTTTCGTCCTTTCCACGTCCTCTCGGGCCCTTTTTTGTGCTAGGACACGTAGAGAGGGGGGTGGGGTGAGAGGGGAAGGCCAAAGAGGGAAGCGAAATTGCGGCAAGCGTCCAGTTCGAGCTCGGCAATGCCGTGGAACGTGATTCGCTAGAGAGACGCCCGGGAAGAATTGGTGCTTCCACTCTAGGGGAATTGCTTGCTGAATGTGTGTGTATGTCGAGGGAAAGGTGGATGGTGGGAAATGGCGATGGGGTTGCCGTTTACCACTCTCACGTCGTCGCGGGGTCTTTTCAATATTGTCCAGCGTGGAATGCGCGTCATGTGGCGCGTGAAGGCGAATTGGAACAGAAAAATGAGACGACGGTGGGATGGCATGAGCAACCAAATGCCCCATCTTGTTCCACAGCAGCAGCAACAACAGAAACAGCAGTAAAAAAAAAAACGCCAAGAAAACTTCACTCCGGTAGACCTTTTCCTTCCCTAACGTATTTTACTTTTCGAATATACTCAGGATAAAAAGGCAAGCGCGGGGGTGAATTTGGATTGGATTCGATGGAAATGAGATGGACGCGCAAAGAAAAATCCATGTCCGAGCAGTTTCAACCCCGGGCTGCAAGTGTGTGTGTATAAGTCACATCTGTAGGGATATTGGCAAAAGTCTCCCCTTTGCCGGACGCTGACGTATTCCGCGATGTCTGACATTCTCGCCTGCCGTTACGTTGATTTTCGTTCAGCCTTTTGTTCAGCGATTTTTTTCAACCTTAAAACGGAACTCTGCTTTCCTGACAATTCAGCCCTTTTTTCGTCGTTTCTGGCACTGTGGAAATAGAACAGGAGGCGAGTGGTAGCGATTCGTAGCATAATCAGCGAAAATTACGAATGTGAAAAATGAAAACGCCATCGAAGGCAGATTTCATTCAACACGTGAGGAGTCTCTCCCTCCTGGTACGAAGAATTTCTTTTGGCAATGTTTTTGAGTCCCTTGAAATATATGTTTTTGCAATCAGCTCTGATGAATACAACAAACCCAATCGTATTGAATTGTTGGTTTTAGGGACGGCTTCTTTCGTTTCTGTTGTAAATACAGAGTTTATTTAAGCAATTCTTGATTCACTGATCAATTAACAATGACATGATTGATTTTACGTTTAATTAAACTTTTCTATGATTATTAAATCAATTGTACACATACATTAACACCAAATTTCCCATTTTTAAGCTACATAACTTAAGCAATACGGCTTGGCCGTCACTACCAATAAAAAAAAAACTACATAACTTCACATAACGCTAAGGATAAGAAACAGAGTGATTTTTACTAACTTGTTTCGTATAAGCTGTTTGGGTTTGAACAAATGATTGAAAAAAATATCGAGATACTTGATTATGGTCTTGATGTTTGTTTAAAAAAGCCATAAATCTTCTTCAGGACAATAGAGCATCGTTTTCCACATACCTTTTATGCAGCATGGTCTGAAAGGACGAACTCTTGTATCTAGTATTTTTGACCAAAACATGGAACAAATCTTTGGATTATTTCTAACTCCATGCAATTTATAAGAAAAAAACATCCCAGGAAAGCCTAAAGTTTATAATACGATTTCCTCGCTTTCGTTAATTGATGCACCAGATAATGAGGTCATATTGTTGAAGCATGTCGAAAACATTAAACTACATCCATTATCTGCACTAGAAACAAATTATTTCACACCCAAAGATAGGGGAAAACATGATACTACACTTCTTTGCCGGCGGGCATTAATGTCTATTAAAACATAAATGCCAACGCAATTACTACTCGCGAAACATGCTAATAATGTGCTGGCGAGCGAAATTGACCCAGCACGAGCGTCCGCATACGTCGGCTCGCACTAAAATGCTATGTTTTACCACATTGTTTACACCTGTTCGCGATCGGTTTGACTAATTTCGCGCGTTTCGCCAAGGGAAAGATAATGGTAGCGATCGCTGCACAACTCGCTGATCCTGCTAATGGCTTCTTTACCGTGCTTACGCGACCAGCAGTGGATGATGATGATGCTTATGTTAAGCTATCAGCATACTTTAGCAACAGCGAAACGGCGTTCCACGAGCATAATTATTCGAGCAATGTCCACTCTTCGCTTAGCTTTTTTTCTTCTTCAGCCTCGTTCTGTTTTTTTCTTTTTTCCTTCAAAAGTGAGCGAGAATTCCACATTTCGTCGCGCTTCGGTAAATGCATCCCCATTTCGACGGTTCGTCCCGTGCCCCTAGCTCTGGACGCGCGTTTCCGGTTGCTCGCTCCCCCTTCAATCTCTGGGGGCAGGGTAGTATAAATGCGCAATTCGCTCATTAGCGTCGTAAAGTCCGTGGTGCAGTGCGTTCGTGTGTGCAAAATGAAGGTGAAGGAATGAGAAAAAAAACTCAGACACGGGGAAAACGACGGCTAAATGGCGACCCTGCGAACGAAACTCGCGGACCCTCTTGTGTTGGCGTGGAAAACGAGACACTGCATACTGCACTTTTCGTCCACTCGTTCGCTCCGTCGCCGGTCCGGTCCAGCTGCGGAGGGCCCCGGCAAGCGAACCGACCACGGAACTTTCCACGCCACGGGCTTGCCAAAGTTCTCAACGCATGCTTCCTCCACCCTAAAACGCAACTAAAATTACTGAAGCGCTAAGCGAACCGGGGCAAAACTGCATCGGGCCTCGCTTCGGGAACGCACGATAATAGCGTCCGCGGAAGGTGGAAGGGCAGCAGCATTTCCCTTATTTTGGCTCTGATACAGCCGCCGCTTATCATCACCGTTCACGGGAGGTGACTTTTTCGAGGTTATTCCACTAAACCACCGTAAATTATTCTAGCGGTCACCTTCAATAATCTGACCCATTCCATACTCCTCCGTCCATTAAATGAAGTCCCTTGCCGTTTGCTGTTCTTTTGTTGTTGTTGTTGCAAACCAAAATGCATCACCCGGTCAGCCAGCATAACGTTATGTTTCGTTTTCCGGTACCGTGGTGCATAGCATTCTTTCGCACACAACCAACCGAAAAACAAAAAGCTCCCAAAACGAACCCAACGCGAAGGGTGGAGGAGGTGGGATGGAGAAATTGACCGAAAAAACCACAATCTGAGACGTAGATGTAAGGACAGATAATGAGGAAAATCGTGTACGCGGGCGGGGTGCATCACCGTCAAAGGCAGGGTAGCGAAGAAAGGCGAGGGAAACAGTTCTCTCAGGTGCATTCGGTGCGTCCGGCCGGCGGGCACAGATTCGCGAAAATTGCTCCAGTGTGGCGGGAACTTTGGGACGAGGAAAGCAGGAGACGCCAGCGGACGTCGTTTCCTTTTCCAGTCCGTCTATTTTTGTGCGCTTCAAAGAATCTCCTCCCTTACCCCTCTAAGGAAGGTACTGGGAGGGTAGTTAGGTGAATCATTTCGTTCGGGGTGCAACATAATGTGAAAACAGTTTTTTTTTTTTTTGGAGGAGTAGCACCGCCGAAAGCTATGCCGCACGGCACCGCAGAAAATCACGGGACACACGCGATTTATCGTAGACGTGTGCATAATTTATGCTTTGTGAACCGGATGTGCTTCGGCGATCAAAACGCTGCGCTAAAGCTGTTACGGTCAGCGGGCAGTGCCAAAATGGCCGAGATGCCGTGGTTTTTTTGGGGGGTGAGGCTTTTTTTCGGGGAAACGTCGTTATAAAGGTAAGATATAAAGGTAAGCAGAATGCATCCAACATTTCGTTGCGTTTTTGGAAGTTGTTAACAGTGGAAAAATGCGTCAGTACTTTAATAGTGATCAATCCATCAATCGATCAATCAATCAATCAAGATGCTTCTTGTTGAGCTAATTACGGCTTATCAAACTTGCATCATACTGAAGTGCAGAACAGGCTAAACCAAAAACTACAGTTTATATTATGAAGAGATTCATTCTCAACTCTTAATGCTAAATAAAAAAATTAATAATATTCTGACTGAACTCTTTTAAAAGATGCTCATATTTATTGAATACTGTGAAACACTATTCGCCATAGTTTGCAGAGTTCCTTTACCAATCGTTTATGTGCATATGTTCATTGTTCTATTTTAGTTCGGCATGTACACTAACTGATACAAATTAATATAGTAAATTGGTTAGAATGCTCCCATTGCAGCTCAATCAAGCATATTCACCAAAACAAATGAAAAGCTATCATTCTATTACTGATACGGATACTTGCAATTCCGCAAAAAATCCAGCTCACAACTCAGTGTAATTAAATTTCAAATCTCTGCCTACATACGTTCCTTTCTCGACAGGGAACATAAAATACCATTCCGATCAGAACGGATTGCCGAACGGGAACGTGCCGACCAGAACACTAATAATCGCATAATGTCATCAATTTGGTCACTGCGTTTAGAGCAATAAAAAAGGCTCACAAAGCGCTATCCACTCGTACGGCGTACGAGCAAACCACGGCGATAGTCGTTTGTGAGACAAAGTACGTAAAAAAATGCAACCAGCTGCAGGAGATACGTAGATGCAACAGTAAAAAAAGCGAATGCCCGCGTGCTAAACATCAATCAATTTGCCACTTGCAAGCGCGACCAAACACACTTCATCCTGTGCCGTTTGGCTGCCGGCAACGGTCGAAGGTGTGCACTAAAGCGCCGATTTGAATAGATCGACCTACCGGGCAAGCTAACAGCGTGTGTCGGACTGCACTTTCTGCATTTCCCGCACACGATAACAACCACAAAAAACGTAGATCTCTTTCACTGCTGTTGCTTCATAAAAAAGCCCACCCATTAAGCGCTGTTTTCCAAACCGCACGCCGAAACGCACGACGACCCGCGAACCGATAAAGTGATGAGTGGAAAAAATTGAAATCCACTCGACCATCGCGCTAAGGCTGTGGGAGGACGCGGCTCGACGTGCGAACTCTAAACCGGCAGTTATCAAACGGATGCACACAATGAACTGGCGCCGTTGCAGCTCGTCATCGTTGCGCCGAACCGTTCACGATGCACCGTGCATGGAAGCGAGCGAACGGAATAAAAAATCCCCCACGCAAATAAATCCCCCAAAATGAAGACCACCCTTTGGCATATGTCGAACTGGCTTGTGCACGGTGGTGATGATGGTGCATTTCGCACAGTGCGGATGCACTCCGATGGGACGAACGTACATATCACGAAGTCATTCGATTAGGAAAAATTAAGCACCACTGGAAGCGCCGTTGGGGTAGCGTGACGGGGTGGTTAGGAAAGGAAGCGGATGAATGCAACATGCAGCTCGCGCGCGCCAATGCATCGATGCAGAGAGTGCGAGCGCCAGCAGTAAGTTGCGTTGACCGTTGCCTGTTGTCATCGTTCGTAAAGTGTGTTGGTCGCACGTTGGCCGAACGATTTTCCCGTGTCCATTTGCTTGCTGGTGGCATCGGTTCGTTTTTTTTTCATACACTCCGCTTTTTCGCACTCACTGGCTTTCGACGCTAGGCTGCCTTGCACGTGGAGAGCGGTTTTATGGGCGCAGCCGGATGACGACTGATGATCATGCAAGGTCTCTTGCATGATTGTTATCACGCGTATTGAGAACGCAAATAAACGATATACCGGGTGGTTTGAGTGCCTGGAGAAACCGACTGAGCGAAGAAAAAAAAAACACTCTGACGTCACACAGTCACACCACACACACACACATATGCATACACAACCAAGGCATCCCCAAACGCGACGTTGGAGTCCGCGGGATCATTTTCATCGGACGACATCTTCATCGCTGGGAAAAAGGTTTTCCTCCCAGCCTCTGTTGGGCAACAGTGCGTTCTCCATCTTCTCATCATCATCATCATCGCCGTCCAGATCCGATTAGAAGCTGGAAGGCATACGCTCACGCACACGGTATCGCCCACTTCCAGCGACCGTTCCAGCGGACGTACGACGTTGATAAACGATGATGACGGTGTTCGGCGTTGTTACGATGCCCAAACGATGGTGTGATAAGTCCGTTGAGGATGTTATCATCCTGAAAGGTGGGCTTTTTTTTTTGCTTGTTGTTAGTGGCCACCTTATAAACCGTATTTGGAGCTATTTGCCATTTGCCTCGTGTTGACATTGTTGCTGCGGGTTGCACTTTTTTTTGCTTCTCCGTACGTTTGTTTGCTCGGTTTTGTGTGTCATTTGTTCGATGGAGGTTCAGGTTCTTGCGATGTCCTTTTCACGCTGGGTCGAACCGCGTGAGGTTGCGTTCCGTCAGGTACGGTGCGTCGATTAGTGTGGCTTGGCTGCTTCGATTTAGCGGACCGGATGGTCTTTTGGAACGAAGCTAATTATGCGCTTACATTGTTTGCCATTGACTGATGCTCATCGTTTTGATGTGAACTCACCAAAAGCATGGTTGTCAAATGGCACTACTTCGATCAATTTACCTTGCACAAAAGGGAAAAGCTTTTGACGAATTTTTGGCATTGGTGAATCCATTCAGCCTATCAATGAACGCTTTTATCCGTTGTTTTGATCGTTGGCGCTCTGAGGTTTTGGTTAGAAAGAAGGTTGCTTTTGAAGAGCAACATGCGTACTCCTCTTTTTTTACAAAATAGTCTTATTATGACATTATGGGATGAGAAGAGTTTTAATTGTCAATAATGCATTGTGTTGGTCTGAAATACGATAGACGACTATTGAATTTATTTTACTTCTTTCCCATAAAAGCGAAAGCATTCAATCAATCGCTCATCAAATTCGCCTTGAATTTGAGGAAACGATAAATCATTACGATTGAGATACACAAGTAGCGGCTTCACTGGCAAACGGTATTCGATTCAAGGGATCGTCACCTTCTCCCTGGGAACCTCACCGATCCAATCAAAATCGTAGCGAGCCCTCTTTTAATTAACCATTTCGTGTCGGTTTGCTTAGCATCAATCATTCCGAGCGAGACCGCTAGTAACCATTCTCCCTCCTTTCCCGGAATAGGCGTGAAAAATAGATCTTCGTGCAATTAATAACGCATAAATGTCACATTTGCCGGGTCCGATTATAGGCGCCCGAAAATAAATGGCTGCATGTTTTCCGCTGCATCATCGGGGCATATGGAAGAGCTAAGAGAAAAGGAAGGCGAACAAAATGCACACGCAAAGTGGCTGGCGCCTGACTTTCCCGGGATAATACATCTAATATGAATATTTTCTCCATTTATCAATTCGCACATACCGAAAATCACACCAAGCCAGGTCATTTTTTTTTCGTAAGGCATTCGTCTCGATCTGCAGCCTTGACAGTGCCGTTGCGCTTCCCGAGGATAATTGCATCCCGAACGCTTAAGAAAAAAGGGTCCCAGAAGTGAAAGATAAACAAATGAATAGCGAAGCGAAGAGATGACACAAGAAGAAACATGCACAGACACACCAACACACGGAATTGGAGAAAAGCCAATGGCAGCAAAAGAAGAAAAAAAAAACAGAAAAACAAACGGATAAAACGTCGGACAAGAAGTCGCTAGGTAAACACAAAACAAACAAGCTACGCCGTGCCCTGTTAAGCCTGTCATTTCAGCGCAACCCTTTCCGGGGTTTTCCTTCTGTCCCGGGAAGGAACGAAAAAAAAAAAACGGAGCGAACGCACAAATTACCTTCCCAACACTTTCCACGATTGCTGTCCGTACGGTAACACGGGTGCAATATGGTCGTCCGAAGCGGCAAGGACAAACCCATTAAATACACGATTTTATGCCAGCTCACAGTTCTCAGCGAAACCATTTGTGCGGTGTAGCAGTGTCCGGAGGGGGGTTCGGGAGGCATGGCTGGCAAACAAATCTACGGGTTTAGATTGGATTTGTTTTTTTTTTTTGTCCTACCACCAATTCTGTGCCTCTCTCTTTATCTTTGCAAGGTTTGACCCGGTCCGGAAGAGCCGTGGAAGCGTTACACTGTCACGAAGTCGTCCCATCCCATGGCTTTCGGTTGGCGATGATAGCCGAAAGGACTCGCGCTCTTATCCTCGCCAGGTAGCGAGCTAGCCCTGTCCCGGTGCCTATCGTACCTATTTATCTAATTGTTAGCGCGCCGCTTGTGCCCGCCGAGTGCATTTGCTCTTTGAGCGGTGGCTCAACACTCACATTACAAAAAAATAAACATACACCGAAAGCTCGACAACTGTCGAGGCGGATTAGCCATTAAAAGGTTAAATAAATGGGTGGCAATAAATCATTTTGCTCGATTGCCGTAAATCATTCTCGCGCGATTCTCCCGGTACGGGTTTCGTGAAAGCGAAGAGGAGCAGCTTGCAAGGCGCAAAGCACGTTGCCCGGTGGGTTCGATTTGCAAATTGAGACGGTACGGCAACGGCAGTGTTCCAAGTCCTCAAGTAGCGGTGTTTCGTATTTTGCCCAAGGAGCTCAGCGTCTGAACTGTTTTTTTTTGGGGCGGATGTGGTAAACGTTGAAGTTGTTATTCGATCTCACGAATCAAGGCCGCTGCGTACTGGGAGAAGGGTATAAAACACCGAAAGCACAAAATCAATCGCTTCCAGTCGCGACCGGCAGGATGAGGTTTGAGAAATACGTTGAGATGCCACAGCTATATGCATCTTCCGGTTCTTGTTTGTGTGGTCTGGGAACTAATCGAAAGCGGCTCGTTTTTGTTGAAACATTTTGGATTCAATGTACTGTTACTTTTTCGTACAGGCAAACCATAAAAACTGCACAAAATAATTTGTTAACGGGATTAGGAAGTATTTCCAGTAATTCACTAGGCTTCCTCAAACACTCTTTGGTATGTTTTAAATCACAAAAAGTGAAACACTTCCCAAACAACCATCTGTTGCTGTTCTGTTGCTGTCCCTGATCACGCTTGCAAAGAATTTTGTCGCAATTGACATTGCAAGGCAGCGAGATGAAGCCAACGGCCAAAGGCAAAAAGGTAGATGTAAAGCGGCAAAACGGACAGCGACGAATGACGAGAGAAATGAGACAAGATACCGAAGCCATACTGTGCCGCAATGTTCACATCGAGCGGAAACAGCGGGAATGTGCGATCGAACGTGAACGTCGGTGCATCGCCGAGGCCGCGCACCGCGAGTTCATCCCCAACCGAATTCATCGTCGAGCGCGGACATCGTCATCAACATCATCATCATCGGGATGGTCAACACAGAAGACGATGAATTAAATTAAATTAATGGTAAATAATATGCATTATAACGGCGGCCGCGAACGTGTGGTAACACTATACGCTTAAAAAGTATGTGACGAGATCTGGCGAGGCTGCTGGTGCTGGAAAGGAGCGTGTGTGAGACAAAAAGGTGACTCGGCAAGCGGATGGCAGGGGCGTGAATGCTGTACTGAAAGATCGCGAAAAGAAATGATCGCGCGAGCGCCCTTTATGAAGATAAGAGACACCGTAGAATAAGAAGCACGGACAACCGAGAGTCCGTCTCTTGTGTCTGCCCGTGAAGATGGCGCAGTAAGAAGGGTGAGAAATTCGTTAGTCTCAACACCCAAGCGACGCTCTAATGATGGGGAAGGGCGACAAACTGATAGAATCCGTGAGGCTGAAGGTGTGTAAGAGGGACACGTTTCACGCATATATCATATCAGCGCCATCAGAAGTGTTTGACGTTGCGAGAATGTAACTGTAGACATTTTGGAGCGAGTTTCAGGAGCTATACTGTTAATTCCAAACGGTGTTTTCAACATACAATCAAGATAAATTAAACTACGCTAGCTTATGACCACTTGCCTCCGTTTTATACCTTCAACATAGTACAAACGTAAACATAACTTTGTTTCATTGAAATCTAGCGTTTCTCATATATTCAACAACTGGGCGAAATTCTGTAATTAGTTGATTGAACTTGCGAACGAAATGCATAATGAACAGCACACTATATTCAGAATTATGAATAATTATATAACCCTTACTTGCAACTTCTAACGTTCACTAAAACCGTTACCAAATATTATGGTGGTGAAATGCAAAGCAAGGGGGAGAAACTAAAATCCAAACCGCAGCGAAACTGAGCGCGAAATGCTACCACGCGGACCCTTCACAAACGCCTGAGCAAAACCGCGAACAGTAAAAAAAACCGCTCGGTAAAGCGAAGATAGAAAAGGAAAGAAGTGTCCAGACTAAGGCAGGCTTGGTGCTGCCGCTGCACGACATCAACAAAGTCAGTGAGATGAAAAATTATATCGAAATGAATCGCTGTAATTTAAACGAAGGCGATGCGGATAAGATATCGCGACTCACATGCAAGTGTCGCCGTAAAGCCCTCTGCCCTGTCCCTCGCTGCAGGACCGTTGTGGATGACGAAGAGAGGAAAGGATCAACCACTTCCCCACTGCTTTCCCCTTTCCATCCCAGTGTGTGTTCCTCCCCTGTGCTTCCAACACACACTGGAATGCGCGAATCTCGTTGTCTCGCGAAGTCGACGTCGTTGGCTGACCGCAGAATATCCTCCTTCGACCGTTCTCCACGTTGCCACGAAAAAGGGACGGATCTTCCGCCACCTTCGCCTCCCACCCACAGCAGCTGGCAACCCTCCTGGGTGCGATTATATTCGCGTGATTTTCGAGCTGACGGAAATTTATGGACCGCCGGGCTACGGTCTGACAACATTAGCGTTCGGACTATCACGAGATAATTTATTTTGCAGCCGCGAACGAACGACGGGGCCCAAACGGAGCGGCACCATGCAGCCGTGTGTCCCGTGTGTCCGACCGTCCAGCGGCTACTCGCCGTCGGACATTAGTTGATTAGTGGTGGCTCTGCTGGACGTTCCGGAGGCCTTCTCCACCCCATTTGTTGTTGGCAGGGCTCCAGGGCTGTGCAGCTTGAGCCGCGACTGCGAAAGAACGCGAATGCCCCGTTCTTCTCTCGGTGCGTTTGAGCAGCGCCTTCGGACGTGGAGCGAGACGGGGATCCGACCAACGGTAGCCGGCACTTGGCACAGCAAGTGCACCAATTTCGGAGAACTACGACGAATCGATTCCAGTGCGGTCGGAAAAGCATGTGTTTTCCAATTGTTATGCTTGCCGTCCACAGTTTTCGTACAGTTTTTGTTTTTGCTTCTTGGGAAAGAGAACTCCAGGACGAGACAGCGTAAAGTCTCGGGAGTCTCTTTCGCGAACGCCATTAGGCACGGAGACCACCCATGGACGGTGTGGAACCTAGGGAGCTGCCACTTACGAATGAAGCTGTCATAATGGTGAAATCCACTTGAGAGGAAACCTTTCTTTTTTGTTGCTGTTTTGCTTGTGTGGCTCCTTTAGTTTGAGGATTTTCAGCCTAATGATTGCAACCCTGCAATAAAAGGCAACGGCTCGTTTCGCCGAAATCTCCGGCCAGAATCCGAACCTGGGATTAGGGTTGAATTAGGTGGTTATTGCAGCGGGGATCTGTGAAGTTGTTCCGAGCTATATTGTGCTTGCCGGCTTATACATTTTAGGCCTTAGTCTTTTGAAGTCGTAAAGATCGATTTATTTCAGGCAGTTGTCAATAAGTGGAATTGTCCAACTCCAAAGCTAAACCATCTCCATGTGTGCCATTTTAAACAACCTATTCTCATTACCCTTTGCGCAAGGTAAGTCACATTACCGCGATATTAATCATTTCCCGTTGGCATTGCGGGAGAATTTAACATTTACCACCGTTACCTTCGAGGATCAGCGCACTACCAGCAACATTGTAACGACAGTCCCGATCCATTGCATCCCGATCCATCGCGTACATCATCCGTTTTCACTGTCCGTTCAATAATCTATTAATTAGCTCGACCTCGGATATCTGTCCAGAAATGCGATTCTCGCGATCCCACTGCGGCAGCCAAGGGGTGCTGTCGTGCTGCTACAGTACGTTTAATTAATTTAAATAGTACGTATCGAATTATGTCGAACCGCTAAACCCCGCCGCCACGCCAAGCAACTGGCTACGCAACAAAGACGGTGAAAGAAAACTGATCGGCCAATACGATATCGCACCGGCCAGCCACCAGCCCGCCAGTCGGCCACCATCAAGATCGGGAGACAAACGCCCCAAAGAGTCGGGAAGGCACAAACACTAATTGCCTAAATTATCTCGCTCGACCGGGTCCGCCCGGGTTACGGGCGCGCTGCGCTGCTATGAAATTACACCATAACTCAGACCATCTTATATCGGACCGCACCAGCCACTGACACGCGGGACGGTGGCCCACCGGAGGCTTCATCATCTTCGGCAGCGTGGCGTGGCGGCTCTACCGGGTTGCTGCACCGTCTCGTTACCTTTTGTTCGCTCGCTTCCTTATTGGTCGTTCCTTCTTCCTGCAAATCCGTCAAAACCGGTCAACCGGGGGGAAAAACTGAGGACGGGCGAGGACTCTCGCTGATCGCCGATCGCTGATCAGATCGATGCCGATGGCGCGAATCTCGGCAAGTGCACCCGCGAACGATTCCCCCAAGACAGATTGGACGAGGTGCGATTGTGTGTGCAAACCTTCTGCAAACCAGTACCCGTCGATGCGCCCACAGTCCACGCTGCGGATCAAGTCGACGCTGTGCGCAATAATAATAAGATTCGCTTCTTACGATTGTTCCAACTCTTCCAACGCAGCCACCGAATCCAAGCCGAAAACCGGGTTTTCCAATGGCGAATTATTATAAGCGTGTCATTAACGCGCCACCGGCCGCTCGATGCGGGCTCATCCTAGGATTACCGGGTAGCTAGCGCACTCTTTGGTAGCTTGGAGCTTCCCGGGTGTTACGCGCGTACCTCATAAGAAGCGGTGTCATATCGGTATGCTTCAGCCATTATCGTAAACGCTGTGGATTTCCCGAGGCCTCGGTAGAGGGGCGGAAGAAGAAAAACCGGGCATCGGTGCGTTTGTCGTCGGTGGCTAGTGACACAAGCGCAAGCGGAAAAGAGATTGACATACGACTAATTCTGTGACGGCGTTCTGCCTAAACCATACGATCGGGATCCCGCTTAACCGCCGTTACCGTGGCTACCGGCTTTTCGAGCTGGTTGCGAATAAATTGTAGATAACGAGATAACAAGCTTGCGTCCAAACGAGGCTGACTGCGCGTTTATGTTGTGGACTTTACCGTTCTTTGTTGTCCTCCTAATTGATTGTCACTAATCAGCGGTCGGAGTGGGCCGCAGATATCGATTGCTATCTTGGACCTTTTCCAGAAGATACCCTGCGTATGAACTGGAATAGAAGTGTTTAAATGTGTTAATAGCAATAGAAACATTTTGTTGTTTCATTTCTTTGCTGCTGAACTGTTTTAATCCTCTGACAATTCTACAACTCTGCTTCAAACTTCGCGAGGAAAAGTAAAAAAAATAAAGAACTATTTGTTTCGTTATGCCCATTTAATTAAGTGCTGACGTTAATGCAGCTATTAATGTAATATCAGAAATTTCATTCCGTTTTCGTAAGATCGTTTTCATAAGCCTATCAATGGAACGCAATTGACGTTTAGACGATTAATAATCATTAGTCCCGAAAACTGCTCCACCTTCCTGCTGCTCTTCAAAGACGGTGAGCGAATCCTCACTCTTCCACGTCGATTCTTGCTCGTTCTGTTGGCAAAATAATTGCCTGCATTGCGTTTTGCGCTCGCTACCCACAATTGCTCTGCCAAAGAAGCCCAGGAACGGCTGTTACTCTCCAGCATTTTATTGACCTCTTGCGCGGCGTCCGTTCGTACGAAAACCATTGGGGCTCCCTCGTGAGCGTTTTTTTTTTGTTGCGCTCCCTATGCGCACCGCACAACATATGCTACAACACGCCGCCAGCCTGCCCGCCTGCAACTGCACCAGAAAGTGCAAAATAATGAAGCATTATAATTTCTCATAAATTTGCACGCGGGCCCCCGTCAACCTGGGACGCAGCAGCAGCAGCAGCAGCAGCAACCGGACGGCTGTTTCGGGGTTTGCTCGATCGCATGTCGCTCTGCCGTGTTCCACCTGTTTCCACCAAATCAGTCTGTCCACTGAAGGTGTACACCCTTCCCGATGGACGCGTCTCCGTGGGGAGGAAGGGCTGAACGCCGGGACGGTGTGGCACAACCAGCTACGAAAGCCACACCACGCCACCAAGCGTCTCGGGTCGCTGATTTTCGCTTCCCGTGGATTAAGTTTCCTTTCCATCCGGCGGCGAAACGCGCCAAAGGCGCAGAAATTGGGGAATAAAAAATAATAACGTTAAAGGAAGCAGCCCACATACACACGCACGCATCGTGCTGTCTCTCTTTTGAACACACACACACAACCGTTTGGGCTTGACCACACACAAGTTTGACCGCGTCCGCATCTCCGGTGTCGCCGGTGTGCCGTCGCCCTTCCGGTACGGCGGTCGGGATGTGTTGGGTTAAGTTTGCGTTTCCCACCGTATCCTGAGCATGTTTTATTTTTGTTGGGTGATGTGTGAGGACGCAAACTCGAGTTTGAAGAGTGGCAAGAGGACAGTCCGCGAAATTGAGATTGAGTCTTACTAGCTGCTCCGAAGGTCCTCCTCCGTCATGTGGACGGGAAACCGTGCGACCCGCTTTCCTGGCCGTGAATTATGATTATGTTTCATCCCCATGAGCGCGATGGTTCCATTTTACCATTCACCTCTCCCACTTCCATCCGCGAGTCAACACGATCTGAGGGCTTTTAAGAGTAAGAGGTTTATTTTACAGATTACCCCGGCCATTACTAACACCTGGCGCTTTGGAGTGCTTTTAGTTGAACTCCCTATGGAGTCAAAATATATGTACACTGTTTATTGAGTCCATCCAATGGAGTTTATTATGAAGAAAGCTGCTCACTGTTGAATCATGAATAAATTAATGAAATCAATAGATTGAAGATTGTCCGCATGTCTATCGTTTCTTCTACTTTCCGGATCATTTTCACACATTATATTAGCTTTTTACCGAAGTAAATGTTCAACAGCATTAACTGCACTCTTTCGGCAATTAATATCATCCTTGACAGGACTCAGCTGCTGCTCATCGCCTGCCGTATGCCAAAATGTGGGTCATCCTTTTTAACGGTACCCATCGCTTACGCTGATTGTACTGATGAAAAAACAAACCAACTAGTCAAGAACAAGGTAAACAGTGTGAAAAAGATCCTTTTTAAAACCTTTTCGGCGCTTGCTTTCCCTCTCTCTCTCTCTCCCTCACACAAACAACGCCTAGCGGGGACATTTATGGGGCCGTAATTTGCATCCTTCGCTTTATAGAACAGCAACCGTGCCTGCTCAATCCTCGATATGATTCCGATTTACCGAACCCGTTTATGCCCATCAGGATGATGAATCCTTTCGCAATACGCATCCCACCGGTCTCCTAGGCCTGCTCCTAAATGGCCTCCTTTGGCCGTTGAAAAATGTCCTTCGAAATGCAATTTGTTGTATGGGAAAAGTGTTTTGTTGCCCGACAATTCCCGAGCACAGCGGTGGATCGGAACCCCGTTATCGCAGCAACACACCGAACAGAGTGAACACGGGCCTGTTTGTAGACCGCCAAAAAGGCGATTGCAATAAATCTCAATTTACATACATTTTTCTGTCCATTTGCTCCACGAATCGGAACTCTCGCCCCGGGAGCTACGGGGTTGGACTTGAGCTACGCGCAAGAGACTGTGGGATGAGTTGCAGTCATCATACGCAAACAAATGTGCAGCTGCGTTTCGAACGCCAAAGACAATGCGCACCCTTGTCCCCGGACAATGGGTACATATCGCAGTACGCGTCGCTGCCTCGCAGAATGCCCCCTGAACGACAACCTTCCGTCCGACTTTGGCGGCTTCGAGATATCATCGTTACGGAGCATCTTCACTTTTGGAAAACCGTACGGCGCTGCGATTCCGTATCCGCTCGATTGCGTCCGGCCGATTGCAGTAGCGTCGTAAATATTCGCCAATCGCCATCCGTTGGACGGGACGGGAGGTCACATAATTGTCCGGATGACGCTCCAAAGAACCGGCCACAGACGGAGTCCGCCGAACGACTCGCACTTGGCGCGATCAATGCTATCGATTCAACCTGGTCTAGGATGCGGAGGGACGCTGAGGAGGAGATGTGGGCACACAATACGCGCTAAAGATGGTGCAATGCTGACGCGCACCGATTGCGGCGAAGATGATGTAGATGGCTTTGGATATACCCATAATCGCTGCGCACTTTATGCAGTCGCTGGTGGTCGATTGTCTCTAGCAACAGTACTAGATGCTTGCATCGTCGTCTAGCCGGGGATTGATTTGTTTTACCAGACTAGCAGGATGCTTGAAAAAAGGAGTTCATTGATGGGCTTGTAGGTTGGGAACAGTTTTCAGAAGTCGTAATCATCCTACGAATGTTTATACGATACGGGCATATGACAACAACACACGGACTCACAGATAAAGTTAGAAAACCCTTCTTTGGTGATGTTATTCAATTCGCTTTGGTTAAGAACCAATATTCGTGATTATCATTTCAATTATAATTATTTCAAAAACACATGTAAAAGGTTAACAAACTTCTTCACTTTGCAAAGAATAAACCTTTTCAGTGTTTGAAGATTGGACGGATGTGTTCTTTTTTGTGTTTTGACTGACACAACCTCCCATCCCTTTCAGGGATTGAAAAATGTGTCAAAAAACTTACGCACACCTTATTCTTGACAGGTTTCCGCATCCCGTTAACGGTAACACAAAACCGTTACAATTTTCTTGTTTCATTCGCTCTCGTCAATCAATTTTAGACCATCGCCTTTGAGCCATCTATCACAAGAACTTAATAGTTCCGAGTTGAATAGAAAAAAAAGTTTAGAGTACAACGAAACCAGTCCCACCATGTCCAGCTGGTAAAGGGGCAGGGCGGTTCTAAGGAATCTTACAGCCATACCAAAACAAACTCCATCCCCATAATCAACTGTCACAAAGATGGTCAAAGTGTACGGGAACGAGTTATTAAGCTTCCAGGAACCAAATGGAAAACGCACGCACTCACACACCACGCTTTTTCGTCCTTCATTCTTTTAAATATCAATTAAGTGGCCATTTATTAAGATTTAACGCCGATGCGGGGACAACGCAACCGTGCCACGGGACGGGTTTTACGATCACCCGGTTCCGGTTTCGTACCTACCATAACTTCGATGACTGATTGTCCGGTAGAAGAATGGACCGACACATCCAAGGGGTTAGACCGTGCCGGCAACGTACCGGCCTAATCCTTAAGGACGTCGGACAAGAACAATAAAAACAAGAAGTCCCATTCATCGACAGACCTCAAGACAATGCTGCCGCTTTTGGGACAATTAAGAAACATGAAAGCATAAACAAACGCCGGCTGCCGATGTGCTTTTTAATAAGTTTAAGAGCGTGTTTTTTTTTTTGTTTGTCCCTGCCACGCCAGCAACGCACGAAGGGATGCAACATGACGGGACGAATACGAGGATTAGGTTACGCTGGGACAGCGTTACAAAGAAACGAGATGCGAAATCGCCACCATTCGACCACTTTCCCGGGCTCAACGGGCACAGGAACAAAAAGCAAGCACAAGAGAGGGAGCGTCTTATTAACATGTACGATAAAAAAAAGTATCAAGATCAAAGATCAGCAGCATAACTGGAAGTAGAAAACCAAGGGGGCACTACCGATTCTCATGGATCAGCAAAAACAAATAGAAAATAGAAGCGCATCAGCAGCACATTTCGGCAGTCACATGAAGTGCCCATTCGGGCGGTCAGGACGAAATGGCAGGATCTTGGTTTTTTTTCTTCCTTGTCCCCTTCTCCCGACCGGTGATTCCTTTGTTCGTCAAACAGCGGCAGATGATGAGGACGGTACGGTTGGCGCGCACTGGACAACGCGAGAAAGCCCATAAAATACTGTTTTACGACCGGCCGCTGTTCGAGCCGAGCGTGAAGGTAATTTTCCTTCTTGGCGTCTCGTCTGAACGCAATATTAGTGGCGTATCATCATATCCTGGTGGTGATAGTCGCGAGTTTGCTTTTTGCATTGGGCGAGCATAAAATCCACATTTTGCACACCATTACGAATTGCGGTGTTTCTGAGGGGATGGATTTTATGATGAGTTGCGCAGGAATCCTTTTATTGTTTTCAATAAACGGATTCTTTTTTTTTTTTGCTTGGCGATTGGCACAAACCGTTGTAAGTCGCCAAAAACACGAGGTCAGTCAAGAATGTTGGCAGCTATTTTTACGAAGTGGTTTAGCGGTTTATATGGATTTCATATCGGGAGATAAAAGCAAATAAACCGCTGACCACAGGTTCTGCGGGTATGGAACAGTGTCTACAAAAGTATTGGAAACTTCATGAAGAGTAAGTTCAGATTTGGCTGGGCATGTGAAGTTGTATCAACGGTGGAATATTATTTTATTGCTGCATGTAACTGCAAAACTTTCTCGAAGCAGGATTTAAGCAAATAATAAAACCTCATTTTTATAAAACATTATGATAATCTTACTCATTTTGATACAACATTTTACCGTACCTCCACAGTTATGTTGCATATTTCAGTAAAAACAATTTTATAACACTTTTTATACTGCCGTTAGACTCTCTGTAGCAATCACACACATTAAACACGAGCCAAACAAAAGCCGAGTGAACATTTCTTCATGCAAGCAAAACAAGAAGACGCATCAAAACAATAACAATAAAATCCCGGCAGCTACACGGAACCCTTCGCACATTTCACTCTCTTGCATCGATTGCAAGAACAAATTGAATTTTGGGAGAAAAAAAACGTTCTACTCGCTACCCCCACAACCGCGGCTAATACGGCGCGGCGGGATGAATCAGCACAAAGTTCAACATGTTCCCCCTTGAAGACAGAGCAACGCATCGTTTCCGGTGAAAGGCAGAAAAAGTAACCAGCGAGAGCAAATGACTGAAGAAGCCAATAAAACCGAAACCACACAAATCAAATTTATATCCTGCACAATTCCGTGCGATACGCACCAGAACGCGAACCGGCTTGGGGTATGGTCGGAACATCGTTTCAGCGGGCCCGCGCACCGTACGCGGTCAACCGCGCCGTCACGTCAGCGGGAAGTAAAATGGTAAATTTTATGACACGTCTCATTCCACCATGGTTGGTGCGAAGAAAGAAATAGGGCGCTGCGTTAGGGGAATGAATTCGAGGTCGCGAAAGGATGTGCCAATGTTTTTCTGCCACCTCCTGATCGACCAGCCAGATCTGTTGGATGTGTTTTTATGTGGAGTATTTGCACTGTTTACACCTTGCACTATTTATGTGCTGGCTGGTAAGCGTGGCCTCAGAATTCAGCTTGTTGCGGCCGGATGAGTCGTGTTTTTTTATGACTATCGGGAGGGTGGATGGTTTTGCATGTATAAACCGGCGCTCTGCTGCGAATGTGCGATGCACAGATAAAGATAAAGACGATCGCGGGTACCAGCTGCAGCCGATAAACAGAAGTGCAACCGACAGCTTACATTCAATGAGCATTTGTTTCGGGGACAACTGAAGATAGGTTATTATTTTCATAAGTACTGCACTATTGAGTGGAATAAATCCAGCTGTGTTTACTGTTCCTGCTTTTTGCAAAGATGATAATGTTGTTCTGGGCCGGCTCGGCGGCCTAATGGTAACGGCATCGGCCTGTCAAAAAGCCCGTCGTCGGTTCGAATCTCACTCGGACCACTGCCGCCGCCCATACGCAGAATTGATCGTCCTGTTATGGGTACACTAATCAAAGCCCTCCATACGCAGGATTAAAAATCTTGATGTGGATGGATACATTCTGTCACAAAAAGAGCCAAAGCACATTAGTGCTTTGGTTAGGCCTTGACCCTACTAGGTTGTTGTGCCACCGAAGAGAGATAATGTTCCGTTTGCTAAATGAAAGTTTTGATAATTGATAAAAATACAGAAGAAAAACTTTTGGTCGGTGTCACACGTTTAGGAAAAGTTTATAATGAAACCATGACTTGTTCTATCAGTGAATCTTTATTATAGCACTAAAGGTCTTTACTTTTGGCATTTGTTTCTTTTACATTTTTACAATTAATTACAAAATAAACCTTTATCCATTTTCTTCAAAAACTGATCGTCTTTAGTGACAGTCGCTGTTCAGACATATTATTTTGACTAAAGGTGATAAGTCAAGTGAATAAAAGAAAGCAATATTGAGTCCCTTAGATGTTAAGTAACAGTTTTTGCGCACAAAAGTCCTTATCACAAAACATATCTTAAACTAGTTCCTCTAACTCAATATCTCTCACCAAGCCGTCATGTTAAGCTCCAATCTCAATGCATCGATTCTTCGTCTGACTTGCAACTTCCAATCACTGCACCCGCATGGACACCTCTCCCAGGATAATCTCCTGTACGAATGTCCGCACTGTTCGCGAAACATCCCTGATTGTGCCACGGCGCCAGCATTCTGACTCGCAAAACCGCTGCAAACGGCTGCTGAAAATTCTCATGCATGTTACCCTATTCTTCTCCCATCCTTCTCCGATCCAGTCGCCGCCGGTGGTTGGCACGTCGGCTCCACCAGCTGCTACAGTAAGCAAGGAGAACGTGCCAACCAAACGCACATTGCGACAGTTTGCAACGAACGCGACTTACAGAATGTTACGAATTCCATTTGGGGCGCTTGGTTTCTGGCCGGCCTCAGCCTTGTTCGCAACGGAGGAAAAAAGGAAGACTCGCTCCCTTTGCTTTTCTTACCTTTCCTCCTCCAAAAAACAAAAAACGAAACGAAACTACATATCAGCGACACACGATAACAACTCACGTTTTTATCTAACTAATCGGCGCAGACGTTGTGAAGGATCAGGGGGGGGAGGCGAAGACGAAGACGACGACGACCGCAAAAAAGCGACAAACCGTTGTCGACGCGCAACGGGAGTCCGAACTCGCGGTTCCAGGAATTCCGCGCACACTCCGCAGCAGGCCGAATTGGCGCACAACATCACACTCGGCTTGAGGGGAAATTATAAATTAAAATAAGCGTTCCAGCTTCCCCTTGGACTGGTGGATGGGTGGAGGGTGACCGTACATGAACCGCTTTGCGTCAAGGCGTTTGCGTTTTATCACGCTACGCGCCAACACGACGCGATACGCGATCACAGATCGGTTGTAGGTGAAGGGTAGGTAGCAAGACGCAGTTGCATCTTCTGAACCACCCGGCCAATCGGAACGAAAGATCCATTGCAAGCCAATTACGGTCGGACTTAAAAACTGCGACTCCTTCTGCAACGACGACGGCGACAAATCTTGTTTCGGTGCGTACTTTGACATCAATTACAGCGCAATTAAACGGTTGCGGACGGATCCGCAAGGATAGAGGATTTGCAATTTAATCGCTTGTCGAAGAGATCGACGATCGATCGATTCCGGAACAAACCGGGGCTAGTAAACTCTCAGCTGAAGCTGCTTCTGTTCCAACACACACACACACACACGCACACACACACACCTTCGTTTAACGCTATTTTCCCAAGGGAATGGAACCCCCAGTCACCTCTTAAGCCGTTGATGCAACAGCCGCCGTCCAGCGGAAACACCGAAAAACGGATTTCATTCCACAAGAAGCATGCCATTAAATTATGCATTCGTCATTTTGTACCTAAACCGCGTTCCCTCCTTCCCGTCACGGTCACCTCGACCGCGACCGCAGCGCAGAGGCGAATTTTAGCGGTGGACGCCGTCGGTCCGATCGGTAATGACGGTGGATATTTCGTGCTCATTACATCCGCGCCAGCGTTTCGGTGGTTCGAGTTTCGAGGTTCGACAGCTTCGACGGGCTGGGCGAAATTATGTCTTCCCATCCGTCAATCGCGCCCGACCGAACAGACACGGAGCAGCAACGCACAGCTGTGCATCGTTACCTTGACCAGGTAACAGGAAGGTGAAGAACCCAATCACACGGGTTAAAGATGGGCAAGGGAAGACGATCCAGAATCCGACGCGGAGACGGCTTAGGTTGAGGAAGAACCAATCTGCACCGATAGCAAACCGCTGAGAATGCTGTAGGGCAGGAGGGGGGGGGGGGGGGGGGGGGGGGGGGGGGGGTGGTACGGTTGGTGCATCGGCGTGCCCTGGCAAACATGCATACTTAATCCGTGGAGTTGAAGCCGCGGTCAGGAAGACTAGGTGGTGTTCTACTTTGGAGGGTTTAAACGAGTATTGGAACTGTTTTGATTTTGTTATGTAAAATATTTATTATGTTTTATTATTATTATATTATCACCGGCTTTCATCTTCAAAATTTATGAAGAAAAGATAGTTTAACAGTTTGTGTAGTTCAAACTACTTTCAGAAAAATCTCTCTGACATGGCTTTACAATTCTTTCTTATACAGCTTACTCGTTTACAAACTAATAATTCCTGAAAAACATCTACCAAAACGAGGAGTCTCAAAATATCAAGGATTCACAGTACTTCGCCGACCCTTTGATTAAACCAATAATCCCTATCCTGATTGAATTCCGGCAGTAGAAAATTCCCTTCATTGCCAAAACGGTCGAACGCGAACGGAAAACCAAACTCCGTCACTTGCCACCGCAAAAAGGCAACAAAGCAGGGGAAGGGAACCACGGCAACGGAGTACTTTTGCATTTGACAAACAACACAATCTACCAACGAAACGAAACAACCCATCGGGGACAGCCAGAACAAACCGAACGAACGACCCCGACCGTGTAGCGGTGGAGGGGGATGAACGCCACTGCCTGGAGGCAACCTGCATGCAGGGACGTACGCGCACTGGCACCGAAAGTCGGACGGCGTAACGTCGTCGGTCTGGCTGGGGTTCGTGCCGGGCGTTGAGCGCGAATTGCTGCGAAACGCACACCGCAAGACCCGTCGATCGCGTTCGACCTGATCATCCTCACCTGCTTTCCCCGTATCCCTAGACGTTCCCTTCCCTCCTGCAAGCATCACTTTTTCTCGGATCCTCTCTCTCTCCCTTAGGCTGTGGTTCCTTCCGTTCATCTGCAGTGCGTTAGGCTAGAGCCTGCAGCAATACGTCTTTTTTTTCTGCACTGTTTGTCCATTTGCTCCATCGACGACATGGAAGAAAACATTTGGCAACCGAAGCGAACGGAGGAAGCACCGAAAGACGCAACCATCATCATCCGTCCAATCCATCCAAAGCACACACAGCGAGCACCGAGCAACAAAAAACCCCCCGTCAAACGCGACACACTGCGGGTAGTTTTTTCTTCAATTTCTTCTACCCAGCTGGACAGATGAAGGAGTCTCTTTTTTTACTCCCAACCTGTTCTGTCAAACGTTTTCGGAGGATTTTGCGTTGCCCTTTGGTTCGCTTCGCTTTATGAACGCTCATTCACCCTTTTCTTTTGCTGCCCGCAACTTGTTCGAATAAGTTGCGGTAGCATGCGGTCTTTCGTGCCTACCGAAGATCGAGATAGCAGCAGATTACACCAAATGTGTCCTGCCACCGGGAGTAGTTTGCCGCGAGGGTCTTCAGGACCGCGAGGGTCTTCAGGACCGCGAGGGGCATCCCCATCTTGCAGCAGGATGGTAATTTGATCCTTAGGACGGATTGACAGGCCCACGTGCAGCAGTCCCGTATGTCTTTGGTGCGCTTTCATGATTGACAAGCCCCGGTACGAAGCATTTGCAAGATATACAAAAACGGAGCTCAACCCCTAAACGCATTCATTGAAGCTAAACGTCTTCTGCAACTACTATGTGCTAAGCAAGGTCTTGTTTTGACGATATCATGAACAGCGATGCAACGATAATAGTTTGAAATGGTGTATTCATGTGCTTTACCCTCTTATTTCACACTATTCTCGATACATTCTGCGGGAACTCACTCCAGGGAACACATTCCAAGACAGCGTACCCATAACTCTGAGCATCCACCCCAGCATTCCCACTAATCCATCGTCCCCGACATCCCCGGGCACACGATGATGGCCCATTAGCACATACTTTGGTGGGACATAATTTCCAAAGCCGAAGATCGTCAGTAATTCCGACACTTTCACGCCCGCGTTTCGTCGTAGTCCGCTTGTTGCATAGTTTCGCAAGGCCGTCGCTCAGCACACCAGTTGCTCCTGGTGCAGTGGGCACGAGTGCGTCCGTTTCCTGACGAAGGGCCATCCGTTGCCTCAACACATTCCAAATTTATATACATCGGTGATTGTGAGCTGCAAACTCGAACAAACTGCTGCCCTTTCCTCATACGAAGCGAAGGGAGCGAACGCTGCTCATGATGTCTCGCTGCCGATGGTCGTGTTCTGATGTGGGTGATTTGATGGGTGGTTTTATTGTTCTGCCCGGATATTTGGATATGCTACCCAAAGGATATGTGAAGTGAATGCTGCCCAAATTCTGACACCTCATCCTGCAAGTGTAGACAGGATTCGATCAAACAGTTTGTTTTCGGAACACACAGTTCAATGAAACAATTGTAAAACTTGTGACAATTGCTATGCTAAGCTTAGATTAATTGACTTCTCATCGTTACCATACATCCCACCGGAAGCATCTTCGATTTCCACTTGTTGCCCCACTTGCTGGGTGGGCAAGGTGCAAGAAAACAAATCTTCCGGGTAAATAATCTCTTCTTAATCCGTCTTTTCCTACCACAAAAGACCCTTCGTTGACGTCCTTTTCAAGTTCATCTTTCCCTAGCTTCCTTCGCTCGATTGCAATTTCCTCGCTCTCTCTCTCTCTCCCACCCGCCGTTCCGTGGACTCCTCGGAAACGATAGCAGCAATCAAATAAATATCATAATTACTTGCTTATTAATTACGCAACACAATCGCAACCTTGCCGTGCCGTTGAGTGGCAACCGTACCTCGGGCGGCAGGCACGGAAATCCCCTGAGCCACCCACTTAAGCACTACCACTCTCACACCGACACACGCACACATCAAACGACGACCCAGAATGCGGGGGTTAGATGGCGCAACAAAAGCATAACAGTTTATCATTATTATCATCATGCTTATCGTCCTCGTCGTCGTCGCTCGTTTCTCGGTCGTTTCTCGTTTGTCGTCGTTCCCCGGCGGCAGGAAAAAGTTTGCATTCAGCCAACATTCCAACACTTCCGCCAACGTTCCTCCTGCGCCTTGAACCCACCAAACCTGTTCTTCGTTGATCCTCTTAAATCTTCTTGCCGAGCAGAAGACGGCAGGCAAGAAAACGTCGCCCACAAACACTTACGGGCCCAAGAAAGCAAACTTTCCACCAAGAAAACCGAGAAGAATGTACGTGATTGTTGGTCGCAAGCAAGCAAGTCAAGTGATGTCTTGCTCAAATTGGGGCTCAAAATGAGAAGTGTTGGGTGCACCGATTTTGTTGCACCAAAAATCCAATACACTGATTTGTATTAACCCACAAACAATATATCATTTTTACCCTCTGGTCCGAACATGCAGTTCTTTCACGACCATTTGTGTTGCTGTTATTCTTTACACAACCGCATCCACAAACGAAACGATGAATGAAGCAACGGGCACTGGGTTTAACGTCGGATTCTTTTCGGCAACGGTGCAAATGCAATTATGTCGAGTTCCAGGGAAGGAGCTGTTGTCTTGCTATCTCTTGAAAATTGTTACTTTCATGGACTGGGATGGTGGGTGAGGCAGATGAACTAATTTTCCTGTGCTCTTTACACTCCACTCTCTACTTTGATTTATTCTTTTGCCTTAAATGCTGATTTAACTCTTAAATACAAAGCATTTACTTCATGTTATGTACTCAAACGTTGATTTGGTTTTTAACCCACACATGTTTAATGAACCCTTGACCATTAACCAAGCCTTTTCAAAAGAAATCTGGAGATCTCAGTGCTTATAATTCATTTATATGGTTGCAAGCTTTCTAATTATCATCCTTAATTTACCTTTCCCCTAACGATTCAAAACACTTCACCACTTTCTACTTAAATACTTCAACGAATACAACTCAATTGTTGGTAGCTACTATAAACCTATGAACGCAATCTTACCTGTAAAACCTACGAATATCTTTCCTACCAGCACCGTTGAGCAACGAACTGCCCGTTGATGGCTTAATCCTTCGAGTGGCACTTCTTCAAAGACTACAACGAAGAAAAGAAACTCCACATCCTCCCCATCTCGCTTCTCCCCGCAACGTGTCTTGTTGAGGAAGGTTACGATTCCTTGGGCCAACAGAAAAAAGAACAGGAAACCTCCCGTCCCTGAAACATACGACTTCGACCTGAGATGGAGCAACGCAGACACAACACAGACATACACGCCACGCCAATGGAGGTATAGGAGGAGTAGGAAGGGGTGAAAGAAAACGACGGAAGAAATAAGTTTGTTGTCTTGCAGTGGTGACCCTCCCGCTCCCTCCCGTTCCATTTCCAAGATCGTAATAAAATGGGATTTCTTTGACTCTCAAAAAGCGGGAAAAACTTTCCATGAATGAACTCCTTCTCCTTCTTTTCTTAGAATCGACTAAGAAAAGCCGGCTGGCTGTGGCTGTGTGTGTTAGTGATTCTCGTATAAACACGCACACATATCCATACTCGACTCGGTAGTCAGCATTGGCCGCATTTATGTGGCCCCCCGAAATCGGTCGTTTTATCGTTTCTCCTTTTTTACCGGCGCCAGCCGGGAAAACCAACTGTCAAGGACGAGGACGGGCCTTGAAATGGGACCATTGCTTTACTGATACTGTTTTGCTACGTCTACTACCAGTGGCACTACTACTAATACCACTACAACTACTACATGTACTACTACCAACACTGCTATGAAAAGAGCATAGCCCTCGGGAGTGTGCAGACATTTGTGGGAGGAAAATGGCACAGAAAGCTCGTAAAAAGGAGTCGTTCGTTGAGGGGGCGAATCGGTAAGGAAGGGAGCTAAGGGGAAGGGGCAGTAAAAGGAAAAGCGGGAAGATCTTCGTTCGCCGGGTGGAGAGAGAGAGATATAATTTTATTTCCATTTTTATATTTGTTTTTATTTTATCTCTTCTTAGCACATCATTTTCCCATCGCAGGGTTTTTCGTTCGCTCTCGGGAATCATTCCTCCTGTTTCTTTCTCTCTTTCTCTCTCTCTCTCCCACTCACACATATACACACGTGCAGCTCGGTTTTCATATTTATGTCTTTCGTACATTCTTTTTTGGTTTTGTCCCCAGCGTGTTGAGATGGGAGTTGTTTTTCGTTCCTAAGCAAAGCTTCAGGAAGATTTGAAGATTTTCCCATCCTTACCAGCAAACGCCGTACTGAGCGAATGTACTGCAATTGTTTTTTTATGGTTCGTTCAACTGTTTTGTTGTCGATTTTGCCACCCACTCGTATACCACTGTTGCTGGGCATGAGTACATAAATAAACGTTACGGGTTTCCATCTTCCCACCAGTCCAGTCAGCCGCCTGCCAACCTGTGTGTTTATGATTGTGTGCATGTTTTGTGTTGTGTTTTCATTCACAAATCCGATTTTACTACCCGCCATCGGGTGATGGAGTCCCGGCGAAGGAACTCACTGGGGTTGTAAAAAAGGGGCATCCAATGCCGATGATGCAACAGCCGATGATGCTGGCGAGCTGAAATGGTCGTTCGTTGATTTTTATACCTCTTTATTATATCGAAGGTGTGTAAGGGGCCGGAAAGAAATAACCCAAAACTGTACTAGCCGTCAGTCTTGGTGGATGTGATTTAAGCCACTTAACACTCCATTACCGGTTGGGTAAGTATCGGTAGTACCGTCCGTTATCCACAGCTCCTATCCATGACCGATCACTTTCAATTATTGGTTTGTATCTGTGGAGATACATAAGGACGGCAACTGTTCAGCAAACACAAAGAACATTGCAACGTTTTACGATCCGTTTGGAAGACGGATTCGACCAGTTTTTGGAACAAAAGGAAAGGTAAACTCAACGCATTTGATTTGGTTGCAATTAGGAAAGTCTCCAATGTGAACTAACCCACAATACTCGTTTCTTTCAATGAAAAGAAAAGTAATAAATCCGTTTCCGACTTGTTGCACCAAAGCTCCCCTCAAAGTGTTGGTGAGGATGAGCCATACCGGGAAGCTACTGCGAAAGAATGCAGGAGAAAGCATCAAAACACACAACAGCTTCTTCCCTTTTTCGTAAACTTTGGACCACATTATATCGGTGTTTGCTCTGGTTCCATACAAACTGCTCACTGCTGGTGCTTCTCGTTCCGATCGGTGTGCAACGCTCCGGCACTGGCAGCAGTGCTGGTCAAAATAAAGTAAATAGGAAATTCCCTTCCGCTGGTGCTCTCTGCAGCAGTAGTAGTGGTTGTGGGTGGAAGGAAGAAAATAAAAACGAAATAAAACGAAATTCCCTTTCGCACGCTTCCTCCCTTCCAGCGGGTGAAAGTGACAGACGACGAAACGAACACACACACAAGCACATTCAACGATGGCACAGTTTCCATTCCAGCTCTACCGGCTGACAGCTATATGGTTGGCCTTGGCACAGAAACATCACAGGCCCTTGTGCCCTGTGCACAACCGGCTAGCCCCGTAAAGAAAACCCGAAAAAGGAAGCAGCACACACTCACTGACCGAAGGAATTGATCCTTGCGAACCGTGTACGACCTCGGCCAATCGTAATTGTACCTGCATCGTATAGTGGTAGTTGTCTTGTCCTGACTCGTACCGGCATCGGTCGTGGGAAGATGGAATTTAAATTTTTTCACAACGCTTTGGCCACTTTGGCCGTGCTGAGATGGTTCGCATGGGAAATTAGTGAACGGTATCGTAAAGGAAGCGAATGGTATGTGGAAAAGCAGGGACAAAGGCAAAACAGCAACCATAGTCCCGTCAACGCCGTGACGAGATCGTGAGTCAGTCCAAGGTCAAAGGATGTTTTGTTGCTGCTATGCGAATGCTTTTTTGGTTAGTTTAATTTTATTTGGCAGTCTCCTTTCCCGGGCATTAGAAGAGGAACGGACTTTTAAAACACTGAAATTGGTTTTCTTTTTGTTGTTCCTTTTTATGGCTCATTTTTTCCTCTTCTTTAGAGCTGTTTAGGATGATAATGGCTCTTTGGAAGTTCAAGGTAGACTGGAGTGTTCAGCAACTTTTTGTAGATCGATTACTGACCATACCTAACACTGCAAAGTTCCGCAACGGGGAGCATATTGTGTTGTCTCACTTGTCGTCTACGTTTTTGTATCCTTCGCTGTGAGTGTTGATTATACCAACACAGGTTGCTTGAGCCTAATAAACAAAGTGTTTGTCCCGAAGGCGTTTGCAAGGTAATGTGTTGTAATAGAGGGAGTTTCTATTGGAACTATCCTCTCTGTAATAACTAAATTGTTCCTCAAATATTGATTATTCGTAACTTAGGCTCTACGCGTATGAACCATTAAAGATATCTCTTTCAGTTATTGTCACCGTCATATATTTTATAATGCTGTAAACAGAATTAGTTTCAATTCAATGGTTGCAGCAATCTACACGTTATCGTGTGGCATTTGAAGAAACTGTTTGAGAATATTCTGAATGAGCTTTTGCCAAGACTGTCAGTGTTTTCGAACAAACCTGATGTGAGCATGTCATGTATAAAATCTAATTCTCATCCACACTATGTTGAACTCTCTTTAGAACATATATCTGTAGAAGACGATAATTAATTCTTCATTGACCATGGAACAGATTTTTATATTTTTGGTAAACATAACATTACAGGGATATGGGATACTGATTCCGATAAAAATAATATGAACGTATTCTCTTCTTAGCATACCGATTTCCTCCATTTCTGGTTTACATTTGCATACTACGTAGTTCGATGGTCAGCTCTCACTATGGGGGAACGGATCGGATGAATTTTACCTGTGGGACCGGTCTATATTTATTCTATGAATTATGAATAAAACACAATTATTTGTAAACCTTCATTATGCTAAACTATGTTTCCAAATTTTTACGTAAAAGTTTTGTTTTACATAAATTTTGAAGAGTGTTTTTATTGACCATGCAATTTTATACACAAAAACCTTCAACAAGCGCAATGTTTCTCGTATCCTATTCAGAAAACAAGTCACTGAAAGGCAAATCCGTTTGGGATAGTCAGTTTATTCTCAGCCCAGTCCCTGGAGACAGGGACCTAACGAACCAATATCTCCAAAATATGTCCCTAACGTAGATGCGAAACGCGATCTTCTTCACACGACAAACCTTAATTAAAACGAAGACAGCGCACAAAGCGGGACAGAAAACTACTTCAATCTAGTGACCTATACGCTCATACCGCTTACCTCTCTGGTAGTGAATTGATTCCTCTTATACCTCACCCCGTCTAAGCATCCATCCTACCATCCTCAAGTGCGAATATCAAACTTTTTCTGTACAATTTGCTTGCCACAGCGAAGAAGCACGCAAAGAGCACGGTCGGTACCAGAAGGGTAAAAAAAAACATCAGCTAACCCAAACGCAACGACTTTTCGCCGTGCAGCCCAGCGGATACGATTGTTTCATCAAGCGTCAATGGTTCCGCAAAGCCAAAAGCCTTTCGATAGCTGGTGGAAAAAATTCATTCCCCCTGTGGGGACAAACCGAGACAAGAGAGGAAATATGGTAGGCCGGTGGCCCCGTGCAAAAAGTCATCTTCGCCTCCCCCCCAGTATATATGTGTGTGAGCGATGGGAATGTGCGAATGCAATTACCTAGGTAGTGTTTCATTTTCGATTCCATTCCCGTCATCGCCTCGTCCGTCGGCGTTGTTCCATCACCCGAGCGTTTCATTTCATTTGATGGATGTTTGGAAAAGTGGTCTCCGATAAGCCGGCACCCGCAAAAAAAAAACACCAGAAGGCTTTCCACCTTCTCGCATCAGTAAAAACCATTGGGGGTGAGCATGTCGGAAACCCTTAGAAACGACGGCTACACCAGGCTCAAAACTGTTTTCGGAAATCTTAAGGCAATAGTTCCTTCGCTCTGGCCCTTCCTTAGTGTCACTATCCCCATTTGTCACCTCGACATATTCTTTCCCGTTTGGTTCACTGTTGTTTTTTCTTTCATCTCGAAGCTGTCGTTTTAGTTTTTCTTAGTGATGATTTGTTTTGTTTGAGTTTTTTCGTTCTCCAAAAAGATTTGCCATTTCCGTCTTCTAAACGCTTTTGCACTGATTTCGATTCTTTCGGGGGTTGCGCTTAGTTTTGTGTTGTGCTTTTTTTCCTCGTCGCACAACACCGGTGCTGGTTTATCTCGTTCGTCACTCACTCTCACTCGGTACGCCAATCATCCAATCACCTTCATCTCGATGCGTTTTTTCCCCTACACGTATGCGCCTTACTTTCGGTTTCCGGCTGGGCGACCTCGGAACCACGCAAGGATATCGCTTGCGTACGGGATTGCGTATGCGGGTCTTTCAATTTATCTGTGCCGTTTGGTTTCTGCTACACACACACACACACACTCTGCTCCATTTTGGTTTCCACCTAGTGCTACCTACCCCGGCCAAAATGGGTCTTTGCCCAGAGTTTCGGTTCGGTAATTCGCACCAATCGGTCGTCGGTGGATTGGAACGTGTTTTTCTCTTTTTTTTGCGCCGTGATAGATGGAAAAGTGAGCTGGGAGCGTACGAAAGATTGTCCGCATCTCTTGCCCACCCATCCTCCCGAACACTTTCTTATTCTTGAACGATTTTCCACTTGCATCCTTGCCCTTTGCTGGATCCATTTTTCCGCCAGGAATTTTCTTCACTTTTCTTCTCTGTCGGCATCCCATCTACATTTTGGGATTCAATCTCAATCACAAACTCAAAACAGAACTTGGCCCCATTGTGACCCGGTGAGCGGATGGAACGGTCCAACGGCCGTCCAAAGGGCAGAAAAGAGAGCAGGAGGTGGAAATGGGATGCCGGGGGAGGTAAACACTGCCGGCAAATTCTCTGGTGAAACATCAATCCGTAATCCGTTCACCGACCGATCCGTTCATCATTCTCGGTCCAATCGGAGCAACGGATCGTTCGTCAACGATATGACGCCTGCTGCCCTTCTGCCCTTCCCCGTTCCCCATCGGCGTACGGGCTAGCCCGTGTGCATTATGCTGCGACGTTGCGTTATGTTGGGCTGCGGTTTTTTCTTTTCCCTCGCCACGAGCGTGATAAGGTGACTCCCAAGTACGCCACTGGCAGAGAAAACACGACAGGATATTCAATGGTGGTGTGGATGGTTAAGAGGAAGGGTGGAATGTGTTTTACCCGCTCGCTGAGATGGAAAACAGTGGAGGGAAAAAAGGATCCATTGCTGTGTGTTTCGTATTTTCTCCCGTGTCGAATTATTGTTGGCTTCATTTTCTGTTTTTCGTTCACGTTTTTTCCTTCTTTTTTTTTGGTCATCCCCATGCTGCCCTCACCAGGACGATTGATGTCAAGTACATGCACGGTGAAAGTGGACACGTGTGTGCAGTTTGAGTGTGTATGTGTGTGTGTGTGTGTGTGTGATTTGGCCGGCTCGAGATCGCAATCTCTTACTTATGCGCACCACGGTCCGTGGAAAAAGCGACCCGAGGGACGTCCTCATCGACAGCCAGCGCACACCTTTCGGCTGGGAGCAAAATTGCTTTCTGTCTTTTAGTTTTCGTCTACTGCCTTCAACTCAGCTTCCTCCCTCCCTCTCTTCCTCTGCCACTCTTAATTGACATCCATCTTGGCCTCAGATCCGCATGATTTAGGTGTTGGAGCTCTTTCTGTTGATTGATCTTGTACATTTCACCGTTTTTTTGGTTTCACAAGACTAAAGGAAAGCTCGCCTTGTCCAAAACAATTTGTTCGTAACATGTTAATGAAATGTATAAAACTGTGATTTATGTCCAAATTTTGAAAACGATTGTTTTTTTGTACGAGAAATTTATATTATCTTACACATTCGCCTAAATGTATGCCAATTTGTAGTGCCTAAATGTTGGCAACCCTTAAACAAATCGTTCTTTTTAAGAATGAGTACAATTAGTTTATATTTGTCACAGTGCAGAATTAAATGCTTAATGACTTTTATTATTTTGATCATGCAATCTTTATATTTCCACTGCAGCCGACGCGATTGGTTTCCCCGGACGAGGTGCTAAAACGGCGGCGAGCGAACAGTTTCGAGCTGGCAACGCTGCTCTGCAGCTTTCTGATCGGGAACGGATTTGCAGCCTGTGTCGTTTCCGGTTACGCAACGCGCGAAGTGGTAAACAACGATCAACAACGCGTCGTGTGTCCTTTTGTGCCGGTGGAAGATGAGGTAAGTTTATACAAGCTTTCGGTTTATAGTGTGAGATAGAGAAATGAAAACACAATCAACTATTTTCTAGTGAAGATTATTAAAATGTACGTTTTCAACTCTCCCGTGTCTGCGTGTCTATCGCTTGCGTTGCCTTTCTCTTATTGTGCCCTCAGACTCTCAGAAGACTTTTGTTCGTAGCATCCTTTTTAATGTCCTCGTTCATTAGTTTCTTTTTGCTTCCTTTTTCTGACGTCTCTTGCGCACCTTATTTTTCGCTAATGAGGACACCTACCCGGCGAAACAGCAGCAACGGCAAAAAAAAGCGTCTTCATCTTAGTTCGTCTCAAATTACCCACGAAGCGATGCATCAGGTTACGCCATTCTGTAACATTGTTCGCGACGAAACCACGACCGGATGCTGCTGCGGCATTCCAAAACGGGACGAAGCAGCAACAGAGAATATACAAATAAAAAAAGCATACTCCTGCACCCGAACGAAGCCGTTGGATTTGCGGAACATAAACCCTTCTTCGACGCGCAAGGAGCAAACACATCCGGTAGAAGTTTCACGCGAAGCAAGAAGAAACAGAGCATACGTTTATGAACGAAACGGTTTCGAGATGTACGCAGGGAGGGATGGTGTGCTTTTTGTGGGTGAGGAAGAAATTTGACCTACCCCGGACAGAGGAACCCCTTCTCCGTCGTAAAAGTGGCACTTAACCAGTGGAATACATAAAAATATTCTACCTATCGGTTAATTTGCGTTATGACCACTCCTTTCCTTCAAGCGGGGAGCAGAAGACGCTGCATGACATATGTGCAGCACATGTTCCACCACGAACTGCGAGCAGGAAGAAGATCGGGAGAAAACCGCGGCCTACAGCTTCGTGGGTCATTGAACGATGGCATAAAGGAGCTGCTGTCCCATTAGCGACCTACGAAAGCACAAGGATAACGATGAGATGTGAGGCACAAATTAAAGTAACATAAAAGGGCGCTTAAACTCTTTTTCGAGATGCGATTGTAATGTGGTAGAAGAAAACAAAAAAGTTAAGCATCATAGGTCCATGAACCGAGGTGTACTGACGTCCGAAATAGTATGTCAGTGCCCTTCCAAAGTCCCTTAATCACAGTTTTTGCTCCTTCTCATTCCAGGACAGTGGCGAAGAGGAGAAACCGGAGCTGCCCAACAAGTATCAACTGCGTCAACCACCTGATCTTCGCAGTCAATACCTTCTTAACATCGAGGAAGAAAAGGTGGCCAAAGCTCAGGCGGAAGAAGTAAATCGTCTGGCAGCCGAGCAGGAAGAAATCGAACGCCTGGAGCAGCCGCCCTTTGATCCGAAGCGTGGCCATCGCGTTCATGCCTGGGTGGCCATCCTGATTAATGCACCTTGGTGCTACAAACCCGGTTACCGTGAGATATCACTGGACCCAAACACCGGTGAACAGGTGTTGCAACCTCCAAGCGCCTTCTTCCTGGAACCGTCCACTGGATTCCGGCATGAGGTGTCCTCGCCCGACTATCTCGCCATTGAAAGCATCTGGAACCAGCACAACTATTACGTCAACAAGCAAGATCCGGCGGCTGGACTGTCGGCAATGCGCTGGGATCTGGCCGATGGTCGCGATTGGGAACACTTCCTGCCCGGTGAACCGTACGAGCTGCGGGAAGACAGTGCCATCCCGGAAGATCAAGATCCGCTCACGACGGAGGAAGAGACCGAGAAGGAGAAACATCTCGACATGCCGACGTCTTGGGTGCGATCGCTCAATGTTTCGCGTACCGACTACGAGCAGCGATTTCCGGACGGTACGAAGGTGATCTACTTCAAGAAGACCATCTACGAACGCTTCGCACCGTACCGCAACTTGATTGGCTTGGTGCGACGCATCACAACGTACGAAACACTGGACTACGACGGGCCGATTAGTCGCTGGGAGTTTTACGCTAATCGCGACGACCTACTCAACCTGGTGCGCATCGAGTACCGGACGAACGAAACGGAGGAACGCTTCGACAAGGGCCGGCCAGACTGTTTGCGGTCGCTGAAGCACCGGGCGGCCCCCAACAACGAGTACGAGCTGCGATTCTTTTACCAGTACCGGTTCGACGCACTGCGTACTCTTATGTATCATGCATCGTACATACAGGAGCACTACGATAAGCGTGACGATCTGTAAGTGTCGTTATGGTGGCATTAGAGCAGTTGCTTTCAAAATCGGCATTGAATTTTCCAATCCCTTCTAGGTTGTATTATCGCGAGTTTCGCAACATTCCCAAGGACCCGGTAACGAAAGAGCCGAGCAAGCTGACGGTGAGTTTAACCATTTTCATTATCGACACTGTAGCGGCACCTATTGCTGGCGCACAAGTTGTATAACCTCCCAACAGGTGGCGCTAGCGCAAGATTGGCTGTTTTCGAGTAGTCTGCACGAATCGCGTTTCGTTTGCACTATGGCCCGAATTCATAAAAGAGGTTTTATTATTTGCCGTCTTTTCGACTCTTCCAGCATATTACAGAGAAATTTCATCACAATATCACGAAAGAGCCTGTAAAGGATATTGCGATTCGGAATTGCTTCATTCAGGACAACAAGATTGCCCTCCAATTCCACTACGGCGAGGACTGCATTACCGCATCCACCCGCGAGTTCATCAAGCCACCCAAGTCCGAGATGGGTGAGGAAGTGCCCTACGATCCCAGCTGTACATCAGGTTATGTGGTAAGCTGTAACCTTTGCTTCTTCATTATGTACTTTATTTAAATTTTTAAATTGCAATCCTCTCACGCCAGTCCAACCCCTGGGACCCACAGCCTACACAGCTCGACCTCTTTCTTCTGCTGAAGGAGCAGCTGAAGGCGGAAGAGATCGCATCGCACGCATTCCGACGTCGTGTGGTCGAAATCGACACGATGCTTAGCGAACGGCGCAAGCAAACGGACTCACCGCGCCTCACCAACAGTCTGTTTGATCCGCTGCGCAACGAAGAGGCTCGTCAGCTAAGGCTGGCCAAGTACGAAGCCATCAAGGCACGCGAGGAGCAGATCAAGCAGCAGCAAGCCGACTTCCTAGCTCCCTATCTGCTTCGCCTGGGCGATACGAGCAAACGTCCGCCCACCCGGGCCCAGGTGATGGAACTGTACCGGGACTGTACGAGGGATCTGCGCCGGTTCTATCAGCGGCTTGAGGAAGAACTACGCAATCGGTGCGACGATTTGATCACCGAGGAACAGTCGCTGAAGCGGTTCCTGGCACGCTTCCAGCAGCACTTCGAAGATGCTGAGTACGAGAAGTTCATTGCCGAGGGTGAGACGATCGAGCGGGACAAACACATCCTGCAGATGCGCCTGGAGAACATACAGGACGACTACCGGCGTAAGGCGGAACATCTACGCCAAGCGCTGCGGGAGGATGAGCGACTGCGACCTTACCTCGGTGCTGAGCTGCAGTCTCCGTGCGATAGAAGTGATTACGACGATGAATGAAGAAGCGCTTGAAAAAGAAGCAATTTTATACCCAGTGTGAGTGTGTGTTTGAAGTGTGAAACCTTTTCTATAAAAAAAAAAAAATGGAAGCTTTTAGGCATTTTTGGATCACCAAATTTCCGAGTAAAATAAAAGGAAACATAAAGAAAACTGCTTCATTACTGTTTGCTTTCTTTCCAAAAAAAAAACCAACAATCCAAAACAACACCGACCCGTATATTCGTATTCGTTTGATTTACCTTTTTTTATTCAAAAGTAGTTGCGTAATTCTTTCATACATGTTTCGCGATTTCTATTGGGTTTCATCTATTTATATCTTCGTTTTCTTCGGTTTCGATGCTCGTTCTGCTCCACATTCAAACCGCCCTGCGCCTTCAGAGTACCTCGCATCCCAACGATACTAATGATAGACGTGGAGTGTCCACACCCGCACGCCTGGCTCCGGAAGTAAACAAGTAAACGCGTGTGTATGTACTTATGCCTAGGCGTGCGGTTTGTGACTTTGCTGAAACAAACAAATTCCGCTTATTTTGATGCGATTGTGATAACCTAAACGGGGTTTGAGTGTTTTGGTTGTGTGTTTAAGTGTATTCTGTCAATTTTGTATTTATTACATCGCTTGTCACGCATTTCGGTTGCTGTGCAAAACTCCTACTCAGCTCTCTCATTCACATTTCCCCTCGTCGTTCGTTATGTTCGCTTGTTTTCCACATTCTATCTTACATTATTGATATCGGTTACTAAAGTGTTGCGTTTGTGTGTTGTGTTTTCATGCTGTTAGTATGCAAGTATTCGTGTTCGTATCGTGTGAGTGACAATGTGTAATACCATTTTTTTACTCTTCTTAATGTATTTGACTATTAGTGTATATACCGTTTTTGACTAACCGATTGTAATTTTATTTCCTCCTGCACGCTCTACTCCTGCTAAATCCTATCGACTTATGGGTTTTGTTTTATTTTCTTTATTACAGTGCCGGGTTGCGGTTGTTTTGTTTTACTGTTACGTTCGTTCGCTTTACATTTTCTTAAAGTAATTTCCTTGCTCGGCATCATCGTTCGAATCTGTCCAACTTCTAAGCATGATTGATTTCTTCCTTTTCTATCCCGATTTACCTTCGTTTCGCGTTGTGACACACCCTTTTCATTTCTTCTCACTTCCCACCTACCCAATCTCGGCAGCATTGGTTTTTTCTCCATGATCTGAGCGCTACTTTCTTGTCCGCCGCTTCCTTCCTGCTTTGCTTGTGGTACAAAATATCTAAATATATAGATTAAATGTATATGCACGGTGTATGTATGTACGTGTATACATATATGTATATATATACTTCCTTGGGTATAATTAAATTAAAGAAGTACAAAATTATTCTCTCTGTCTTTTTTTTTACCAGCTTTCCTTCACACTTTCTGTTTCTCTTGTGTCCTACTTCCTGAAATTTGCATGTTTTGTTTTATGGTTTCTGTATTAAACTGATGACGACCATTTGTTACGATAGTTCTTTTACTTTCCTCTCTAACTTTTCCCCTTTTGCATCTGTTTTTTGCTCTTTCCTTCCTACTGTATGCTCTGTACAAGGATAAACTGCAACTATGCGCTTTTTTTTGTTTGTTTTATATTAGCTAACATTTTAAGTGTTTAAGTGATACTGTACTGCTTTACTGTACTGTGACCTTCTTTATCCCTTATTTTTATTATTATCTACGTGACACATGGCAGGTGAGATCATGTCAGTCGAAGCAATCCAGCTGTCTACCCTTGCACAATGCTTCACACCTTGGCCACCATGTGTCCGGATGTACTTTTGCTGATGTGATTCTCTACCGAATGTTTCGTCTCACAGCATGGCGCACTATTTACAAGTAAATTCGATTTTTCACCTTGCACCTCGCAGCCATCTGCACGTACGTGTTTGTAGCCGTAACGGTTGCTGCGCTAATGTGTGCATTCGTTCACTCTGCTCTACTGACCACTGACTGGGAGATAGGTACTAAGGAAGGAAAGAAGGGAACCTGGTGCTAGTAATGTACAATGGCTGTGTGGCGGAGCCGCCGTTGTCCTGCTTCAAAAAACGGAAAGTACACCATCGGAACTGCACTCTTACACTTACATCTTACACTTACACTTTATTTTCATTTTGTGTGTGTGTGTGTGTAATTGTGTTTCTATGTGATGTCGCCCCTTTATCGATCACTCCTTTTTATCAGCAAATCCCATCAGGATTCCAGCTGCTTGTGCTTACTGAACTTTTTCCTTACTCCATGGGAAACTCTTACCCCCTAAATAAGTAAACGTCCAGTTCTTTTTTGTGCTGCTGGTGCTGCCAGTTAGCCAGTCCTGCCCTTCGCACTGTCACTGTCGAACCCCTACCCACACCTTTCCGTTCCGTTCCGCGGTGCTAAACTTAAATGAGAATTAAATGTTAATAGCTTATCGATAACGAGCCCGTCTGGCCAATGCAGCGCCCTTCGTCGTCGAACGTGGCCAGCGTAAGGCGGGCGAACTTGTTGCTCAGCACACCGATGCCATTGTTCTTGATTGGGTTTGGTTCTGGAAAGAGAAGGGAAAAGCGAAACATAAGCAAAGAAAGTTGCCTCATTTGGGGTAGAAACCTAAGAAAGGGGCCTGATGCGTATTATCCTTTTCTATTACTTCGATGAAGCTAGTTGATTTATCAGTGGTTTTATTTGTTTCTTCGCGAAGAAATTCGAGGACTGTATGGTTTGAAGTGTCTGTCTAGCCTACAGTGGACTAACCTATCAGCATTTTCACTGATAGAACCAATAGCAACGATGCCATAAAATGCTTCGCTTAAAAATACCAAAGCATGCTGAGGTATGCTTCTTAGCATAGCTTACGACTACCTTCTGTCGCATTTTCGCTCCACTTGGAATGTGCATAGCGTGAATTTAGGCGTACATAGCGAGTCAGTGGCTATTTCAGCAATTAACTTGGGAAACCAGTTATGCAAACGCTTGCACAATAGTTAATTCCTAGCACTCATGCCCGTTCTTCATCGCACATTCCTAGAGTGAGAATAGTATGTTCCTCGTATTCCGAATTGCTTCAAGATGACGGTGATTGGATAGGAACGTACAAACCACTTCCCTGCCTTACCTGCCTTACTGTTTGGAATACCACCATGAGGATGCTTCGACTTGAATCATAAAATCGAAAGGTCAGCAATAATCGTTACTAGCATTTCCTTTCGATTCCTTACTGTGACCTTTAACGAAGTGGTAGCTTTCAAGGTTCCAATATAACTCAACTGCTTCCCAAACGTTCCCATACTTACCCACATAGGTGTTGTCCGCCAGCCCGCCGGCCGCCTGATCGGCATCGGCACCGCTCTCCTTCCGCCGCTTGTCCTGCTCGATAAAGTGCGTTATTAAGGCGTCTACCATCGCGGCCTGGCGGGAAAAGATTTGCATCAGCTTCGTCGCCGCGATACCATTTTCCACCGCGCCAAACTGCAGAAAGATGCACGGCAAACACTCCGGATCGTTGACGTTGCTCGGTTTCGCGTACTCCCACGAAAACTCCTCATACTTTAGTCCCAACAGTAGTGTCTATAGCAAGTGTGTGAATGTAAAAGCGATTTGTAGAGATGATTTGAATTGTACTACTGAACCACCACGCCACAGACTTACACATTCGATCTGGTCGATCACAAAGATCCCTCGCTCGTTGACCGCTATCAGGACGGGTAGATCCTTCTGCTGCATCAAACTCATAAGACCACGTACCGGTTGCTCGACTTGTCCGTGAAAGTAGGCCGCACTGAAAGGTGAGATAGAACACAATCGAGATGCGTTGCCATAAAGCAGCCACTTGAGAGACACTAGAAACCTTACCCATAGAACGGAAGGCCCCAGCAGAACTCGAGATACTTCCGCATCAGCTTCTTGGTGGTGGCCGTCGTCGGGACGCGCTTGAACTGCTCGAGCAGCCGTACCTCTGCCGACGATCGTTGGCTGATCGGCAGCCAGGACCAGCTCGAGCTCTTGGCCACGTGTGCCGGCAGGAAGCGAAATTGATTTTCCCTGAAAAGCGAAGGTGGCATTATTGATTAAACCGAAAGGAACCGGGAGGATTGGGGCAAGTGGCTGGGGACCACTATTTACCGGAAGTAGCTGGTTGTGTGCGTGTGGGAGTTGTACGGGCCGAGCTCTATTCGGGCCTGGATGCCGCCGAGCATGATCGACTGCGACGGTTCCATCACGTACCGGCCGAGCAGTACGTTGTGTCTCGCTTCCTCGTACAGCAGCTCCAATATCCGGGGATCTCTGTAAAGTGTTACAGTTGGAAGGTGATATATTAGTCATCCTGGTCTTTCATTTCAAGTGGTTCTCACTTTCCCAGAAATAGGGACACAGAGCAATGAAGATTGTAGCTCTTTGCATACAATCGGGCTGATAGAATGCAATACCAGGAATTCGAATGGTGTTGCATTGAATACTGATGAATTTTGTTTCCCCTTCTGTTCAATGCTTTTGAAAATGGTTTCCGGTGAAGACTCTGTCTAACGGTTTCGATTAGAATATTTGAACTTTGGTTCGCGGAGTTGTATGTTATTCTGGGAAGCTTAGTAACACACTCCATTCATAGGGGGGAATAACTGGAAATTGCTACCGATTTACAGTTTTCCCTCCGATTAAAGTTCATTTGAATCGATGCGAAAAGCACAGATATTCCTTTTCTCGGTCCAGGAATAGCTCGGTCTTGTTCAAACCATGCAAGGGTTTTGTGATTTGGAAAAGCACTGTAATGTCCCAAACCCACGTTTCCAAAATGTTTCAGCAGACGACGGAACAGCAACCTTCGAAACTTACTTGATCTTTTCCTCATCCCGCCGGGAGAAGAACACGTTCCGCCGCAGCGTCGTCATCGGCTCGTCGGACAGCTTCTCCAGCTCGTTCCCGTGGCTGTGCTTGTCGAGCAGCTTGGACCAGGCGACGCGGACCGCGTACGGCCGGTGGTGCGGTTTGAGCTGCACCTCCAGCAGCGGACTGGTCATCCACAGGCCGAACACACTCTGGGCCAGCAATTTGTTCGTTATACCTAGTTCTTCACAGCCAAGGGCGGCGGCAAGCATCACCTGCGCCGGGCACTGTGCCGTGCCCTCGATCTCCATATGTACAGCGATCCGCGACATCAGGTAGACCACCGTCGGGATCACCTGGCGAAAGGAGGAAGATGGATTACACTGGGAGCTGGACAAACAAACGAAACCAAAAGCACACTGTGACTGAGACGCACCTTCTGCATCGGTCGCGGGGGTGCCAGGGTCGTTGTGTTGGTCGTCGTTGCCGTTGTCGTCGTCATCGTGCTCGCGGTTACCGGTCGGGCCACAACGTTCACGGTCACGTTTACGTTCACGCCACTCGAGTGTGGCGGTGGCGGCAGTTGCTGATGCTGCTGTTGGGCGGTGGCTGAGCTGGCCGCAAACGGGTTGTCCTCGGACCACAGTGCCGAGGTGGAAGCGGTCGTCGAAGAGGAAGGATAGCTCGCGACGTTTGGCGGAAGATTATGACCGCTCGCTAAACTTGTCGCCGTTGATTGTTGCAGCTGCTTCTGCTGTTGCTGTGGTTGCGGTTGCTGTTTGCTGTACAGATTCTGCTGCTGCTTTGTCCCACTGTTGCTGTTGCCTATCGTCGTTGAGGGTTTGGGTTGATCAAGCTGTGTTTCATTGCCACTTCCCGCGCCTAGCTGATAGTTGCTACTGTTTGTGCTCGGTGCAGGACCTGAAATGGAGTAGCAAATCGATAACGAGTTAAAAAATTTGTTTCTATCAGCTCTTCCCATCACTCTCTAAATAAACCAAACAACCAGATCGATAGCAGCGAAATCAATGTGATGACACCGGAAATACTGACTCTGAACGGTTTTCATGAGATCTTTTTTTTTGCTCTTTGTTGGTTTGTTGATAGATGTTCAAGGATGTTTTAACTCTTCACATCATGGTCTGTCCACTCAACCAGTACCATTGATAATTAAAATATTTACATTCACTTGAACTTCTCCCTCTGCAAATGAATCCATAGCATGGAATGGTGTATAAAACATGAGTGTCAATATTTTTTAATGTCAACAAATACTGCAAATGAATGTGATATGTTTTCAATCAAACCATCAACACCATCCCACATTGGCGCTAATAATTTGATGTGTGTCTTCTTTTTCTCCCGCAACGGCATAATATCGTTATTTAATTTTATTTGTGGTAATGATTTAAGGGCTGATTCCCTTTATTATATTTATAATCAATTATTCTCCGCAGGGTTCACATCGTCTTCGCGAAAGAGGAGTATACTAGAATATACGAGAACTTAGCGACTTAAGCGTTCGCAAAATGCTTATGAAAATGTTATCTACCTGTGCTATCAATGTGTGGTATTGAGACACCAAAAAAGGAAAACAATGCACACCAACGCATGACACATTTGCTACTTCCTGACGACACGAAACTGCAACAGAAAACAGTGCACCATATTTTCAGGTCAGAGCGTTTTGGTCCGAATGCAAGGCAGGAACGATAAATACACAAATCGCTAGTTCCAAAGCGGTCGCGTCAGTTTAAAGCACGGACCCGCTACTACACCACTGATAAGCCAAAGCCAAGGCTTTATTCGCACCGGCCCCAATCCTAAACCCCCGATTGGGACAGGGTCATGAACAAAAGGAGGGAGCGGGAGAGAAATGGCTGAAGTAAATCAGCGCTAACGTGCTTCATACACCGCGAGCCGCGACTAATTGATAAAAAGTGCCAGTATCTTATCAATCGGACCACGCAGTGTGTCTACTAAGTTGCATTAGGAAGAGAAAGAGAGACAGAGAGACAGAGAGAGAGAGAGAGAGGCAGAGAGGAAAATTAATCCGGAATCAAAAGAAGAAATGGAAGGAAAAATAATAAAAAAAGAGGAAACTAACGGTAGAGTGATGTCTGCGGTTGGATAAATCGTTTTATCACAGTCAGTATTGCGATTGACGTTCGGCAGTGTGTTTCGTTAGTTAAACGCCTTCAACCATGACAAACGACAGTCTTCATCAGCTGATTTAACGTTGCATTCCCCATTTCTCTCTAGTGTCTGGCAGGTGACTCATCAGCCACAAGTCTTTTGCGTTCAGCCCCAACCCAAAGTGTCCGCGTGTGTGTCCCCCCGTGTGTGCGGTAATAGATTGCATGGTGGATTGGTAGATTTGTTCATTCTGTTTACAACCAGCCATTGTTGCCGCCCGTTTCTCCCCGCGATTACCGCGATCGCGAACGCCAGCCAGCGCCTGCCGATTTTATTAGCAGAGTCTGTCACTTTGCCGTACACATCAGAGTTTCGATCATCACGGTACCGCGTTGGATAAATATTTACACATCCGTTAATTCTACTCCGTACGACTCGTTCTCTCACCGTTCTTTTTTTTTTTTTTGGCTGTTGCGTGTACCAGGCCTAAGCCTGAAGCATCCGCCAAAAAAGGCTTTGAGCATCGTCAGTTCGGCGCCACAGTCGGTGCGAGTTGGTCACGAATCGAATCGATCGCAGTGAGTGAACGCGAGGACTGTGATTTTTGGGCGTTGTTTACCCGATGTATGTTTGATTAAGTGAGCTCATTTGGTCGGAGGCGCATACCTTAGCGTATAATCGCGGGCCCGGGGCGTGTACGCTAAGCTTTTGATAAGAAAATGCACAAGGTGGGTGAGTGTGTGTATGAGAGCTGTGATTTTTGTGTTACAAAGGCAAATTCACCAGCTTCCAAAAGGTGAAAAGTTGTGTGCAGGTATTTACAGAAAGTGTGTAGTGTGTACGTGCGTGTTGAAATTCATTTCAAAGGTTTCGCTAAAGGTAAAGCGCAAAGGAAGTGCATGTTGCCGTCATTCAAATGTTTGTGCCGGATATAAACAACCGAATGAAGCTGGTGAATTTTGGTTGAAAGTATGATTCGTACAGTTTTTGGCAAATCAAACACCGCAAATAGCTAGTGCCATAGTTCTCTAGTTCCAACTCAGCTTCCCTTGCTGCAAGTTACAAGAAAAACAACACGCCAATAGTTTCACAGTGCTGAAAAGTGCCTCAATTACCCTCGCAGAATCAATTTAGCCAACGTATCAATTAAGCAATGCGCGCGTATAATCCTTAGTAGCGTTTCCATCCATTACCCTCTCACACACTAAAGCAGAGATTTTATTCCTCCACAAACGTTGATTCCTCGTGACGGTAGTCCCGGAAAATGGGGTTTTCCCCCCGGGCACAAACTGATGGAAATATTCAATTGCACCGCTAATGGCAAATAACGCACCGGCATGCCGGGCCAGCAATCGATTCGAACGCCGGGCGGCCGTTAACGAACGGAGCGGCATAACAATTGGATTGAATGCGGCCCCGCTCGTTGGAGTTGCTCCACACCGGGCATTAACTGTTTTCAGTTCATTTGCGATTACCCACCGCTCACAGCTCACCCAACCCCATAGAGTGGCCACTCGGAAGCGTCCAGCGTCCGGGCGCCTTTAGTCAACAGACTTTGGCTTGGCTTGGTAAGCTCCCTGCCAGCACCAACGAGCAGCAATAATTGGTCATTTCAAGCGCAGATTCGCACCCGTACCAGCGCGCGCACCCAGTGGCAGCCTTTGTGAGCCTTAGCATACTGATTGGGAAATTATCGTACGGCTTGAAACAGTGAAGAAAATAAGTTTCATTTGCCCTGTCACTGCTTTCGATGCAAATCGTACTTTGAGTTTGTAGAAGTAAGAGATAGCATAGAAAAGGCGAGCAATGGAAATACACTCGGCTCGGTATGCCCGGCGGCCTCGGACCGGCAGCAAGAGCATCCCATCCGTTTACCAGTTTTACGATCCATAAGTACGTATTTTGCACTGTTTTGTGTGCCCATTCGGTAGCGATTTTGTGGATCAACAACGCCCTTGGGCCGGTGTGATAAAATCACACCACTTTCTTTTGCCTCCCCTTTTTAAAAGAGCGACACAAAGAAATGCGGTAAATTGGTGACTTAATCGGGCATGTGATTCGTCGTCGAAGTGATGGAGGTAGAGGTAACGTAGGATGTTTAATAAAAAGTGAAATCTTTCGCGAAGATCTCGTTGCTTAACAGTTAACATTACAATCCATCGTTAAACCGTTTTAAACATCCTTCTTATGAAATAATTGATAAATATAAATATTGTATAGAATGAAATCATTAAGATTTCTTTAATTTCTTTAAAACCGAAAACTAGACAGAGCTCTATTATAGCACAGAGCAATCTTATCGTTGTTCAGAATTGACAAACAAATTCTAAATATCCATACAAAACCAAATAAAATAATATCAAGCCTTAGCCAAAGCAACGGGGATCAAAAATCACTTTCCATCACATTCAGAAGATTAATCGGTGAATGTTGCTACAATGCTTTGATTGTTGTAATATTCTCGATGCCAGGAACGTGCCATACCAAGAACGACACCAATTTACATTCAGATGCTAACATTTACATATGCTAATATTGCTTCACTCGCTCATACATTTGCATTGCACTGGATTCGTTTGAACCCATTTGCATTGTGATACTGTTGAGTATCATCGTCAACATCTCATTATTTGATTGAGTCGTACTTTAATAACACTTTCCTATTGGTTTTGTGTTACTGCAATAACGTCATCGAAGTACATGTTGTACCAGTTACTTAACCCTTAACATGATTACTTTAATTACTTTTCCAAGAAGCAGAGTTCGCTTTTCATGTTTCCGATTTCTACTTTGCACTTTCATGAAAAACTTTTTTAAAAGCACACTGCCTCAGCGCAAAACACGAACACGTAAGTTCACTTGCCATCGAACAATCGGCTAGCGTCGCCACATCCATTAACTACATCTGTTCAACTGCTTTGGCAGCGGCAGAACTTAATCAAAACGTAAACTTTCCCGAGCTCCCCATTGGCGCTCCCCAAATGCACTCGTTCGACTCATTAAGCTGCCCATTTGTTCTGGTTTCTTTGAGTTTGTCTTTTGCAGCAGTAAGCTATCGAGTGAAACCACCACTTCAGCCCAACCCCAGCTGCATCGGGTGGAGTGCATTCCATCTAACTTTTCTTCCGGTTTGCTTACTTTTCCACTGGCACTGTGCACCACCCATGGTTCGGGCTGTCGGGTCCTTCTGCAGCTTCTGGTCATTATTTCATTTTTGTTTGATTAAATTTTCATCCACTCACGACCGTGTGACCGTGTTTGACGCCGGGCGTTACTCTTTTTCCATCAATGAAGCATCGTTGCTAAAGGGGAAATGCTGGCTGATAGACATGCAAAGGTTCCTCGTCCATGCAAACAGACGGCCCAGCACAGCTGACCACAAGGTTCGCTCTTCTTCCTGGACCATCCGACACGGCAGGGCAAGTTTGGTCGATGAAAAAGTGCATGTGCATGCCATTCCTTCTTTGACGCACAACGCTGGTCGACTCGATTGCATTCAAACCTTCCCATTGCACTCAAACCTCCCCCCAATTGGCCAGATTGCCTGTCACGAGCATATCACACCGCGATGTATGTCTGAAAACGAAAGCAACCCATCAGCAAATCATTTACGTCCGGTAGCAATTAATGTTTGATTTCAATTTTAAAACAACGTACCACCTGAGCTACCGCATTTCGCACCAGCAACCTTACCGGCACTTTCAATAATTCTCAACTGCACCTCGATGCGTTTATAGTCCAACCTCTGCAGCCCTATGGGAGCGTGTGTTTGTACGTTGCGTGAAGTGTGAAAACAGTGTGTCTCTAAAGAAACGGCAGCAGCTGCGCGGTACGGCACGATGGGAAAGGTGCAAGCGCAAAGCAACGATGATTACGACCGGATACGATACTTTTACTACATCCGGCCACCCCACACACCGGTGCCGAAGGACTGGTGGATCGATCCGGTGGCAACTACCACCGAATCCGTCACCACGCTCAGTGCCAGCGAAGAAACGACGCTGCTGCTGTACGACATCTTTATACCGCTGCTCGGTTCGCTCATCATCGTACTCAATCTGATCGTGGTCGTGTCCGGTGTGCTGCTGCTGCGAAAAGGTAGGCAGTGACTGTGAATGCTAATCTCACTCTAATAATAATCAAATGTTAAAAGTCACCTGTATATGTGTGTGACGATCGGTTTGAAATGGTAAAGTTGAAATATGGCGCACTAGCATTAAAGATTTGACAAAACTGCCATTTACTTCAACCGTTCTGCATCTTTGATTCGCTTTAAAAGCATCAGACTAGTGATGCTACGCATGGAAAACGAAACGCTATAAGCGTTTCCGAATGCTTTTGTTTACAGAAAGGCGCTTGTTTACGTTAGTTCAATGGTGCAGTTTTTTTCTATCAGAAAGAATGTGAGAGCGTGGCATAGTATACGTACACAAATAATCGAGAGATGGAGAGCGTAATGGCAATTGAAAACATTCAACGTCGACGATTTTAAACGATTGCATACGATTTTGAATTTTCATAAATCAGTTGAAAAGCATAAAAGTAATTTATTTTATTTAGAATCAAATTTAAATCAGCTTAACAATCCGGCCTAACGGATAGTAGATGTTTATTCGTTTTTATTGTAAAGCAATAAGAAGTATTTGTTATAAAGTTAGTAAATAAATGTATAAAACTTATTCACCACATTAAAAATCTCATCTTCACCACATCCATAATGCTGAACGCCTGAAGCTATGCAATCTTATGCATGCATTTTTCGATTGCCATTACATTAAGTTCAAGGTAAAACGAGGATTAGAGCCATACAGATATTTGCTACTGAATTTTAGGATGCGATACAAAAAGTAAAACACGACACAATTAGGCACAAAGTTGAAACAATAGCTTAATTCTCAAATTCCCCCAATAGTTAAGCGTTCTAGCGAGTCCACACTAATGTCTGTAACAATCTTCGCATCTCGATTCCCCAAATGCAGGTCAGCAACCGTACACCACCTACATGTTTCTGGGCAACGTGGCCGTTTCGGATTTATTGACGGGCTTTGCCGTCATCTTCGGACAGTATGCGCCTCGTGAGCGACGTGCCGAGGAAAACTGCACGCTAATGATCGGTAAGTTCACCAATGCCATCGTTCTGGGCACCCTGCATCGCGCCGGCTTTTGAGCTATCTATTTCCGTTAATCCTGCCAGCTCGACGCTCTGCTCACAGGCGCATCGTGTACCACGCTCACTGTACCGTGGTAATTCTGGTGGCACATTATCGCATTAGCGACAGGAGCACGGCACTTTTCACCGAGCTTATTTCACCGCCATCCGGCCCAGTGAACCAAATCAATATGGTATGCGATGCACGATGCTTCTGTCGGAAAAAGGAAGCTCCGCACAGGACGGTTTGTGGATGAACGTTTCAGCCCCGTACATGCACACACCGAGCAGCAGCCATTTAAGCTCATCGCGTTTGCTGCTCGATCCTGTTTAAGCCTTGCAGCATCGGCTCGGTGGTATGTGCTGCTGGAGATTTATCATATCGGTACGGCCACACAATAAATTGTCCAATCCATCCCCCTTTTGTTCTCCGGGCTGGGTGCAGCTAGCGGTGCAATCGATTCCACGCTGTTGCGTTCCGTATTTATTAACCTATTTATTTATTTATTTGTTTCGTTTTATTTCGATATTGTTTAATCGCATCAATTTTTCCGCGTGACGAGAGTAAAATATTGGTCCTGCCCTTGGGTTTCCACCGAGCGGGGTGGGAAAGCGGTTTCTTTTATTGCTTTTGTCCTCCGGGTTGGGCTCGGTTCTCACCGTACACGAAGAATGTACGAATGACAGAGACAGTCAATTAATCGTTGATTGAGCCAATCTTTATCCAATCGCCATTAATAATGTGCTTGGCGCTGTCGATGGGATTATAGCCGCGGACCATAAACTAAAACGTGAACCCGTTGACGGTGGCCTAATGGCTCTGGTGGGAATTACGGAGGGCTTTGTTTGCGAATTATCGGCAGGAAAATAGGGTAGCACTATTCGTTCGAGATTCATTATGCATGAACAATAAAAATGATGGTTCAAAAAATGAACTGGAATAATATTTAACAGGTTTCTGTTACACAACTACATTTGCTAAACCATTTAAGCACCAGAATGCTGATTGAATTGCATTCTTTCAGGCGCTTGCGGTGTATATTTTATATTGCACGCCCTAATGTATGCAATTTATCCTTTTATTCATCGTATTTGTACCGACTGTATTATCTATTTAACGAGAAATTATTAGCATTATAAGCTGTAGAATTTCATTATTTTAATAAATCCTAGCTATAACAATTCTGAGACTTGTTAAGAATGTTCCGCTAGACTAAAAGGTCTATGCTCCATTGTACCCAGTTGTCATAAACATACATTAGCTCGTTGCGGTCACGTATCACAGTACTGGAATGTGATTAATGTCACCCATTCGCTTTACTATATAGTTCGAAACGTGATACTATCAATGATTTAAAATGCCTAAAAAAAAAAGAAAACCTACGGCCGCTACCGCTTCTGCAATAAACTCTGCACAAATAATTGCCCCGCTCGCAAAGCGATATCTACAGTAGGCCCTGTACCTTATTAAGCAACATATTTATGCATTCCTTAGATCCTTCGCTCTTCGAAATGAAATAATCATGCATGGGTCAGAGTAAAAGGATGAGCGCTCACCCTAGAGCTAAATGATAAAGCTAAACCTTCCAATGATCGTTCTACAGCTACAGCAAAAAAAAACATTCTCCCCACGCCATCTCTTCCACCGCATCCACGCTTTGCAAAATTAAACGCTCCAAGCAGCACAAAACCAACCGTCATCGTCTCGCAGGAACGTACGGTTTCTTTGCGCTTTTGACCTCGTGAAAAATGAACATGTCGTCCTAGATGTGTGAGCTCGAACTGCTTCGCCTACGTACATACATACATCATTCCGTTGCTCGCGGGTAAATGTATATTTGCTTGGGTATGTGTGCATCTCCGTTTGTGTGTAGGTACCATTCCCGCAGCACCCGAACAGACACCGGAATGTTGGACACACGTGCACCACGACAGACTCCAGTCATCCAAGCGCGAACCACACAAAAAAGGAACGTACCTTGCCGCCTCGGTAGATGAGATTTAATGAATTAATCTATCTATCTTCATGACCTTTCCGGTACTGTTTAGTGTGGATGTGTATGTGTGTGTTCTCCTGCTTTTTAGAGAAATTATTTTCACTTCTCTGCACTCTGTGCCAGCATTGGAGCTGTCTATGCTACCCGCTCCTGGTTTGTCACTTCGAGAGCAATTATTCATAGGACGTCTCACCCACCAGACCATATCATACGGTGCAGAGCCTTACTGAAATGTTCTTTGAATTGAGTTCCTTTGCCACCATTCCACGTCTCATACCCCTTGTGGGCAGCCTAGCCACATCGTCCCAATTAATGCACGGCAAGGAGCAGGTGTCATATGTGCAGAAGACTCCCATTAGCGTACTCGAGGTTTTCCGAACAAAATACATACGGAGAGGGAGAGAGCGAGAGAGAGAGAGTGGACAAGAGAAGGCCAAAAGGATATGCAAATGAAATATGACGTGCGTCGTAGTTTGATTAATTATTTCAAATTACGCTTCTTAATTAGCCTCTGTCACTGTGGAGCAAAGCGGAGTGTATTCCCTCCCTAACTCCGAGCTCTCGCACTCATCACACGGTTGGCATACATCAGAAGAGCTAAATTGTATATGCATCGTGGAAAACTTTAACCCCCCCCCCTCCTCTATACACACACATACACTCTCACACACACACACACTCTATACCACGCACACAAAGAGGTATGTTGGAATGCCAAAATCCAATGCCAGCGAGCAAATAACGCCACCCGGATGACTTCATGATGGCGGTCGTTTGTCTCACCACCATAAGCATCAACACCGTCATCATCAGCGCCAGCATCGTCAGTGGCAGATATTTGCATATCATAGTACGAAGCGAAGCCATAAACAGGCCCAGAAGCACCTGAAGGCAGAATGACAGTTTTGGCGAAATTTGCCACTAATCTAAACAAAGACGAACCGTGCACACAGCTACGCAGCCAAACGATCGTACACTGTTGCGGCCGCCAACCGCAAGCTATCCACCATGCAAAGTTTCGCCTCTGCGCAACTTATCGAATAAAGTCTTTAAGGTCTGTTAGCACATAAATATAAACTAGATACTCTTCAAACGACCTAGACTTGGAGCTGGTGCTGCTTGTGAGAGAGTGTTGATAAAAGGTGTGTGTTTCAAGTGGCGAACGGTGTGTAAGATGCATCCCGTGTGTTTGATCAAGTACTGGCCCACACGAATAGCGTTGGCTCAAAAACTTTTCTTTAAGGCAAGTGCACACTCCAAGAGCTCCTGAACGAAGGATAGTATCGATTTCAGGTGGTTGTGTGCGATATCATTTCACACTTTTGATCATCATAGAGCTAAGATATGGGATCTTACTAAATCCAGTGGAGGCACTACAATCAAGGGTGAACACTTTACTTGAAACATAAAAGGACGAAGGAGTACTGAACCATTCTGTGCAAAAAACTAGCACACCACATCTACGCTAAATGCATCCAAATTGTTTTAAATCAACAAATGCTCCGACCAACGCCGTCCACCCACTCTATTTGCTGCCACGTACAGATATGCCATATTACGCTCGACACGCCAAAGCTGGAAAAGCTGCAAACGGGGAAACGGAAAAAGTTCCTTTCCATCATCATTCCATTGCTTCAGTTCGGTTGTTTGTGTTGTTGGCGTTTGTTTCGCTGTTATTTATTTTAAAACTGCAACTTACGCTTCTCTACTCCCCGTGGCAGCAGGTTGAAGTGGTTCGGATGCCTTGCATCGAACTGCTCGATTTTGGGGAATGTGATCGCAGATTTTTCCCTCCTGTTGTTCCAAAGTGCAATCAAGAGCGAACGAGAATTTTGTGATTATTTTTTGTTTTTCTTTATTTCACGCGAGTCAGCGAGGGAGATACATTTTTCCACCGATTTCAAGCAATGGCATATGGATGCATTCCAGGGACGAGAGTTGGATTCAATTCCAACAGCAGGGAATGCGAAAAATCACATTTCGAAAATAGAGGAACGGTGCAAGAAACAACAAAAAACCCAAACTTTGTGCGAGCTGGAAACACAAAAGCAGGCAAATCTTTGGACGTGGCGTGAAGCGGGCAGAATGAAAAGCTAATTCCGCCCATCGACGAAAACGAAAAACTGCAAAAACACTATGAAGCTAATGAATTGAAAGCTTTCAATCATGCGATAATGGTAAAACCGTCTCATTAAATATCCATCAACCCTTGGATGGGTGGTTTATTGAAAAACGTACCGAGGCGCAGCAAGACCAAAAAACACCTCCCGGAACATTAATTTAAAACAATGAGAAACGTTATACTTTGTGTTACATTGTGGTGTGTTCCTCCTAAATTATCCATTGAATTATCATTAGTTCTCCGTGGACAAGACTCGTGTGTACGCTTCGCTCACGGGCTTGTCAATTTTGCACAATTGACAGTGAACATATACCTATAATTACATATCATTGACTCTGCTTTCTGCTCGGAGTACGTCTGATTTCTACTCGCTTCGGATAAAGGGTGTGACACAGAGTGTACTATTACGCCCTGCTCCTGTACAATTTTATTTATGTTCAAATAAAAACGACGATTGTGTTAATCAAAGGAACAGCGTTGCCTGGACGGGTTGATTTGTGTACAAGTGGCAGACTGTTGAGTCGTTCAAGCGAACGATTGTTTAAATCATTTGGACAGTTGTGTTATATTGCAATGTTGCATAGCTTTGAGCGTTTTAACAAGCGTTTTGAAAGACTGTTGCTTATGCTGGAGATAATGTTCGGAATGTATGCAATTCTGCCAACAAACAGCCTTACGTTATGCGATTACACTGACAAAATTACTAGCCGCTAGACTGGTTAGGAGCTTCGTTGTGGCCATTAACCAGGCTGTCAACGAAAACCATGCGAAGCTCGGTGATGCTCTTTTCCGAGCATGTACACCGCCAGCGATGCACGTGTATGATTCCTACACACGGCCCTCCGTACGACCGTACCGAGAGACTCCCTTTTGATCCATACGGCTCGGCATGTAAATTCCTGCTACAGAGAAGGGTGGCATAAAATTAGATTCAGTTATCCGAATCAGAACCCGTAATCGGATGGCAATCTGGCGTGAAGTGATGGAACCGAGGGAAGCTTTGTCCACCGGGGTATGTCTATGTGTTCTAATGCCTCACCCTTTATCCTTCCATTGCAGGTCTCATTGTATCCACCTCGCTAGTTTCGGTGTACAGCGTGGGACTGATAGCGATCGATCGGTACCTTTACATCGTGTACGGGTTGCAGTACCAGCGCTACCTCACCCGTACCCGTGCGCGTATTCTAATTGCCGCCACCTGGGTTCTTGGTGAGTAACGTGCATCGACGACCGAACCTGGAATCACACAAATGACCTGTTTTGTGAACTAATGTGCCCTCCACTCTTTCCGTTCTACACCACCAGGAACCGCAATCGGTTTCCTCCCTGCATTAGGCTGGCGGGGCGATACGGACGGCGGTCGTACATGCTGGTTTATACAGCTGGCTCCGCCGGGGCTGGTGATCCTGACGGCCGTTGTCGGTATCCTGCCCGTTCTGCTCGTCATCATCCTGTACGGTATCATCCTGCAGAAGGCATTACGGCGCGTCAACCAGCTGAAAAAGGCATCGCGCGAGCTGCGCGGTGTTCAGACCGGCAATCTACGTCTGTTTCGCGGTGGCACCGCCGTTGCTGGCAGTACCAATGGTGGTGTATCGATTTCACCGCCTGCATCCCTTCCGCCAGCCGAAGCGAATCGATCGAGCGCCAACCATTCCGACACGGAACATAGTTTAAGCGAGGATGAGCTATCGCGCACTACCTCGAGACGTTGCCTCTGTCTGCGCTCACGCTGCTGCACTTCAGCCGGCCGAGCTAGGCAGTCCCAGAAGACGGCACTGAACGGTACCGATGCCAGCATCCCCACGGTGTCCACCGCCACGACGACGGCAGCCCCGACCATGACGGCAACCGCCACGACCACCGGCAAAAGCCCGACCAAGTGGAAGGCGATAAAAGTCGTGATGTTCACGACGGGCAGCTTTGTCGTGACGTGGGTGCCGTACTTTATCGCGAGCCTCATGTACGTCGGCTGCGACCCGGCAACGAACGAAGAGCTGTGCCGCAGCCTGCAGTTCGCCATCGCCAGCCCGCTCGCCATCCTCGGGTTCGCCAACAGTCTGCTCAATCCGATCATTTACGCCTGGTGGCACAATGGGTTCCGCGCCTCGATGAAGCGACTCGCCGGCAAGGTCAGCCAGCGGATCTGCTGCTGCTCCTGCGGTCGGCGGGACGAGGACGGTTCGGCAGTACGCTGCTGCTGCCATAAATCATCGCGTACGGCGCCAGCGGCCGAGCTGGCCGGGAATCGGATCAGCGCCAACGGTAGCAGCAGCGTCGAGGTCGGCTCTAACCGCCTGTCAAACCGCACGGGGACGACGACCGTGGGCCGGCGGACGCGCACATCCTCGCATCCTCCCCACAGCGACCAGGAGTTTTCCGTCACCGATGACACCGACGTCGAGCAGCCGGGTATGGTAATCGGAACACGGCTCTAGGGAGTGTCACGCCAGGTTCCCGAACGCAATTGCCATCCAACCTCAGGGAGTTGCGTCGAGGGCACTCGCATCATCAAAGAGCAACGCAAAGCTGGGCTTTAAAAGTTTGGTCTTTTCTTGTCTTTTCAACCCATGAGACGCCGATGCAAGTGTACTGCGAATCCGCAGAAAGGGCAACAGTGGGAAGGTTGCCAGCACGCTGACATGCTACATACGCAAGTGGCCCTTGAGGGCAGGAGTGGGCGAAAAGCTACGGAGAATTAGATTTAATTTGTATGGATGCAACCATTCGCTGGGCGTACGTACCATGCGGTTAATGCCCCTTGGGTTGACTTCAAGAACCGTGGTAGAAGGTATCTACAGGGTACACAATTCATGACACTTACATCAGGGGAGTAAGCCAACAGATTCGCAAAGTATGTGCAGCTAAAAGTATAGCATAGAACCAGTATTCTTTGTGTAAACGTAGTCAAGCCATTAACCAGTATTGAGTTGAGCACATAACTAGTAACGCACTGAAAGCTCCAAAACCTTTCAAATCACATTTCTAGCGCGCAACAATAAAGTTCTATTAGAGAACGTTAAAATAATGACACTAGTTCGTTTGCCTGTGTTCTCCCTGCAATCCCATCCAATTTTAAGACTATCAATTATCTCACGACGAGCGAATCGGGTCGGGACTGTTTCATTGTTCGCCAACCTACATCACAATCGCCTTTACCCTGAAAATCCCATTCTTACTGCTCCATAATGGCTTGTTATTTGCGTAAGCAAATTACACCAGAAACAAGGGAAGCAATTATGACACAATAAAGGCCAATGTAATGATGCTGCGACGTACCAAACGAACGGCCAGCATTACCATCTTTCTTTTATCATTTCTCTTTCCCTCCCTGTCTCTCTCACTCACTCTTTCTCTCTGGATATCAATATCGTTTTAGCGCTCTATTTCTCTCTCTTTCTCTGACAGCCCGATATGTCCTGGACACTTTGAATTATTGATTTCGATGAGCCCGAGTGGTGAAAGTTTCACTTCCTTTCCACTTCACGCAACGCCTACCAGTACAGACAGGCATACGCAACCACACAACATATCCATTTGAATTACCCTCATTCACACACACACACATACAAACCCGGCCTCACGTACCGTTCTCATGAACCTACTTTTCCACGTCTCTTTCTCTCATCGGCATGCACGGCCACCATATCACTACCCATGCCCATTCGTTAGCAAAACAGCTAAACTTATCTCGAGCATTAACTGTATTAATTATTCATTTGCTCGTTTTCATAGTGGATCGTCGTTATCGTGCCGTCTCGACGGTGTGCCCACTTGGAGATGAATCCTCACGGACTCATGACGGGGGAGTATAAATTTAGTCGTGCGCTACGAATCCATACCGGCTACCGGCCCAAGTGATTGGCGTTGCGTTGTTTTACCATCGGCTGTAGGCTGGATTGCATCAATTATAAAATAAATTAATTATGGCCGACGTTGCGCCGTGATCGGTGAAGATGTTGAGGTGGGAAGGAAGACGATCATCGGACCATGTCCATTGCTCATAAATTGAAAAGTGTTTGGAATACAGGAAGAAAGGACGAGGAAAATCAATAAATTATCTCCGAAGTTCTGTCTTATTGGCAGTGTCGATAAAGCTATTTTAGAAACATGCTAATTTAATGCTTTTAAAATCCACCCACAGAGCACATTGCGCTGGATTAATGCAACTAAATGGTGACGGATAAATATATCAAGCATGCTAAATTTTTAAAACTGAGGCAATTGTTCTAAATATATACGACACATTTTGTATGACTCGGGAGCGCTTGAACTAATTAAACATTACAATAATCTGCCGCATTGTAAACAGTCATTCCTACATCTGTAGTAGCTTATTTTTACTGCCATATGCTTTCTACAACATCTACCTTACCAAAATCGCGCAAGGACCAACTTTCAGCAGCTTCTGCTCGTGCCCGCCTGCGACCCGCAAAATGTAAGAGTAGCTCTCTGACTTTTCCATATCCATGTCGAAAAAGCAACTCATAAACAGAAGCGCTTGAAACTCACCAGGGGGAAAAACTGGGCGACTCTATGTAGCTTACACGTCCTTGAGGCTTTCCTTCCGCCGAAACGCACTCGACGACGGCATACAGGAACATTGCCAGTTTGAAAACGCTCAACGAACAGTTTTCCATCCGCCACCGAGAGCCACATTGTTACGAGAGAAGCGTACCTTTACCATCAACTCTTCACCAGACAGTTCCTTTCAATAAAACATGTCAAAAGTTCAAGGTCTTTGGGTGCCAACCGCCTGTACGTACACAGTTGTTGTGATCTCATTATGACGTTTGGCAGAGGGTTTTCACTATTCAGCACATGCACGTTTCGCACACACGTTTTGGTATGTACTGTAAAATAAGACTCATCCTGTAACGCCGCTCACCCGTTGAACGTTTTGACGTCAGTTGTTCTTTTGTGATGTGTGGACGGTATTGAGAGGATGGGGGGGGGATAGGAGGGTGGTGGTCGGAAAGAAGGAAAAACCTCAACATACACCGAGGAGAGTGATGAAAAGACAAATCCGTACATGGCAACAGCGAAGCTCGTGCACTTGTTTCGCAACTTTTCCTGTGTTTACACGTGACAGTGCACACGGGAAAACTCCGTTGCACGAAAGAAGCACAGTGCACAAAAAGCCACATCATCTCATTTGCTAGAAAAAACCATCCGTCTCTTTATATAAATGTACATGCTCCTACAAAGGGCCGCACGTTGCCTTCGGTTTGAAACGAAACATACCGTGCAAACAAATATCATCAACACTTACTACAAACCCTTCTGCATCTACTTTGTTGCAGTAGCAGCAGCAGCACGATATGTTTAAAGGACTCCTGTGTCCTGTTGGTGCACCAACTGCTTGTACCAAGTCCTTCTCCCCGGAGAGGCTATACAAAGACTCGGTGGTGGTCCAGCAGTCTCCGATTCCTTTTTCCAACCGCTTGCCGGCTCGGTGCTCGACCGAATAAAAGAAAGAAAATCATTTTCGGCTTGAAGCAGCTCACCTGACGGCGCGCACACGAATGCATCGCCCGAGCACCGTGCCGTATTTGCACATGAGCGAGAGTACAAGTGCAGGGAGCAGGGCGTCGTGTTTCTATAGCCATTTTGTGGAGAGCCACCCAACGTGGGAATGCACTTCCGTTTCCATTATTTGCACAACGGCAAACGGCCAGCCATCGAAAGCAAGTCGACGCGCCCATACGGGTACCAAGGAACGGGCCCGAGATTTATAGCCAGCGGCTCACAAATTATTCATCCGGGCGAGATTAAAGATCGTCCATTTTGCCGATAGTGTGCAGCGTGGGGAGGCGGGGACGGTGCCGGCCCGAATAGGGGGAGAAAATCGCGAAATGATCTATTGTGCATGTGGGTGCATTCTTTGGCTATCAAAATTTAGCCGCATTGTTAGAAAGGCGTCCTCACAGAGCAGCGTTTGGTTCGTTTGCAGGTAGAAACACCGGGTAACTCCCAGCGGACCAACACTCCCCACTAGTGCTTTAGAAAATCAATATTTTGCTTGTTCGTTTTTTGGCATTTTGTTTTGTTCTTTTTTTTCCAGACGGCATACACATCCGGTCCAGTCGCTTATCGGAGAGGCACAAAATTCAAATTAAATTTCTCAACAATCCCCTACCCCAGAGAAGTAGCGGAAGCAATAGAAGAACCACGACCTTTTTGCCCAAACAACGTTCTTGTTTTTTTTTTGTTCACTGGACAAGGGTTTCATGTCTTGTACGGCGTCAAAAATGTAAATTCTTAAACACTGCTCCAATCTTAACAGCTTTGTGTGCACCAGTTCCGGTGAACAATGGTGCTCGGTAGAAACTTTACGGCACAAAACTTACTTCGACCTATGGGTACTTGACGCTGTTTCGGTTTCAATTACTCCTGTTTCCCGCGGCAGTAGAAGCAAAAAAATACTACACCAAACCAAACTGAAGGAAAAACGGACTCGAGCTGGCTTGCAACATGCTCTTAAACGCTCTTCACCAGAACGCGATGGAAAAGAGTATGGGTACGTGTGAGCGGAATCGTGAACATAAAATTTCCGTCATGCGGTAGAAAATGCTCGCGCAACAATACAGCTGCCAGGTTGCGGGTGGGAATGGGCAGCAGTAGGTAGCAGTAGATTTATTATGTTTTGTTTTAGTGGGGTTATATTTCAACGAAAACCATTGCTTCTAAATTATGATGACTGGCGGTGGATATTGTTGCGTACCGCCCTTAAGAAGGATATGTACAGCGGCTACAGCTGGGTCGGCATTGAGCGATGTACAACTGGTACACTTCGGTGAGTAATACGTAACGTTTTCACAGTGTTAAAAGCTATTTCTGTGGAATATAATAAATTAAGATCAGCATCATATTCCAAACCTTAACATTCGATGGGTCTTGTTTGCGCTTAAGGCATTTTAAAAACGAACGCCTAAAAGTATGCAATGTACTATACAAAATCATCGATAAAGCCCATAAATAAAGTTCAACTCGGAAATACCTAGAAATACGACTTCCTTTTCAGCTTAACCCCTACAAAAGGTACACGAAATGGCCGAAAGCTATTAACTTATTGACATACAATTTGTTTTAAGGGCATTTCGTACAGCTTTGATCGTACTTGCAACCGTGCATACCCAATAATGCCTTCAGCCTAGCCGATACCCTCTATCACCAAATCGTGACCTGCGCAAACGTTTCTAATTACGGTAAGGTAAATGTTTACGCCCGCTTCTCCCAAAAGAAAATATACCACCCTGCTGGATGTTTTAAACGTTCGGCCATTCTTTTCTTCCCTTGTAAAACAAAAGTCGGCCGGCCATTGTATCGTCGCATCTAAAACCCCATTCTACCAACACACCAGCATAAACAACACAGAGGGGCACACGAAAACATCAAAGCGCTCCATCGTTAGCACATAACAAACCAGAACCGTCCAGGACAATAAGCCTAACCCAACTTTTTGTGCTCTCCCTCCCGCTTTCTCTCTCTCTCTCTTCCTTTCTCTTTCTCTTGTTCCAGCTCCACAATGAGGTCTGGGTAGGGCGCCTACTTTTCCCAACCGGCCACTGCTGAGCAAGCACAAAATTTATGATCCGGAAATGATCGCTAACCCTAACCCCGCCATCGATCCCCCCTTCCGCTTGTGTCAGACGCCGGTTTTTCCGTAGTTTTTCCAACGCGACACTGTCGGGCGCAATCAGTTCTTAAACTTTATAGAAAATCGCTTCGGCGCGGATTGTCGTCATTCATTTTACTGTTCCATTTCGCGAAACAGGCCCCGTCCTTCGCCTGCTACCCACCGAAATGGGGTAAAGCGAGCGCGGTTCCAGATTATGGACGTGAAAATAAAATACAGTAGTCGAAAAGGTTGTACGGAATAAAAGAAAAACAACCGCCAACAAGAAGAACGATTGTACAATATACCCGGCAAAAGCTCACAACGCCTCTTTGTGGAGCCGTGGAAAATAAATCAAAACCTGTCATGCCGAGTGGGGAACTATAACGTACCGAACTTCGTCATACTTCTTTTTTTCTTGCTTTAAACAAAGTGTTTAGCAGCTAAAAAACGATCGAAACGTTTCCGGGTTTCTCACCGTGACCTCTGCTCTGGGTCCGCAAGGGCGGAAGACCACACGGAAAATTTGTTTCGGAAGTTGTGCTGTGTGTTGTGTATTTTGTTCATATTTTCCTCTCGCCTCTTCCACCACACTACCATGGGTAAGGGTTTCGCTTTGTGACGTTTGTGAACTGGCAAAAAAAACGTAAAAACCTGCGGCAAACATTTTATTCAAAACTCCAATGCTCGATGCCGGATTTCATAACATTAAGGTGTTAATAATGCAACAAGAAAACGGTGAGGTTGAGAAACGTCCCTGGCTTTTCGTTTGTTTTCCCATCTTTACGGCCTTCACTTTTCTTGGGCTGAGCGAACGGAGCGATGAATATTTCACAAAGCAAAAACCCCCTTACCATTGTGCCATTCTACCGCGGGCCACCATTATTGATGAAGCTATCATCGTTTAAACGAACTGTTTACCGTTTGAAGGCGTTCAGGTGAACAGCATTTGCATCTTATTGACATACGGCAGAAAAGGAAGACGGCAGCATCATTCACCAAACTGTAGAGATTTAAAATTGTGCTTGGTGAGAAAGGATGGAAACAAAGAGAAACAATCCTCCCTGCCCTGTGAGAAAGTAGGAAAAAGAGTAAAAGAAAAACAACATAAAACTTCTTAACTCAATTGAAAAGAAATGAAACAACTTCTATTACCAGCAGAGAACGATACCTGGTACATTTGCCAACATTCATTTACCATGTTCTCGAGCAGACACTTACGGGCACAGCCTGTGGAGAAAAAAAGAAGCAAACACGGAACAAATACCAATGCTATTCATTTTCCCATCCAATTGCTCTTTCCCTTAAACGCAAAACACATTCCTCCAAATCCAAATCAAGTGTTTGCACAGGCCATGGTTTAGTGTGTGCTTTCGTTCACTCCCTTTGGGCTTGTTCGTAACTTTGTACCAGCACATGGTGCGTATGGATTCGGTCGGCAGTGGCATAACGTAACAGTGTCGATACACTGTTAATTTTCTTTTCCTACCCTCGCAAACCCACACCCATGCTCCTCCGTGCGGCAAACAACAGACGCACGAACGCAGGGCGTTTTCAGGTGACAAGCTTGTTTTGGGGGGGTCTAACAAGCTGTTAGCAAAACGATGAAAAGCTAACTTTGTTACGAAGGCTGCATAATGGCGGACGTTTTGGGTTTCGAGCCAGTTGCTTCATAAAGGATGCTACGTCAATGAAAGCACCTACCAAGTTGCTGTGCTCCTCACATATCTCACATATATACACAAAACGCCTCAAGTTATGCAATCCGCAATGGTTATGCTCTTTTACTGTGTATCTATTTTTCGTCCTTCACTGTTCCCTGGGCCCGATGCCACAGTTTATCCGGGCCATACGTAAACAACTCCGAGCCGTGGCCATTCCGCTCCAGCTGGGGTCTTGGGTTATTTAATTTCACATTTGGCTTCTCGGTTCGCGCTCAACGCAGCCCAAGACGCGCTCAAATTCGAATCGACATTTGCCGTAATGTAATCCAGTCAAACTCACCGACACCGAGTTACCAAATGTGGCACACCAGAAACGCACAACATCGGTACGGGTAAGCGTTGGGAGAGGCAGGTCGTGTGGAGCCGTGGGGTATATTTATGCGACAAAGTCAAGAAAACCGGGTCGCACAGAAAATGCGAAACGCGACAGTGAAGCCAAACCGAGCTGAAAGCCGTTTCCTTCTCGAACGCGCTCTACGCTTCCCGAATGGTGGATTCGGTTTGGGAAGACGTAACCACGACACTCCCTTTCTTGCACATTGCCCGCGGTCGACCAGGCCGAGCTAGCCTCCTTCTTCCTTGGTGGTATCCACCACCAACGTGCGGACTTGAAGATGCAAGTCACATCCCATCCATACGTCAGCAGCTCATATAGCCATCTTCATCGTTGTGGTCGTTCGGTTGTCCTCAATTTGGGAAATGAATTTCCAATCCACCATCGTGCCCCTGTGCCGGTTGCTGCCAGCATTACGGTGTCGCGTGGGCTACTTTGTCGATCGTATGTAGTCTTTTCACGCTGAAAAGAGTGAACAGGTCGTTCGCTGAACTCATAAATTGCACTTTATTCTTTGTTTTTCTCACCATCACTACCGACGCATTTCCATTTGGACACAGACCGGACAGCCAATTTAAACTATCACATTTTATCCCCACTCTCGGGTAGATTTTTGGAACAATAGATTAAAAGTTCATTCGCTAGCTCACTGGATTCCGCTTACGTTGCATTAACTCGAGCCGGAATACTACTGCTGTAATGGTATGTGTAGAGAAGGGGCAGTCAACTCACACCGCAAGTAATTAGCAAGGTTAAAATACCCTCACAACTTCTACGTACATTGTTGAAGCGTACGATTTGCTGAAGATAGTTGCAACATAACTTCAAACCTTTATTGTGGAATGAAAGTTGGCAAAGCAGTTTGGTTACAATCTTATGGCAAGAAAGAGAGAGAGAAGAAGAGAGACAGGGTAAAGGATGAAAACTATCGTATTACATGCCTTTAGGGTAGCTTTGGTTCTGCAAGTTGCATACATTTTGGCACATTAGCTAACAACATACAACAACTGCACTACAAAACGCCTAAAGTAATGTATCAGTAATGTATCTGTACAACAAACAAGCTCTATACCTTGTATGAACTTAAAATCGGCACACCGTACATCTTAATTACAACCACTAACGCAGGTAGGGTAGAAAACTGGTAGGAGATAGGGAGGACGGTTCGCAGATAGGAAGGTGGTTTAATACATCAACCCGCCAAGAAACACATCAACGTCAATCAACGGCGTTTGAGTAATGAAGCTCCGTAGCTAAAGCAAACTAACCGATCAAGATTTACCTTAAATTTGCACGCTCTTACACGGACAACCCGGGCCGGTTTAGATAACGGCGGCGAGATGGGCATTATTCCGTGTAAATGCTCTCCAATGCACACTATCCCTAATTGGAACGAGCAACAGCACGATGATTAACCTGCACACCCTTCTGTCTGTTAATGCAAGGCGTGACTGTACGGTGGAAGGACTGTACAATGCGAGCTGCTATTCGTCCAACACTTTCCAAGAATCCCGCGCCAGTCATGCTTACCGCTCAAGGTATGCTTCAAGGCGCAAACCATTCTTAATTGCCAAACACGAGCGACTATCGTCGGCTGCCGTGCGAAATAATATCGATCAAATTAGTTGACAGTGATTTACACCTGGAATCAGCATAATTTCGCGTGAATTTATCATGGCTGTACTACGAACCAGGGAGCGTAATGAATGGCGTCACGTGATTACTGGACGTTAGCAGTCTCATCGACGGTATCATGTTTTTCAATTTAGTAATTAAAACAGGGAATTATGGGCGCCCCCCCAGAGGGGAGCATTCGAGCTGGAGTACAAATGAATATTATGCACACAAATTAACCAGACACTTTGCCTTGCATAACTTGTTAATGGTCTTGTCAAGCACACTAAAGGACCATTCACGACCGATTAACATGCATGGAAGGTCTCTTGTTCAACTAGTCCCTGAGAAACCTGTCGCCAAAGTGTTGCATATCCCATGGGAACGACAGAAACTATATTTACCTGGTGAAAGCTGTGATCGTTGCTCCTCGTTGTTATTAAGACGGCTGGAAACGTAGGCGGAAGAGCCCAGAACATAGTTGGATACCCCCGGACCTAAGCTCGCTCCAGTGAGCAGTCCGGCACCAGACGAAGGCGATGCAACAGTATGTGACGCAGACTTGATCGGTTGCAACTGTCCTGTACGATTCGTGGCCGAAGTTGTTGCACCAGCCGTTGCCACTGTCGGAGACACCAGCAACTGTCCATTCGCTTGATCCTTGCTATTATTGGTGGTGCTACCACCGCCGACACTACTGACACCACTACCACCAGTGCTGCTGCTGCTACTATTTGCTACACTCAACACCTGCACCCGCCGTTGCTGACCGTTGCCACTAATGTTGCCACTATTTACACTGCCACCGCTACTAATATTGCTAACACTATGGAACGAATCACTGGCGCGAGCCACAGTACCCCGCTGCTCCTCGTATCCGGCACGGGCAACCTCGCTGCTGCTGGCACACGTCCGACCCGACGGCACCTGTTGCGACCCGGCACTACTACTACGACCCTCACCCACTGACGCCGACGCCGACTTGCGGACGACACAGCAATTGGACCCCGATGTTGTGGTACCGCCACCACCGCATGCACTGCCACCGGCACTATCGATACATTTTGGCACGGGACTCGATTCGATTTCGACACCCTTCGACACGCTCAACACGAGATTGGCGTTCGCTGCATCGGCCAACGAGACCGCACCACTATCCGCACTCACGCACGACGAGGACGAATGGGTGGTGGCAACTGAGGAGATGCTTCCATTCGAGCGGCTCCGTTCACTACCGCCGTCGGGGCGTGTGTAATCACTGAAAAATATTCGTGACCTATATGTTTGGGAGGAAAAGAAAAGCGCTTGCATTACTGAAGTAATATGAATTACGGTAAAATATTAAAGAAACTTCCAAAAAAAACAACAACAAAAACACTCCAACAAATCAAAACAGCAAATACATAATATCAGGCGGTTTCGATGAAAAATTTGACGAATACAAAATTCGCAAAAGTCTTGTAACACTTTTCTTATGAATATTTCTCAATGTTCAACATTACAAGATTGAATACTCGCTGAATGGAAACACTAAGAAAACCTGCAATAAATATACTATTGCGCTACTTCAAATTGCATAAGCAACACGGTTCACGACACGACATGATTGTAACGGTTCAATTGATGGGTGCCCCCCAACGGTTCAAAAGGCCAATGCACCTTGCACGATTAACTGCACCATTACAAACAAAAAATCGTGTCTTATCCAATTTCTCAAGAGAAAGAATAATGTATTCCCCGAAACAAAACCTACCCGTTCAAAGCATCATGCTGCCTTACAAAAAAAGCAGCACAGCACAAACGACCCAAAATGACACTTGAAAATGACTTCCAGCCAAAAGCCCATGGATGATCATTTTTGTGTTTTGTGGCTGCTTGCAGCATTCACCAGTTTCGGCCCATCATGACAGTTCCCTTGCTGATAAACCAAACACTCTGCAACATCAAAGCAATGTGCCCTCCTACACGTTGCTGATTGCCTTCGAATGACCTGCTACCATCGTGCCACACGCTAGCAAGCTTAAAAAAACACATTCACGGCCAATTTACTCCAACACAAAATAGGACAATGACTCATCCATGCTGAGCAGCTTCTCAGTGTGTTTTCCACCGGCGAACCCCGCTCGCATCCAAAACATCTGTGGCATGCTGGTTAGTGCTGCTGATGTAGCATCGAGAAAGCACTTTAGCTGCACCGGGAGCTCTCTCGGTTGACGTGAGACTTGAGGGAGTTTGACGGTCGGTTGGGCGGAAGCACAAAAAAGACACACTTGCAGTCAGGCAGGCAGACAGGTTGAACAGTGCTGCCCACTGTACAAGTTCTGATCTTTGGGTAGTGTAGCACATACACACACACACATATACATGTTCGCCCAGTAAGACTGTGCATAAATTATGGCACCACTGAATCAGCACTATTTCCCTCTCGCCTTCAGCTCGCCTCCACGTTCGCGTGTTTACGAAAGTTCAAGGGACATTTTCATGCATAATAAACCCCTTTTTGGTAGCCCAGTATTCCACACCGTGGTTCGAGTTCCCTTCAGTAGCCCCCTTCGACCCGACGCGCTGTTGGCGGCTGTTGTGTGAGTCTTTAAAACTTCTCCCGGAACACCAGAGCGAACAAGGCGGATGTTGCACAACGAGGCGTCGCTCCCGCTTCCCAAGAGCTCAGCATAAATCAAACACATACTTACACGCCTCTACCGTGCGTATGCTGCAGCTTAAGCGCACCATGCTTCTGACGCCCTGCTCGGTCATCCATTGTCTGTGGACAACCATTGCCCCAACTCTACTGGGATCCGGATACCGCATGAGACAGAGAGAGAGAGAGAGAGAGAGAGAGAGAGAGAGAGAGAGATAGAGCCGAAACAGCAGCTGGGAAAGTTATCCGAAAGTTAATATGCCACGGATTACGAAGGACAATATCTGCACAGAGCCGCAAAGCGAAGTGGGACGGGAAGGCAAACGAGACAGCAGCGTAAATATGGGTCAACGTGTTTTTGGTTGTTTTGCGTGTATGTGAAAACCCATCCAGCGCTAGAAAGTTAATGAGACAATGTTACTTCCACCAAACGTTATGCGTTTTTATGGGAAATATTTTTTTTTTGTGTGTTACTTTCCACATGCGTTTGATCTTGCAAACAATTTCCTCCACAAAACTACTCACGATCAAACAACGCTTAAAGTTTCGACCGCACTTTGCCCAACCTTCACCTTCCACTTCGGTAAACATTCATCATGACGCACCGCAAGCGCAAGACAGGCGCGGGCAAAACGCACACTCGGGCGAAGGCCCGATGCCGAGGGCGAACATTTCGATTACACAATGGCAGGAGGAATGCGTTGTTTACAGATATTTACATAAATACATTCCATGCAAATGAAATTCCACCCTGCCCTCCTTCTGCCACCTTCTTCTCGCACCATCAGACCGAGAACCGTGGAAGGCGAAAGCAGGCAAAAGAAAAGTCATCAGTTACCAACTGCACGCGGTACAGCGAACGTACCGCGAAGGCTCGAAGCTAGTAGGGTGAGTCGCCACCGCGTACGATAACGACCGAAATCGGGGCTGCCGCTCGGTACACGAACTAATCACGCCATCCCGCCACAGGAAGGACTAACAACATGGCCAGGATTTTGGTTCGTCATCGTGTGCCACTTAAAGCTATTGCTTTTGCGACCCGCTCGTTAATCATGGGTGTCTGTGGTTGGTATCTGTGTACTCAACCGCCATCTGGTGGAAGGACATGGGGAGATCGGCAAGAGCGACGGGAGCGACGGGAGCAACCTTCACTACGTGCATTGAAGAATTATGTTTTGCCCAACCCGCCCAACGGTTCATGCTGTGAGGCGAGGTTATGCACTAAAAAGAGCAAATAAATAGTGCGCAGCCCCCTTTTCCGGATGATTCGATTGTCGAACAGTCGACAAGAAAACAAACACATTTTGTCCTTGCGGCTGAGAAACAAAAAAAAACAACTTGCTACCCTCGGCCTGCTGCTGTACTGTGTGGAAGCTAACGAAGGAAGGTTTGTGCACTTCGTGTGGTGCACAATTTGTAGTAAACTGACTCGCTGGTGAGCTTACAGTAGATTATTGGGATTATAAAATTTGTTATTGCGTGACACTTTGATCAACTGTCTACCATTCACTAATTTAATGCAAGAATTTATGTAAGTTTCTTTTCACAATCGACCAATTGGCTACATTACGTCTAGTACGTCTATTTTTATAAATACACTCCATTCTGTAAAACAGTTAAGGGAATGTTTGCTTTATGCTAACGCTCTATGCACGTGAAATTTTTTACAACTGTGTTTCGTTTTTCTTTCCGTGCAACCATGCAGAATGTTCTCGAATGAGGATGCCGGTCTTGTTTTCCCTACACTCTAATTTAGTAAAGGAGGTGCATCAGTTCGGGTACAAAAAAGCAGTCCCCAGATCTGTTTGCTGACGTATTCATTCGAACGCCTTTCCTCACCCCACCTGAAACGAATAAGTCAGTAGCGTCGGTAGCTTAACAATAACTCGTATTAAAATTCACACAATCGACTGCTGACATCGTTTTGGCCCACGATACAAGACTCCTTTTAGCAATTAATTATGGCTGCATGTCAGTGGCAAACAGTGGGAAAGGGATAAAATAATCAACGACGAGCCACCTACACAGCACGGGCAGCGAGTGGAAAAGGGAGCCTACGCTCTTAGCGTTACTGCGAGAAGATAACAACACATTTCACGGTTCACCCGGTGCCAGTAGTAGTGGCAAACCTAAAAGCTTCTCGTCGCCCCCAAAACGGTCCCCTAAGCCATTGAACGGTTGGGTTGAAAACCATTTCATTAAAAAAGAAGAGTTGTTTTATGCTTTATTCTTTACGTTTGCGTTTGCGTTTGAGTGGCAATACAAATATCAAGAGCAAATAAATGTTGCCCGTTTTTCCCAGGGATCCATCGTTTCCCGCTATTGCGAACGATCTGAAAATGAAATGAGAAGCTCGTAATAATTGCGGTAAGCGGTATAAATTCAAGCATCCCATTTATTTCCAGTTTCGATTCGTAAGCACTGATAAATAAATCACCAATGCCGCTCACATGCGCCCAAGGCTTTGTGGGCTAGATTGCTAAAGACTCGAGGCGAAACGGGGCAGGCCAGCGTTTTCATTCATCAATCATGATTTGGATGGTCTGTATAATTTGACTTTCAAAGCACTTCAGCCGATGTTGCCGCGAGCGGTAGCGTACGATGCGTACGGCTCGCGGGTAGACCTGTTGGGTGGGAGGAAAATAAACCACAGTGCATAAATAAGTAATGGCAGAGATGCCAGGGGGTCACTTATTTGTGAAGGACATACACACAGTGCGCAACAAATGCGCTTTTCATGCTCTCACTTTTCGAGCTTTCGCCGTACGGGTGTGTTGGAACGAAAGTGGTGTGGATTGAAATTTTATATCCTTGAGAAAAAAATACACTCCTTCCGATGATTAGAAGAAACCATGCTCCATGACACCATTTCCATGGAATTACTTAGTAGATTAGGAAGCAAAAACGGAATATAAAAAATATTCAATCTACATAAATTACCAAAAGCAAAAAGCGAGGATAAATTGAGCAATAATAAATAAGGCCAAGTTTAAATTGCGAGTCATATTTCGCTACTAATACTCACTGGTGATCCGGTGGAGCCTGAGGGGAATACTTTCTTCTATGATAGTATGAAACATTTCCCACCGGCATTGGCACTACGATAAGGCGGCTTGAAACAAGCTGTTTCTCAGTGCTTGTTACACCAACGTTTTTCCTTTACCTCGTGACGCGTGATGCTGATACTTTAATGCACTATCTCAACTAGCGCACCACTCAATCAACCATATTTATCCCTCACACACTGTTTAAACGCACACACACAAACACACCCACACGCTCACCGTTCTAGAGCCAATTCGCAAATGGATTGAACACATTTTCCCACACCTTTTTCGAACACATTTTCATTGCCGTTAATTGTTTGGCAGCCCTCCACAAACTCACTGTTCACTGTGGTGCGGCGTAATCCCCGGTTGACGCTGAAATAATTGATTAAAATAGAAAAAAAAAATATATAAAATATATACTGAAACACCTTTCGCCTCTTATCTTATCGTTCACTACAATTGTGAAGTGATTCCATTCTTCTATCGAAATTATGGCACACTGCCTGCAAGACGACCCGTGTATGCATGACCAGGCGTCTCCATCGGGTACAACGTCAAGCACTTGTGAAGATAAATACTTAAACACACACACACACAGCCGCACCTATGTTGGACCAGTCCGTTTCAACTGTGCTGATGGAAACGGCGATTATCATCGCATTCACGGCTTCTGGCAACTAACACGCATTGAAACGGGCATGAAATATGCAGCATACAATTTGCCCAGGCTGTTGTAACAAACGCGACAAAATCAGCGTCCACACCAGCCAACATCCATTTGCAAATAACGCACACGAACAAAACCACACCAAACAAAAAAGATCTAACTTCCTCCGCCGGTGCTTTCGGTATGTGCGTTTTCCTTGCATTTTCCTGCAGGTGTTGTTCCGTTCTTCCGAGATTTATTGCCATTGTTGCACTTTCACCACACCTGTGCTTAAGAGTATCGTTTCGTTCTATTCACTTTTGCTAACATTTTCATCGTTTTATTCTCCCAACAGATGTAGGTAATGGTGGCCGACGAGACGAGAGGCTCCGTTTCCGTTGCTGCTGCACGGACACTTGTCATCGGAGAGCAGAAGAGTGCCTGTTGTCATCATTCAACGTCGGCATCAAAGTTGGCGATGAACGGTTTGTGTCTGCAATTGGCTATTGCAGGTGAATATTTCGTTTGTTTGGCACGCATACACCGGCAACACCGTGCCTGCGCCCGTATGCGTGTGTGAGCGTTTTTTCATGCTTGTTTTTTACCCGAAGCGATGCATTCGTAGTGGTAACATCGTGTTCGTATCCATGTTTTGGTTATCGGTGTGGTTGTGTGTGAAATTTACATTCCATTTGATGGGTTCATTGGCGTTGCCAACCAGCCATAAATCTTCCAGGATGTTGCTTTCCGCGTAAGTTATTGAATATTGCATACCTTTCAGGCGTGAAACCTGGCCTCGGTGACGTATAGCGAGTCCCGTAAATCAGTGAATCGAAATTGAAATCAGCCTGAGGTGCTTCATTTTCGTCGGATGGAATTGTTATTTCGTATACAAAACAAAATATTCCCAAACCCCTTTACGGAAATTTGCTATTCGTTCGTGTTTCAACCTGTTTCTCGTCAACCACGCCAATGCTATCCACGAACGAACGGTGCAGTTTTAACGTCGTCCTTGTCTCCTGACGTTTTGTTTGCTGGACGAGCACACCACTGCTGTTGCTGCTGTGTGTGTTCTGTTGTCGTTCTCGACTGTATGCGCATGGGTTTTTCTCTCGCTGCCGTCAACACGGAGACGACGACGACCACGACGATGGACTGCGATGGAGGCGCGACGCAATGGACCACCGGAGCAGGACGAGCGTACCCGAGCCTTCAACAACACATGCAAACGGTTCGCGATCGATATTTTATGTATGAAAATTTTGACATTTTCTGGGGCACCATTATGGTGCTAGCGGATACGGTTTCGAAACGCTGGCAATACGTTCTTCGTCCCTGCATTGCACCGACGGGGATACATGATTTTCCTTTTACGTGTACAGCAGTACACTATTCTGGTCTGGTATCACGAAATAACGCACCACAAGTTCAGTGTCAGGCGCTCTCTTTCTCATTGCGTTGCCGTAAAAACACCCACCCAAGGAAACGATCTGCGTAGGGGTGTCTACATTAAAACGAAACCATCCAACCGTACTGCGCTGCCAGTTTTTACTGATTTTGTACGAATCGCGAATGTATGAACAGTCTACCAGAAGCTCAAACTCATCAGACGGTCAGAATTTGTGCTCTGCTATCTCCTAGCCCACATCCATAGCACATGGAACGCCCATCACAAGATGCCAATGCAAACGAAAGACACCCCTGGCCCTGCGAAACGCTTACGCTTTTTACGCTTTTATCACTTCAAACATTTCAGAAATGCTACGTCACTTCTTTGATCTGTTCACTTTTACAGCTTATAGTTTCTGAACGTATTTCGGTAATGTGTACACACACGCTGGCCGTAACTCCACCGAACGGATATCCCTGTGTGGCCTTACACGCTCGAGCAGGGATTGGTTTATGGCAGCAATCTCAAACCACTTGCAGACTCGCTCCGTCTCAGGGAAATCCACACGCTCTACCAGCAAATGTGGATGGGTAGGGGCCGTTGGCTCATTTAACTTCTTTACTTTTTTATTCAAATCGTCTGTTTAATGATTTTTGAGCAAATTTGCCACAGAAACAATCAAATTCTCTTTGCACTTGTTTGTCAATTTTAAAAGATATATCAAAAGAAGAAAAATCCATACAATGTTAAATGAATCAGCCGAAAACGGGTTTTGAGTTAATGAGACGAGCCCTGCAGAATGAAGGTGTTTTCGTTTTTCGCACAGCGGAAACTGTTGTTGTGCGCTCTCAAAGGATAACGCTCTCTGTGAGCGGAAGCGGAAAATTGTTTAGCGAGAGAACAGACGAGAGACTTTGCTTGAGTGTGCGTGTGAGGTATCACAGTAGGACAGCTGAGGAGGATACTTTTCTGACCGAGAAATTGCGCTCTAACCCAGTGTAACTGGCATACGCATTTCTTTACTATTCAACCTGACCGTTAGAAACATTAGATGTGAATCTGAGTACTCTTAATTATTCACTGCAAAGAATAAAAATTTATTGAGCGAAAAGTAACAATACATGGACGAACAAACATGTTTGAAACGTAACATCACCATCCCATCTGTCTGCCCTTTATTTCCTTACTGCCTTCTGCATCTGAGGTGCGGACAATTTCACCTTTCCAGGAATATTTCTAGCCAGTACCTCGTCCTTTACCGCTTTCAGCAGATCCTTTTCCCGGGGCGTACACTGCTTGTCCTTGAGGAAAATTTGCAACGCCATCTTGCTGGCCTTGCCTCGCTTGCCGGTACCAGGAGTTAGCTTCACCTTGTATTTGTAGTTGTGTAACGATTGGTACGGAGCCACCACCGGAATGGCAAACAGCAGCTCATCTTCATCTACCGGCTGACCGGTAAGCGTGTCCAGCATGTCCAAGTCGGCAGCGGCCGGTGTGTCGTCGCCCAGCTCTTCGAACTCGCCCGGCTTCAAACGTGGCGTACGTTTCCGATCACCGCCCTTACCACCGGTCGCCCCTTCCTGCCGCTGATCGGCACCATCCTTCGTTTCCTCCTCCTGTTTGCGATTGCCCGCCGACTTCAGGATCTCCATTATCAACTTGCGATCGTCATCGTCCTGATCCTTATACTTTTCCTTGATTTTGCGCATCTTCGCCTTCTGGCCACGCTTCAGCTGGCCAGGCTTCTGCTGCTCCTCCTTTGCTGACGGCGCATTCTGCTTTTCCTTTGCCTTTTGCTCCTTTTCCTTCTGGTCCTTTGCCTTTTGCTTACTCTTCGAGATCTGCTTCTTGCGCGGTGCCGACGGTTGAATGATGTACGGCTTGTCGTCGCCCAGGAAAATCACCGACTCGGGATCCGGGTCGGATGTTAATCGCCGCAAGATGGGATCCGCTTGTACCGACACCTTACCAGTATCGTGTTCGACCTTTATGTGTGTGTCCGGGAATTGGGGTAGATCATCATCGTCATCTTCCTCCCCTTGCTGTTTCCCTTCATCCATGGAGCTCTTTTCCATTTGTTTTCCTTTAGACAGTGACAACTTTTCAACCTTCTCAGGTAAAGTGTCCTTCTCTTCTTCTTTAGTGATTCGGTCAGTTTCTAGCTGTGGTTGGGACGGTTTCGCATCTTGATCGTCATCCTGATCCGAATCTCCGTCATCTAGCTTTATCTCTTGTTCGGCCTCTTGCTCTGATATTTCCGATCTTACCTCATCCTTGCTAATGATGGACTCATCATCAAATGTACGCACCCGGCGCTCGCCCCGATGACGCTCGACCGAGCTGTCTTCTAGCTTAAACAGGAAAGACAACCCTAGCACCAAATGGCACGGTGGCAGGAAGTTTTTGCGCCCTCTGATCATAAAGCTACCGGTTGTAAGATACTCTCCGGTTGGGGCCGTCTTGCTGACTTGGTCACTGTGCACCCAGTACGCGCTGGTTACCACCTTCGCATCCCAGGCCACACTGTACGAGATAGCCATCGTGCCCGCTTCAAGCAATGTTTTAGGTGGAATTTCGCCTCCGGCAGGGTTTTTGATTATCACGCTTGATGCGCCCTGAATTTCCGCGTGCACGTAAATATCGGTCGGCCGCATGTATCGTTTCACAATTAGTTCGTTCTGCTGCTGGTCCCGTCCACCAATCACCAGATAGTTCTCCGAGCTGACGAACCAGTAGAATTTCTCGAACCAATACACCTTGCGCACCTTCGAGATGGTCGTCTGCGTGCGGACATCCTTCAGCGTCTGTATCGTTTTGCGTTCTGCATTTTTCAACGCTTTCGAGCTGGATTCGATAGTTTTCTGTTCCTTGCGAGCCGCAAACCGGCGCTGATCGTAGTACTTTCTGGCATTTGCGAATGCCGACAGTGCCAGATCGAGATCGACGACCATCGGTTCCAGCTTTGCCTCATCGTCTTCCCGTTCGCTGTCGTCGTCTTCGTCATCGCTAGCCTCCTCATCCAATGACGCATATGGATCGGCAAGATAGAGCGAAATGTGATTAATTTCGAGCTTCAGCTGCCGGATGCACGATGCTACCGGATCCTTGTTTGCTTGGGCCGCCTTCACCAGGTCCTGTATGTCCGTCCACGACATTTGAGCGGCCAGCGCACTCTGTATAGCGAGCAGCGCTTTATCAACCAGATCCTGATTGCGCGTAATCAATTCCGCTTTCTTACGATCCTCCAACTGTGCCTTCGTAAGTTCTTCTATACGTTTCGCGTGATCCGTTTTTACATTCGAAAGCTTCTTCAATGCTTCACGCTCCTGAGCGAAGGCTTTTAGGTCAATCTTTTGACTTTCAAGCGACGAGTAAAACTCGTCCACTGCCGTAGTGAAAGAATCGAACTCCTTGAATGGCTCTCCCTGGTACTGATTGTACATGTACGGTTGGTACTCTAGGTTGGTAAAGTAATATTCTTCCTTCTCGCCCTCTTTCGTCGGTTTCACTTCCTTCTTCTGTATAATGTAACCGGGTGATGGGTGTTTTTGCGCTTCACGCAGCATGCTTTCAGCCTCGTTAATTGCGCTCATTAGCGGCGCCAGATCCGTCTCCATGTCGAACACTTTTGCAAATTCTTTCGCAATGTTTTTCTGCTTCTTTTTCACCTTTTTCGGTAGCGCCGGATCGTTGGGTAGCTCCCCACCGATACGACACCCGAACAGACCCTGCTTGTGGAGCACGTGATCGATCACCGAGGCACCATACTCGAGTATTGGGTTCAGTGCCGTGCGCAACGTGTCGCCCGGATGGGCCTTCTCGATGGCTGCCCTGATCTGCTCCATCGACGGTGGTCCCTTGTCCTGCTTGGCACGATCAGTGGGATACTTTTCGCGCACCGCAAACCGCAGCTCTTCGCCCTCCACGTGAGGGCGCAGTATATTCAAAATACGTAACTCACAATCCGTTAGGAGTATGTTACCCCGATCGTATAATTCCAGTATGATGTGATACGCCGCTTCGCCGCTTCCGAACTGAAAATCCACAATACGATCCACACCTAGCTGCCGTAAGCATTCCAATCGCTTGTTCTTCAAATGCTTGCGCATTTTCATCGTAAAGCCGGACGGTGCCACATTTTTGGGCCACTCGAAGCTGGTGGTGTGAAAGCGTAGTCCCGACTCGAGCAACAGCACCACCTTTTCCTCGTTTCGGGCCAACCGGATGAGATACGTTTTGTTGTCGATGTCGTAGATCTGGTTCACTCGCATGCCAATCAATCTACGAAACGGGGGAGTAACGAGCGATGGTGTGAATCATGTAGGGTATTGTGAAATCATTTCAACACTTTTGCTACTTACTTTTGTAGCTCCGTCACGGAGCACACCACATCGTACGTGTTGAAGCGTGTTTTAGTCATTTTAAAACCTACGAAATAGCTACTTCCTTCTAAGCAAAGACCTCCTGTTGAGTGCACGATCTGTGTTGTACTATTTTCCCTTTACTTACAACGCGGCAGAACAAAATACAGCTGATAATGTTGCGAAAACCCTATCTCTACTTGACAGCCAGGCGTTTTGTCAGGGGTTGACAAGCAGTCAAGATTCGGATAGCCCATGTATTTGAAGGTCATATGAACCTTGAAAAGTCCGCCATACAGCGTGAGATAAAACTCACGTTAATGTACTGCTTCAACTTAAGGTACTGATTTGTATTTGTGTTGAAATTCATGGATTACTTCGTTCCATAAACTCTATGATGGCTTTGATACGAAATTTCATTCATAATTTATAAGCTCAAAGCTGAAGAATGTTTTCCCTGTTTTGCTTGTTGACACAATCAGGAACTCACGCACACATACACAAGCTAGAATATGGATCGCTGCAATTGCACCAATAGACGTTTCTGACATCTCACATAATAGTCTGAGCTTATAAACAAAAGTGTACAAAACGAGCTGCTTATTCTCAAAACAAAATGTTTTATTTTTCATAAAAAATATTTGTGAAAGCGTTTAGACGGGTTGCTACGACCTAACTGCAGCTTGGACGAAACGAAGGAATCTTTGCACGATGTCGTCCGAGGAGAAGGCAAGTTGGTAAGCATCATACGCATTGCAGCAGTATTGTGATGGTAAGCATTTTTTCAGCAGTGTATGCAAAGCGAGATCCAGCGTCACTGGGAAATATATAATGAGAAAATAGCATCCCGAACCGAAAATGGTACATCTAGCGTGACTCCCGACCAGCAGACAACGGAGGCACGTGTCTCAGTACCCGCAAACGGGTCCGGCGTGGCATCGCGCATTGCGCTCATAGGCAATAGCAATGCTGCCCCAATGATCCCACTCGCGCCAAATGCAACTATGGCGAAAGTTGGCATTGAGAAGAAAACATACGAACAAGTGTACAAGGACTTGCTGGAACAGAAGTTCGGTGGACGCCTTGTGTTGGATTCCGGTTGTTCCCAACCGGCGCTAGCGACGATTTCGGGACCGTTGCCGTCGCCCTCCGCCGCTCCTTCCGCCTCTGGAAAAGCAATGGTAAGATTGGTTCAGCTGTTTCGTGTGATGGATTGGTGTTTAAATGCAGTTGATAATTTTATTTTGTAGGAAGAATACATAACGACGGTTTACAACATAATACCACGCGAAATGTCATCAATGTCAGTACATCAAGATACAGCGTCGGGAACTATACTGCTCAACGGCACGGTGCACACAGGTGGAACGAAGCGTCAACCAGCCTCAACAAGCCAAAGGGCTTCCGAACCTGTGCTTCCAAAGGCTCTACCGACTGCATCTGCGCCGAAACAGATGCTAAGCATGTCGAAAAGCAATCTGCCCCAGTTTGTCCTCCTGTCATCCGATACGAAAATGGCAAATTCTCAAGCTGAAATGTGTCTTAGCAAACCGCTCCCGCAGGGTACGCTGCAGCTCCAGTTGAAGCAGGATCGCCGCGATGCTCCGAACCAGTCGCTGAAGACGGTTGCCTATAACGGTGAAAGGCTGTTGGTTGCAAACCATCAGGCTGCCAACATGATGCTAACCATAGTTAAACCCAAGGTCACGACACCTGCCCCCGGACACGTGTACGGTGCACCTGATATTAGCACAATGGTGCAACCAAAACAGTACTCGCCAAAAGCATGCAGCGCACAGCAAGGGCGTCACGAAAGCGTTCGGGCGCAGGGCAGCCCGAAAGTAAAGGTAGAATACATTAACGAACCACCGCCCGCACACCGGCTTATCCCGGAAGCACCAGCGGTGCAATTCAATCCCACGCTGAACACTGCGCATAGCATTCCCCTCAAGCAATCACCCAATGGACAACTGAACCAGGATGAGGCTCTAAATCTGGACACGAAGCATAAAGTAGGCAGTAGAAGGGATGTGTTGATGTTGCTTGCTGTTCCGTCTCGTCCAGCCGCATCCAACAGCTCGCAAGCTCCGCTAATTCGGTCATCTGCCTTTGTTAATCCGATCGCGAAAGAAAGTCTACTGACGACTGCGCTAGCCGGCGCGCGGGAACCGGTTAATCGGTCAACTATAATTGTAAATCCGAGCACGGTGAAGAGTGTTGTTGCGACCACATTCGCTACCTCGCTGCAAACGATAAATCGGAACACCACTACGCTTGTTAACTCTGGCAAGCAGAAACCCACGGTTCTTGCAACTGTGTCTACGAGCGCCCAACAGCCGCTAAATCGAACCGCTATTCTCTTGAACCCATGCACAAAGGAAACTCTTCTTAGAACAGCATGTCAGTCTGCTATCCTTCTGAATCCTAAAACGATGGCAGGTTCGTCTGTATCTACATCCACTAGCAGCGCGCAGCTAACGCTAGCTAGTCCAGCCACCCTTACACATACGAGCACAAAGGACAGTGTTTTTACTGTGGCATCATCTAGTGTGCAGCCACTGCAAAACCGAGCTGCCGCTGTCCTGACGACTACTACAATGGAGAAAATTATTCCAGTTGCATCGACTAGCGCACAGAAAACGTGCGTCGTTTCAAATTCAAGCACGAACGAAAATAACACCACGAACAAAGTACAAAAAGTCCTCAAAGTGCCATCGCCTGTCGTTCAATCTAAAGCTGCATTATGTAAGTATACGGATGGGGTAGCCTTTCCCATTCATCGTTCTAATTTGAGATGAAACTACCTTTATTCTGTGTTTGTAGGGGGACAGTTGGAAAAGTTTGATATGAGTGTGGTAGCACAATTGGCCCGTCAACAATTGGAGCACTTAAACAAGGAATCAGGTGAACAACCTACCAAAAATGTACCGAAACAACGGATTGACACGAATACGCATAATACAGTGCCTAAACCCAAAGCCACAACGGCTCCATCCGTTTTCCAAGATCAACCGACAATCGCTAGTATGTATTACCCAAGCATAGTAAAATCGCTTCGCCCTTTCCTAACGTTTTTTTTCTCTACACTAGAACAATCTATATTAAAGCAGCCGAACCCCCCGATAGTTTACGACACATCGGCCTCCACCATGGAGAAGTTTAATTACGATCAAATGAGGATATATGAACAAATCGAGGCAATGAAACGAAAGTATCCACCGAAAGACCCTGACCCGAACAAGAAGCGCAGATCGAACCCGAAAACTGAGCGCCCTACGGAACCATTCGTGCAGAACGGTCCCTGCTACAAGGTTGCATCCCGATTGCCTCGCTGCAGAGAATGTGGCCGTTCGGCGGCGGTACGGTCCCGCAATGAGTCGATGATCTTCTGCCGCTTTATCGCGTTCCGCAAGCTAAAGTACGTAAGGGTAACGCGCGGCGCTTTGCTATTAACGGTCCATTAATGTCGATTCCGAATTTCCTCTCACTAGATACAACAATTTGGGGCAGCTCGAAGAGTACGGGTTTGCCGATCCGGTTAAAGACGCAAAGGAAGCAGATACTAATTTGTGGAGCTCGAATCTGCACAAGGTGCCCGCTGATCTGTCGGTGGAGAAGTCCAAATTCCTGCTCGGCCAAGTTGGCTACAAGTTTTGCGAACTGTTTCATCAAGAAAAGGAAGCATACTTTGAGCACATGTCGGAGGGTAGGCTGGCTATTTGATTTGATTAGTGGTAATGTTTGGCTCACTACTTTTCATCCCTCTTCAGATAAAACAATTGCTTGGAAGCAGGCAGTGCAAGGTGTGCGCGAGATGTGTGACGTATGCCAGACGACACTGTTTAATCATCATTGGGTTTGTTCAAGGTGCGGGTTTGTCGTGTGCATCGATTGCTACAAGGTAAGTAGACTTAACGGTTTTATCAATTATCATAATAAACCATTAACCGGATTTTATGTATGAATAGTGTCGTAAAAATGGTATCATAGCGGCGGAAATGACGGCCAAAGATAAGGACAGCCACGGTTGGTTGCTGTGCAGTGCCACCAAGGAGCCACACGACCAGACACGCCTGATGCTAACGCAAATCATCCCCAGCAAATGTCTGTACAAGCTGGTGCGCCAGATGCACGGTATCTGTGCGCTTCTCGAAATTCCGCTCAACTGCGAATGTCCTCTAACGCGCGAACCGTTGTTCCGAACGATAAAGGACCAGTTGAAATTTATCTATCCGCTCGCGATGCACGGTTCTGTCATGGAATCATCGGGAGGAGAGGTATCGGTTACGATAAAGCATATCGAACAGATAGGCAATTCGAAGCTGGCTGAAAGCTTCGCCACCAGCAAGGATGTATTCGAGTGTCGAATCGTTTTTACCCAGCAGTTCCGCGAGATTAATGAACAGCATAACAGTGACAAGTGGAGCGTACCCATTGGACAGCATAAAAACGATGAATCGAGCAAGGAAAAGCAAAGCTACAGCTTTGAAGGATTCGTACAGGAGATTTACACCGAAGGCGATCAGTTCGATGAACGACTGTACAATATTTCAACCGTTTCAAAGGTGGAAGATAAGAGTGAACCAACACAAGATAGTGCAGATGAAAAGAATGGTGTCAAAAGCCTCATATCGAATTCGGTGAAGCAAAGCTCAAGCGAGATGATGGTACCAAATTGGGCTCAAAATATAGCGGCTGGCGTTGCTACAAATGGTAGCCAGAAGAATCCTTTAGAGCCTGAATGTGTCAGAGATCGGCAGCCCGTACAATCGCAGGCAAATGGAAATGGTTCAAGCAAAAATATACCAGTATCAGAAGAAGCCAAACTTCTCGAAAAGCAACCGAAACCGAAGGAAACGCTTCAATCGATCCCGGTACCATACAGCGAAGAAGACCGGTTTAAGCCCTCCCCTGCGCTAGACCAGAAAACCTTCGCCATGATCATCAAGCAGGTGGTGAAAACGGACAAAAGTATCTACCAGCTCATGCAACCGCACATGGTGAACACGCGAAGCCAGCTGAACGATTTCGTCGAATGTGTCAGCATCCAGCGCGCTCGGGTGAAACAGTTTGTGGCCGATTTTCTCGATGATTTCATACTGCTGAGAGGGTCGAAAAGTAGTGACGATCTGACAAACGAACGTACGATTGTGGATTACAATCGAAGCATGAGGGAGGGTCATCGGTATCGCAATAAGAGCGAACACAGAATGAATCTTACCCAATCAAAATTACTGTACCCGGACGTATCCCACGACTGGCTGTGTAATGGGAAGTTGTTGCGGTTGCTCAATCCTCTCGATTTGCACAACTATCGCGTGTTTCATGACCAGTGGGAACGCGGTCAACCGGTAATGGTATCTGCCGTTTCGAGCATGATGAACATGGACCTGTGGCTGCCGGGTTCGTTCGCGCGCGACTTTGGCGAAGAGACGAATGATCTGGTCAACTGCTTCAACGGGAAGATTGTGCGGGGCCACCGGATGAAAGTGTTTTGGGACGGGTTTGAGGAGATCAGCGAACGGCTGCTCGATGAGCGTGAACGGCCGATGATGCTGAAGCTGAAGGATTGGCCACCGGGAGACGATTTTGCCGAAATGATGCCAACAAGATTCTACGATCTCATGAAATCACTCCCGCTGGCAGAGTACACGCGACGTGAAGGTCGCCTCAATCTCGCCAGCCGACTGAGTAGCTTTTTTGTCCGGCCCGATCTCGGTCCGAAGATGTACAGTGCCTATGGGTCGGCACTGCATCCTACCAAGGGTACCACCAACCTGCATCTCGACATTTCCGACGCGGTCAACGTGATGGTGTACGTGGGTGTACCGAAGGACGTACCGAGCGCACGGTACAACGAGAAGATCGTGGAGCTGATCGATTCGGAGGATTGTGATTACTTGACGCGCCAACGGATACGGGAGCGCAAAGAGCTGCCCGGTGCACTGTGGCACATCTATCATGCGCAGGATGCGGACAAGATTCGGGCCATGCTAAACAAGATCGAGATCGAGCGGGGTGGAACGATCAAGCCGAATCACGATCCAATACACGACCAGAAATGGTACTTGGATCGCAACATGCGCAGACGATTGCAGCAGGAGTATCAGGTGGAGGGCTATGCGATTGTGCAGTGTTCCGGCGATGCCATTTTTATACCGGCCGGAGCGCCCCATCAGGTGCGCAATCTGCACAACTGCATCAAGGTGGCGGAGGATTTCGTATCGCCGGAAAACATCTCGCACTGTCTGAAGCTGACCAACGAGTTCCGGCACCTGAGCGGCACGCACTCGAACCATGAGGACAAGCTGCAGATAAAGAACATCATCTATCATACGGTAAAGGATGCGGTATCGTGCATAACGAATCCGCTGATTAGAATGGTACGGGACGAGGAAATGGTTTAAGGATCGAGTATGGTATAGGTTAAGGACTTACTATAAATATGAGGAACTATTTTCAATATTATGATGTAGAGCACATTTCAGTTCGATATTAGACAAATGTAACGAGAAAAATACCTTTCCTTTTCTTCTACTGGGGTGGCACAACAACCAAGTTGCTCCTAAAATTAAGAAATTAAAAACCCGTGAGACGATCGCAATTACATGACAAACAAAACATTTTATCTGTCGTGTTTTTAGTTGAGTTCGCATTTGAAAACGAAAAATAATTTACTACAGCCAACAGTTACGAGGAACTAACGAGTATCAGGTAAGTTACCAGCGGGAGCACCAAATTGTCGATCTGGTCCGTTCTGGACTCTACGAGAGCATTCACTATTACTGCTATGCCGGCATAGGCAGCCCGACCGACCGTTAGATGTATCACGCCAACGTGGTACAACGCACCGATGACCAACGCTTGTAGCAGCACTGATGCCACCGTACCTTCGACTGATTTGTTCGTGTAAGCTATCAAAGGGAGGAGATGGAACAACACTTTAGTTAACGCTCACCGTCCTCACGTCCCGCAATCCTTCTTACCGTGCCACTTGTGCCGTCCAAAGTGATAGCCGGCCACACTAGCAGCAGTATCGCCAATTCCGATGGATAGTACGCCCGCCAAAAGCGTGAGCATCTGCAGTCCGCCTGAATTGGTTAGATCGCACGGTGCTGGATGCAGCCAGAGTGGCAATGAGCAGCCCACCAGAAGATAGATAGGAGTAAGTGCAATCGCTCCCGCATCCTTCTCATCGATGAACAGGTTAACAGCGGTGTTAAGAACGTTTGACACCGGTGCTAACTGTATCAAGCGAGCCGTCTGCAGGTGTAAAGGCGACAAGAGCATGAGAACACGAAGCGAAAGAAAACAACCGGGCTTACCTCCAGTACGATCAGCACGGCCAACATGAGCCCGCTGGCAAGGTAGAGCAATCGACACTGATACCATAGCCCCGGTCCGTATACGAGAACGATGAGGAAGTGAAACACCTTCCGAGTGGCAGTTGTCGTTCGTCGACCGTAGTTAAACTGCCACATGACGAAGGACACGGTTAAAATAAGCAGCGCCAGGTACATTCCTGTCGTTATCATCGTTTGCATGTCGGCCCAGAGAAATAGTACTAGTCGGGTAATTGCCGGCAGTTTACCGATTGGACATAATGCCACCATAGCAGTTGTGGCCACCAATGCGATCCAAAAGGGAACCGTTTTGCGAAGCCATGTAATGGAGTACGTCGCCCATACGAGGAATAAAATTCCCATTAGACCGATCTGAAGCAGGAAGCATACAATCATCAGCTATTGTCATCAGCTCAAGGAAGAACTTTTGATCCCTTACCTGAAGAATGTAATAAATTGTTTGCATTTCTGTGTACGCTCCATCCGCTCGGAATAACGCTGGCGGCAACTGTAACAGTAGCGAGTAGGAAAACGCAACGAAACCTTGCACCACGATGAAAGCCTCCCCATAGCTGAAGCTCTTTGGTATTGTTCTAAGAACGGTGTAGTAAAGCTGATTGTATAAAAGGACCGACAATACTCCACTGATCCCCGCGAAAACCACGTTTTCTTTAAGACACACCATTAACAACCCCCAGCTGAGGGCACCAACGACCAGCGTAAGAAGCAACCCTTGCCGGCGGTTCCATCGGGATTCTAAGCTTCCGCGGATGACTAGCGACTGGAGCAGCAGTCCAAAGGTCACGATTGCCGTACGCTTGTAATCTCGGGGCAGGTTTTGATGATGATCGTTCTGATAAGGTCGCCACACGGTGGCCGCATAGCATGCTGGCACCAAGAGGCAAAGCCACCATCCATGACTAGCACCAGGTCTGAAAAAAAAGTTTGTAGAGGACACTCGATTTATTAATAAGTAAGCTTTTCCATAGTGCAATCGCATACTAACCGTGTTTTGTAAGAACTATTCATTATCTGCCGAAACACACACTACGAGCAGTAAACATATTTCAAAACAGCGTAATCAAAACAATCGCAACTGAACGGATCCCCCAAAAAGCAATTTATGAATGGTTCGCATTCGTGCTAAGTTTGTATGAACCTTGTGAAAAAGGGAACTCCCGAGACATATGCTATAGCCCAGCAAGGTGTTTGTATTTAGAAGGTGAAGTCGTCCAGAGCAAATTGACATTTCTCAACCTGACATAACACTTCTGGGAGCTCTGGTACAGAATTTAGCGAGGGGCTGGTAAGGGTGCTGAAAACTGTATGCGATTTTGACATAACAATTCCAAAGATGTCGCTGGGCGAAAGCGATAAAAATTCACCTGGTAAATACAAACACCTTGTAGCCCAGCCAGGGGAACTTTGACAAAATGTCACATTTTGCGCACAGGGAATGCGAACTGTCAGATCGCTCATCTGTCATGTCGTGTTCATCTATGCAGACCGCGCGGCGATCCCACTGTGGATATAAAGCATGAAAATAATCCTTAGCAAGAAAAAATATACAATTGTAATAAAAAGATTCGTAAGTGACCGACCGACTCCCACAAACAGTATCGCAACAGTATCGGAAGACCGTTTTACAGTGTGATTACGTTTAGTTTCGATACAACGCTTTGTCAGCCAACAGTTCGCTGCTAGCCGCAAAGTGATTGCAGTGGAACGCACGTGTTCACGCGTCAACAACGTTTAGCACAGGTTTTTGTGTACGCACCGGAGCGCCGCATCTAACCAATAGCATGGTAGTGAAGGAGGACACAGCAGACTCGGCAAACACCACATCAACACCCACCATGGAGGATACAGGGACGGCAAATAAGAAGTCCATCATAGCGCAGGAGATAAAGTTCGCACGAGCTCTTGCCGGTAATGATGCTACGATGCGCCGCAGGGTGCTGAAAAATCTGAAAACCTGGCTCAGCACACGCAGCCAAAGCACGTTCGGTAAGTATTTTTCAATCAAAATGATGAATTTACGCAAGTGTAATGATATGTTTCCCTTTCGCGGTTCAGTTTTCAGCGATTTGGACTTTATGCGTCTGTGGAAGGGTTTGTTCTACTGCATGTGGATGTCGGACAAGCCGCTGGTACAGGAAGAACTGGCCGAATCGCTTGGTGCGCTTGTACGCTGCTTCGATCACGACGTACCGGTAGCGATGCAATTCTTCAAGGCTTTTCTCGTCACGATGGGCAACGAGTGGTTCGGCATTGATCGTTGGCGCTTGGATAAATTCATGATGGTATGTTGCTGGGGCACGTGGGGAACCTCCTTGCATTCTTGCCGTTTCACTAATCATGCCCTTCCTCCCGCAGCTGGTTCGAAGAGTCACCCGGCAGGCAATGTTTGCGTTGCACGAAAACGGTTGGCAAAAGGAGCATGTGGAACGCTTCAAGCAAACCATCAACGAAACCATACTGGACCGTGACGTCGTCTCGTACGGACTGATGAACCATTTTAACGACCTATTCCTGAACGAGCTTGCCAAAGTGTCGAATGGGGAGATCCCGAAGGAAACGATGACCCAGATACTGGAGGTGTACGTACAGGCGTTGCTCAAAACGGACGACGGCTCGGTAAGCGCTTCGATCAAGAAGAACATTTTCCACGGACTGATGCAGCAGTCCGAGCTGGGTCAGGAGTTTGAGGAAAAGTTTGAGATATGGAAAAGCCACAATTTCGTGACGGGCAACATCGACAATCTAGAGTTTGAGGAGCAAGACGACGAAGCGGATGCTGAGGAAGGTGAGGGTGAAGAGGAAATGGCCGAAGGAGAAGCGGAAACAGAGCAAGGAGAAGAAACTCAGCCCGAAGAAGACGGGGAGGAAGAAGCGCAGCCGGACGACAATGGCGGCGAACCCGAGGAAAGGGTATTTGATCCACGTGCCGGCCGTGTGAACGTCGATATTCCACAGATTGACTTTGATCCGCAGGACATTATCGAGATGATTGAAACGTACCGCTACAAATCGTTCGTTAAGACAAAGGGCAAGAAGCGAGCGCTGCAGCTGGTGAAACAGTTCACCAAGTTCGCCAACGGCATCTACCCGATCGGTGTGAAACGCGTGCCAAGCACTGACCCGAAGGACTACCGAGTGGACATCGACGAGCAGGTGATGGAGATGGAAAAGTATCGCAAAGAGCTGGTCGGCGAGAAGCGCAAAAGCCTAAAGGAGCTAAAGAAAGAGCGGCGATATCAAAAGAAGCTACAGCGCGAAGCAAAGGAAGCCAAAGCGAAGGCACAGCAGGTCGCCGCTAAAGCAAATGATGAACAAGGCGGCGCGAACGGTACAGCGGATGATTCGCCTGATGACACGACACCGCCAGAAGAACAAAGGAATGCTGGCAAAAAGAGACGCACGAGACCACAGAAAATGAACCCAGCCATGGCGCGGAAACAGGCGAAGCTAGAGTTACTGGAGCGGAAGAAGGAAGAAAAGATGAAGCTACTTAAGGAGCGGCTGAAGAAGAAGAAGGCCACATCTGCAGAATCGGATGTTGTCCCACAGCTCGTACCGATCGCACAGCCGAATGGGTCCTCTAAAGCCACAATTAAGGAGAAAAAGGTGAAACCGATAGAAGCACAAACGATAACAACAGATAGGACAATCGGAAGCGACGCACCCACTCCTAGCAGCAGCAAAAAGAAACAATTGGAAAAGGAAAAAGCCAATGCAAAAGCCAACAGCAAACCGTTTGAAACGAAAGACGAATGGTCGGAACCGCTGAAGGAAGGTGAGGAAGAATATTTCATACCGTCGCGCAAGATGAAAGCTCTGGCCAGTGCCGCCGCCGCCGCCGTTTCCACCACCACCAAGATGACGAAAACGCCAAAAGCGGTCAAAGCAGCGCTCAAAAGGAGTACGCCCGGGGATGAGGAGGAACCGAATACACCGGCTAGAAAGCGGGTGAAGATTGCCCTCAATAAGAACGTCGCGCAGGATCTGGTGGAGCACATCAAGCAGGTCAAAAGTTCGCCTCAGTTACCGTATGACTCGAGCAAAAAGCCTTCCAAGAGTTTGCTGAAGCCGAACCTCATACCGAGCCCGATAAATCCGTTCTACAAGAAAAAGTTTGGTCTGAAGTAAGGCGGTTGGCGGCAATGTCCCTTTTTCGGTCCGTGGTTCACACACACTCAGAATACCACAATTTACAGAGGATAACACAGTGTGATTTTTTAATGCAGGCAAAACAATGTAACCATGTGCTAAATGTAAAAGATTGTGTCCGAATAAAGTCACGTGCCGTAATTGTGTGGGTTGATATAGTTTTCAGAAAGAACGTATCAGGACAACCATTACCACAGACGTTGTATGAATACAGAAAGGATCTAGACAAAACTTTTACGGTTTTACGAGTTTTTTTTTTGTTTTATTTTTTCCATTAAACCTACTTATACACTTTTTTTCTTATTTTTGCATAAAATAAAATACGTAATTGAATACGATGCCTAGCATTCTTTTGCTTCTTGCATGTAACTATAACCCATTACAAATGAACCACAGAAAAATAGGTACAGAACGAACGTAACACATCGCTAGAGAAGGAAAATACAAGGCAGATAAATCTTATGTGCTCGTCGGTAGTATCCCGTGGCTCCCTACACAAAACAAACTAACTTCCGTTTTTGGGGAACCGAAGCTCGAGGACGAGGAGGCGTGTCAGGCTTGCGTGGAAGAGCTTTGTGTCTTCTCTCACACAACGCAGCCCCACCCCCTACACCCCGCAGCAAGATCGTGGGAAAAACAGGGACATAGGGTAAGGGATGAAACAGGATAGGATCGATGTTTTACAGGCTTATACAAGAGAATGGCTGTTTCACTTTCTTTTTTTGTAGTTTTTTTATCATCACAAGTATTTTGTGTATGTGTCTATGAATGTTTGCTCTTCTTCATTCGTGCTTGAATGGTGTTTTTGTTGCAATTACCATAACACATACTTATAGATGCTGCTGCTGATGCTTCTGCTCCTGCTGTTTAGTTACTGTTGTCACCGCCGTAAACGTTCTCATCCGAGTAGGCAATGTAGAGGAAGTAGTCCTCCTCATGATGCTCGTGGTACAGCGAACCCATGGTGGCCGACGTCGGCGGAATGACGTTGTTCACGAAGAAAAACAGGGCATCTTCCGGGCGGAGATGAATCCGTTTGCGAATCAGGAAATAGAACTGGCCAACGGTCAGATCGGATGGGACTAGATACTTCTTCTTATCAAGATCATCGATGCGGGCTTTCGGTGCCTTCTCCACAATGACCTTTTGTAGTGTAAAAGCGGAAAGAAAGGCAAAGAGTTAGCTTTCTATTGTGGTGGTGTGCATGCCTTTGTGTTAAAAAAAACACAAACCGAATTATCATTAGTCTTAATCGAAATGGCGATTCGTTCTTTATCGTTTCAGCCATCGTACAACGCGCAAGACAAGTGCGCTTATCAACCAGCCAAAGGGAGAGAGTACTAATTGCGACCTCATTTTCCGAAATGACTGTACCGACGTCTTTTGTTTACCTTTCTACTAACATCTTCAAACCCGTCACAATTTTGCAAATTCAGCCATCCAGCAGTCCCACGGGAAAATGTAGGCCTCATGTGTGGCAATTCCATACAAAAAAAAAGTGCATTACTTCCCCTTCCTTCCTGTGTTGCGAGGTGACGGGTCAATTTTCACAAGCCAAACACAGCTGATCCAAGCAACCCAGAGCACAAAACCCATCAAAAGGGGGATGGGTATGTTGTTTTCTCCTCACTTTGTTATTGCTAGCTGGCGCTTCTTGTCAGTGTATAGGTGTATGGGCTGATGATACTGTGTGTTCAATGGCATGGCCATGCGCACAAAGCAAGAAAAACTTGCTCACGCACACATACACACAGGAAACATCCAAACAGTCTGACCTGTGCCGTTGCTTCCTGTCGCTAGTGGTTGTAGTGGTGATGTTGTTTTTCTTGTTCGATTGTTTTCGAACCCTGGCACCATCGGCCATTGGCGGATCAGACCGTCCAGATGATTCATCCCTCAGTTACCTGTACCTTGGTACGATAAGGACCAAAGGGGATGGATTTTATCGTGGTGAAAACAGCGGCCCGTCCCGTCATTTCCATATTTTCGCTTTCCATACGCCACAGAAGGCACTACACGAATGCAGCAGATATGACGCGGTAGAGCAAATCGCTACGGTCAAAACACTTGCAGCCTCTGTCTTTACCTTCGCACCACCCTCCTCCCCTCCCTTCCTCAACACCACCTAAAGCCGTTCGCATTGCGTGTATGTGTGCGCGAACATGTAGCAAACAAGCTTACTGCGAAGTAGATACGTACCACGATCTGATCGTGTCATGGTTGACTTGTGTGTGCAGCGGGGATAGAAAAAAAGAAACAACAAAGGAGCATTTGCTGTTGGTAGAGAACACCATTTCCATGACGCAATAACCTTGGAATATGAGGAAAATTCAGACCATTCCGTCGGTAGTCAACTGATTTGCGTGAGTTCAATTCCATTGGAACACTGGAGATATGCTTCCGAAATGTTCATCCCACTTTCAACATTTACACCTCAGCATGCACAAAAAAAAGGGTTTCACCATAAAATGTGACTCATGGTTGCCAAGTTGAAGATGATATTGTTCGTAACCCGTTTCCATGTGTCCATATCCTTTCCATATTTCCTTTCTAAAGCAGTAGCGAGGGTGGTTGGTTTGAGCTTCACGCCAGTTGGCGTTATACAAACAAACAACCTCCATTGCCACTACTGGTGGTACTACAGGGGCAGTGAGCAAACTCAGAAGGGAAGTAAAAATAATGAGAAAAAATCTCTTACCACCCCCCACGGATACCACACACCCACACTCACACACAATAATACTTACGGGCACACGGTCTGGATATTTGCGTCGAATTTTGTCACCCTCGGCCTTTCGCTTCTCGAACGGGTGCTCTTCCTTGTACTGGAACTTCATCTTGGCAATTAAAATGCGTAGAATGGTTTCTCTCGATAAAGGTTAAATTCACTAAAGATGGTTTCTGGTTGCGGAATATCGCGGTACGAACTTCCTCACTGCACAGTTGCTCTCTAAACAATGATGGCCGTCCGTCGCTTTTCAATCAACACATCGGGGGAGAAACAAAAACGGCGAGCGTGCGCAGGCTGCCGGATCCTCCGACATCGCCATCGGTCATTTGCGTATGACAGTTCAATTTATTCGACAGTTTATTTTCTTAGTTTGTTTATTTATTTCCACATCTATAAATTGATATTTTTTCCGATTGTATCACATTTTGGGCTCGAAATAAAACTAATTTTCAATTCGAATTCAAACCAAATTAAAAGAGAACACAAACGTATGAAGAAAATTTGACCAATTTCTCTGTAAGCGCTCAGTGTGCAGCTAATAGCATTCGAAGAACGTCACTCGCAGGGTGAAATATTTGTTTTGGTTGTACAATTTATTGGCTCCCAAAATCATACCCCTTCCCAATCCTTCTCATTATGTAGTGCAATCTCTATCTGTTTTAAATACAATGTGATACAAGTCGTTTGTATGTAAATTAAAATTCAAACAAAACCCAGACCAATAACACCCGAGGTCGCGTTGTACTTGAACGTGGGTGGAGGAAATAGAAAAAAATTGAAGGACACTTTTTGTGCGCGGAGCCAAGTGTGTGCGTGATTGCCCTCACAACCCCATCATAAGGCGTAGAACCGTGTTCGATTTGCTTGCGTAGTTGTCCCTGCTACGGGAAAGCATGAGCGATAAAGGATCGCAACCGGGAGCCACGGCTCAGCCGTTGGTAAAGATCGGGCACTACATTCTCGGCGCCACCCTTGGCACGGGTTCGTTCGGCAAGGTGAAGATTGGCGAGCACCAGGTGACAAAGCATAAGGTCGCGGTGAAAATTCTGAACCGACAGAAGATAAAAAGCTTGGACGTGGTGGGCAAGATTCGGCGCGAGATCCAAAACCTGAAGCTGTTCCGCCATCCGCACATTATCAAGCTGTATCAGGTTATCTCAACGCCGACCGACATTTTCATGATCATGGAGTACGTGAGCGGTGGCGAGCTGTTCGACTACATTGTGAAGAACGGTAAGCTGCAGGAGTCGGAGGCGCGTCGGTTCTTCCAACAGATCATTTCCGGTGTGGACTATTGCCACCGGCACATGATTGTGCATCGTGATTTGAAGCCAGAAAACTTGCTGCTCGATCACAACCGTCACGTGAAGGTGAGGGAAAGAAACAAATCTTACGGAATTCGGAAATAACCTTTCACAATTTGTTCCTCACGTTTCAGATTGCAGATTTCGGTCTCTCGAACATGATGCTGGATGGAGAGTTTTTGCGCACCTCGTGCGGATCCCCTAACTACGCAGCGCCGGAAGTTATCTCCGGCAAGCTGTACGCTGGGCCCGAAGTGGACATCTGGTCGTGCGGTGTCATACTGTATGCGCTGCTCTGCGGCACGCTGCCGTTTGATGACGAGCACGTCCCCACGCTGTTCCGCAAGATCAAATCGGGCGTTTTTCCCATTCCGGAGTATCTGAACAAGCAGGTGGTCAGTCTGCTGTGCCAGATGCTGCAGGTCGATCCGCTGAAGCGTGCCACTGTGGAGGAGATCAAGAAGCACGAATGGTTCCAAAAGGATTTGCCAGCCTACTTGTTCCCATCGCCCGTCGAGCAGGACAGCAGTGTCGTGGACACGAACGCAATCCGCGAGGTGTGCGAGAAGTTTAGCGTGAAAGAACACGAGGTACACAACGCACTGCTGAGTGGCGATCCGCACGATCAGCTCGCGATCGCGTACCATTTGATTATTGACAACAAGCGCATTGCGGACGAAGCGGCCAAGGCTGAGTTGAAGGAGTTTTACGTTGCCGGCAGTCCACCGCCCCCGGGAGCGGATAGTAAGTTCGGAACACCGCAAGGGCCGGCTCCGATCGGTGCGGGATCGTTACAGGGCACGCCGAACGAACCGTTCAAATCGCCCTCGATTCATCCGGAACGTATTGCACCGCTGCGGGAACGGCCCGTCACGACCGCGGCCCAGAACATGCCGTCGCCCGCACTCAGCAGCATGTCACCGTCCGCCGTGATGCCGATCGACAAACATCGCGGTACACCGGTCAAGCGTGCAAAGTGGCATCTGGGCATACGATCGCAATCCAAGCCGAACGACATCATGCTGGAGGTGTACCGTGCGATGAAGGCACTGGACTTTGAGTGGAAAATCATCAACTCGTACCACGTGCGCGTGCGCAAATACAATGCGCGCAACGACAAGCACGTGAAGATGTCGCTCCAGTTGTACCAGGTCGATCCGAAGAACTATCTACTGGACTTTAAGTCACTCACGAACGACGAGGTAGAGCAGGGCGATGACGTGATCATGGAGAGCTTGACGCCACCGCCACCAGTCGGTTTCGGAGGGATGGGCATTCCGAACCACCAACCTAGTGGGCATCATACGATGGAGTTCTTCGAGATGTGCGGTGCACTAATAGCGCAGCTAGCACGCTAAATTGGACGCTGGATCGGATAGATTCGAGGCATGCCCATTTTTGTTAGATTATTTTTAACGCTGTAGATGAAAAGCCAAAAACAAACAAAGCGAAACTGTATAAGTTGCTGTAGGAAAAAGGATCATAATATATATATAGTGGACACAGAACGCCTTTACACCACGTGCTCGTGTTGTTAGTTGCTTGTGTTATTTGTTGGACGCAATTCTTTCGAAAACTGTTACTTCCTGCTAACGAAATAAAACCTTGGCTTGTCTTTTGCTTTTACAAAGCAAGTTCATACATAAATACGCTTGTTTCCGCTCATTCCCGGAAACTGCCTTGCTCCATTCTTTATTCCAACTCATTCATCCTAACAGCACCATAGCTCCGGCCGGACCTTTAATCCGAAGGGGGCCACAGTTTGCCAACATCCTCGTGGCAAGAGACCGGCAGGAAGTCAGAATATTCATTGTAGAAAACTATGGAAGAGAAAGAACAGCGCATAAATAATCATTTTCTTCAAAATGGTAGTACTATTCGTGCCGTTGTGACCTACAATTTGGATCCGCTCTCCATAGCTCGTGGAAACGTTGCGCATTAAAGACTTCGTTCGCCAGCATCGACTTCAACGCGACGTCTATTCGCGGGACGGCCGTAGAGTACTGCTTCAGCACCGACTCCGGGGACGACAGAAGTGATTTTCGAAATGGTTTAAGCCGCTTAAAAATAACTCCCTCGAGAATAAACTTCAACAGGTATCTGCAAAAGAGAATGGAAAGTCATTAAATGATCAATAAAAAAATGTAATTTGCATAAATGAATGAGACTTACTTGCAGCGAAGCACATTTTTAGGCATCTCTACCACCGAACTCGGTAGCTCCCAGCTCGTTTTGCCGATCGTCGCCTTCACGTGACACTCGATCGTGTCGCTTTCCGCATTGTAAGACGGCGGAATTGGCTCTTCCAGCACGTCGATGATGTTGCACACGTTTGGCACAAACCTGGGCAACCAGTCCGCCTCGATGGCGGTGATACCTCGCAGGAACATTTTCGTTTTATCGTTACCCTCTTCCCCAGTTGCCTCGCCAGCCGGTACGATCGCTTCATACGCCTCCTGATAGCAAACCCACTCGGGATGTTCCCGCCGCAGCACGGAACTGGCGTGCAAAAAGACGGGCTCGTCGATCATGGGCAGATTGTAAGCGTGCTTTAGTCGGCGCGCATCCGTCTTTAGCTTGATCTCACAGTCCGGCACCTTGCGTGCGATCTGGTCGGCATTGCCAATGAGCAGCAACTGTCGCAGGAGACGTATCTGTGTTGCCGTCGGTGGTGGCATGTCCGGATCGACAGACAGGTTCATACCGAGCAGGTTTGCGTTCACCTCGTTTGTGAGCTGGATGCGTAGCTTTCGAATTTCTCGAATAGCCTTCAGCCGGATGCCGTTTTCCTCACAGAACGCTTCCAGCAAGCCCTTACTGTTGGCGTGTTCCGCTGCACCGACCGCTTTCAGCAGAATCATTGGATCACCCAGCAGCAGTGATTCGCCCGTTCCTGCCCACACCTTTCGCTTCTGGCGCCAGCGCTTGCCACTTTCCGTGTTGTCGCCTTCCTCAGAAAGTGACACCTCTTCCAGCACTTCCTGCACGGACAGGGCCGCCACGAGACAGATCACATACGGAAGGAGGGCGTGCTGATGGCTAAGAGCAAGCATCTTACCAAACCGTGGAGCGACCGGAAAGGCAGCCATCGTTCGGCCCAGCTCGGTCACGCGCGTTAGTGTTTGATTCTTCTGCACTTTCCGACTTCCTTCCGGCGCGCGGACAATGATCTGCTCTAGTGCTCCCAGTTGCAGCAGACGCTGCTCGGCGGACAACAGCTGCACCGGATCGGGAGGTGATGGGAAGGGGAAGTTTATCACCTTATCAATGCCCATGCATTTCATCTGCAGCATCAACCCGTCTACTGGCTTTTGCTGCACCTCGGGCGGGGCGAACTCTACAAACTCATCGTTGTACACGGCGCTGGAATAGAGCCGATAGCAGTGCCCGGGAGCAACGCGTCCCGCACGACCGGCCCGCTGGTTTGCCGACGCTTTGCTCGTGTACGTCACCACAAACGCGGTCACACCCGTCGTTTTGTCGTACAGCTTCGTTTTCTGCCGGCCCGTATCGACCACGTACTTGATGTCCGGAATGGTCAGGGACGTTTCGGCAACGTTCGTTGCCACCACGCACAGTCGTGTCCCTTCCGGTGGGGGTTGGAAGATTTTTTGCTGCTTTTCCGGCGACAGCATCGAGTAGAGAGGCAGCACCCACAACGGTTGACTTTTGCGCAGTTGTGAAACGCTTGTGAAAAGTGTTTCCGCGTTCAGGTCATCTTCGTCCGACTCTAGATCACTGTCCGTGTCGTACTCTTCTGCCAGGTCACCCTCAGCATCGTCCACGTGCGGCAGATCGTACGCATCCAGATTAATCTGCGGCAGTACTGGCATTCTATCTCGTTTCTGTTTCTTGTTTGTCTTTGCTTTCGGTGGTTTGTGGGCAATCTTTCCACGGAACACATTATCGAACTCATCGTCCTCGTCTTTCACATGATCTTCCGCCTCTTTGTCTTTCTTTTCGTCCGCGTTGGTTTCTCTGCTCTGCCCCATTCCAGCACGCAATGGAAACATTTTGCGCAGCTTGCGCACCATCGTGTTCACTTCCTTCTGACCGGTTAGGAATACCAGTATACCACCCTCAGGAAGTTTCGTGTGAATTTTTACCGTTTTCAGGAAAGCCTCGCGCAAGTAGTCATCCGGCGTAACTTTGTTGAAGTGCACCGTCACAGGGAACTGACGCGAATCGATATTTATGACGGGCGGTGTTTCCAGAAACAGCTTTTTGTTTTCCGTAAAATCCTGCACCCGTAGCGTGGCCGACATGATGATTACGCGCAGCGGACTGTTGCCACGCTTTTCGCGCAGACGAACGATGCGGGACAGCAGTCCCATCAGAATGTCCGTGTAGACGCTCCGTTCGTGTGCCTCGTCAAGAATGATGCAGGAGTATTTGCTGAGCAGAAAGTCAACCTCGATCTCCTTCAGCAGCACACCATCCGTCATGAATTTGATCTTGGTACGGTCGGTCACGTTGCCCTCGTAACGGATAAGGTAAGACACGACATCGGTTGAAAGATTCATTTCCATCGCGACACGCTTCGACATAGAAACGGCCGCAACACGCCTTGGTTCGGTGATGCCGATAAGACCTCGCTCTCCATAACCGGCTTCGTACAGGAACTGGGGAATTTGTGTCGTCTTACCGCTGCCCGTCTCACCGGCAAGAATTGTGATTTTGTTCTCACTTATTGTTTCCATAATCACTTGTTCCTCGCCCAGGATCGGAAGTTTCAGCCGGGCTGCTTGAATCTTCGGGTCTCGTTCTACGTGAATGTAAGTGGCCGGCTTTCGATCCACTGGCACTGCCTTTTCTTCATCTTTAATGGATGATAGTGCCTTTTCCATCTCATTTGGAACTGGCGGGTGTGGCTGTTCGTCCATAGGATCAATTTCTTCCTTTACATCCACTTTCATGGATTCCTCTTCGTTCTCTGGTTCGCTCTTTACGTCTTCCTTTTCCGACGGTACATCTGATTCTTCCTCGCTCGACGACGATGACGGGTCATTAAGACCGACAACGTTGGGATCATATTCATCTTCGTTCACTTCTCCCGCTGCCGGATCTGCTTGACGCAGCAAGGCCAATCGTTTCCGGCGGCTACCGACCAAACTTTTTATCTTGGTCGCACTATCCCCTTTTTGCTTGGCAGGTTTTTCCACTAAAGTAACCCCATACTTCTGCTCCTTGAAATGCTGCTTAAGACCCTTTGTCTGAACATCGCTCAACTTCCGAAAACCACTCAGCTCTTCCTGCGACGCCTGTACCGCAACTAGCGAAGCAATCAACGTCGAACGGTTTTCCTTTTTCTTTTTCTGATCGACAATCTTTTCCAACCGTTTCCGCTGCTTTTTCGACAGGATTTTAGTCACCACTGTACGGTCTTTTTTTACTTTAGTGTCACGCTTTTTCGAGGGCAATACTAGCGCATTTGCATCGTCCTGTCCACCATACTCGTCGGAGGGAGCGAAGTCTAGTTTGATCTACAAAATTTAGCAACCATAATTAACGTACAGCTACAATTGATTTTTACATAGCGTAGATAATTGATCACAGCGTAGACAAACCTTTTTCGTTTCCGAATCATCGATGATGGTTTCCACCTTTTGGCGTCCTTTTTCGTTAAACCTTCGCTTACCCATCTTGATTTGTTGCAGTTTGCGGCACTGCAACGCGTATGTTATTCGAACCGAGCGGCCAGTGTTTACATTTTTTTTCAGACAACACGTGCTTCTGACCAAGGTGCTTATATTTATTATAATTTATACACCTTGAGCGCGCTGACAACAATGAGTAGCTGTCAGAATGACTTCTATATTTAATGACAGCCACCCCTTTGGTGCACAATGGGATATCTGCAAGAATTTTTATTAGTTTTGAAAAACATCGTTTTATGCATTTGGGGTTTAAAATCACTACCCAACGATTAATGTGCTTCTAAAACGAACGGATAGCTAAAATATGAACACACCCTTAAGTAATAACACAAAGATCCGGAGAGGATCTGCCTTACGATGGTGCATCTACAATGATGTCAGCTCACCCAACTAGTATTTTACGGCAAATTCGAAGCGTGTAGCATTGAGTTTATTACAAATTGAGTAAAATTTTTCGGAGACCCGGAGCTAGTACATCATGCAAATAGAATCAGCATATAGAGTTCCCGAACGTTGACTGGTCAAGCAGCGTTCGCGATGTGCAGAACGCATCTCCAACGGCAACTTTCATCGGGAACGATACGATACGTATATCGCCGGTCGGTGATATTTGTAGCGAGTTCGATCCTGTCCGTCCGGTCGTTCCCGCTGGAACGTTGAGCGGCTGTTGTAGCTGTCCCGTTATTGGGTTGTATGGATCACATCTAGCCCTGGCCAGTATGCAGGATGTTGCATTAACATAGAAACCAACACGCTGTGCTTCCACATTAAGATCTCGATTGACGAGCGTTTGGAGAATGCATTGGTTGATCAGCATGTTTCCGTTAATCCTCCTTATGCACTGAACGAACTCGCAATGCCCGGTATAGCAATCAACGGTGGATGGGTTGGTCGGTGAAACGGTTACGGGACGCAATCCCGTCACGATGCCCTGCAAATGAAACACATTTAACATACTGAGCCGATGGTTCTTGCCGGGTGATCTTACTGCAAGATTGGTTGCACAAGTGGCATAGCTTGTATTCAGAAGGTACAGTGTGGCACACTGACTGATTGCGGACAGCTGCGTTGGTCCTGCAGCAAGCGAACCGGCCCTAAAGAAGCACCCGTAACAGGCATCTCGTGTGGTAATTGTGGACGTTTGTGTCGTGTTGCAGAGTAGATTAAACAGGGAGAGCAGTCGTTTGTCGTTTGCTGGACACAAGGGCCAAGGACTCACAAATTTAAAGCCCAATAGATGGACCACGGCAAGAAAGTGCACTAGTAGCAGTACTGTTGATAGACGCCACATGTTGAGCGTGTTCACGTGGAAAAGGGTCAACGGAAACTACAATAGCATTTGTCCGCCAGAGAGTACGAACCGATGGCGGAGGGATGTGTTGATAAATGGTAAAAACTTGAACCAACCAGGCGGAACTGATGGTCATTTGCTCACCTATTCGTTGACTCGAAGCGTGAGCGTTAGTGAATTGCTTTTTTTTTGTTGTGAGCGTTAGTGAATTGCTTTTTTTTTGTTGTAATTACATACCACATTAATGATCCTCATAGTAGAGAAAGTTCTACTTTCACTGAGTAGAATAACAAAAGCAAAAAATCTCTTGGCGGTGGGTGCAATGCGGTGGGAAATGAAAAATGTGACACTCAATGTGTGATTTACTTAATGCGCTGGTGTGAAGCAACAATAGCTGATGGAGGTGTGAAAAAATATATCAAATTCTCAAATTATGTGGTTCAGCAAAAGCTTTATTGTAAGCATTAGTAGAACAGCAGAACAGCTCTTTATTCCTGGTTCACCGAAGCTTTTAAAGCTCGATTTGCTTGTACTGAGGGTAATGTGGAGATGATGCCAATGGAAATGTTCCTCTAGATTGTGGCTTACTGGATTCCATCTGTTATAGAGTCTCATGTCTCTGACCTAGTCCTAGTTCCTTATTTTTGCCGGTTCAGACTTTCGATCCAATTACTTATAGTTCCTGTTGTACAACATGCCGGTTGGGGTGATAAGCCAATCGAATACTGGAAATAGACTACTTACGTCGCTGATAGCCTAAACATGCTTTAGTTGAAAAATCCTGAAAAATAATTTAACTATCCTATTTGAACAGCTTTTCAAAATGAAAAAGGACATATTTTTCGATTTTATCTTTTTTTTATTATTATTATTGACATTCATTTGTTTCCTCCACAGATACATTGTACACACCACCAGCCAGGGGCATGTTGCTTCTATTTGCTTTACTATTCTTACGTTAATTCCAAACAACGTGTACCACCCCACCTGCATACATGAGTTCGCTGTGTCCGGCATATTTGTTCTAACCCACCCTTGGTATTTGCGCTGTGTTTGACGCCAGATCAGCGAATTCATAGCTACTCTTAAGAGCACGTTAGTCCACAGATAGATAGAAGCAACCGAACTAGAAAAAGTGTATATTTAATATTAGTTCGTTGTTCGTGGTTTATGTGCGTTTTGTGGGTGGATTTCCTCACACCATGTTTTGCTTAATTTGCCCACCCATACGTAATGTGTACATAGATATTTGCGTTTGCTGCAATGCGTTCGCTTTGCGCGTACACTTTCAATTTGCATCCTTGGCTGCATTATGCGATTCAAATTCGAATGAAAACTAAAAGCTAAAAGAATGGATAAGTGTACGTTTGTAGGGAGCTTCAGCGCAGATTACCACCCCATCAAAGTAAAATTTACAAAAGTCACCCAGGACGAACAACTATTTTTATATTATTTCTGAGCAAACCTTACGCCGTTTTAGCGCAAGTTTCTTAGCGTTAATGGGAGGACAAATTTAAATTTGTATTTCCTCAGCTTACAATACTAACGGACGAAAAGGGACAAAGAGTAGAGGGTGTGCAGCCGACAGCCAGTTAGTGACATTTCGGGCATGTCTCCGCGAGACAGTTTTAACATAAGAAGAAAATATTATATAAGGCACGCAAAACTCACGCGCAAAGTATACAAACACATACACGCGTGTATATTTTACGATTCCAAAATGAAGATTCGATCTGCGATTTCCTTGGCGTTCGACATGCACATGTTTAAAGTTGAACAAGCTTTCTGTGCTGGACTTCATGTCACTGATTTGCCGGAAGTATTTGAATGTTTGCTGTTTGTGTATGTATGTATGCCTGTATCTCTGCGTATTTGTGAGTGCTTGCAAGTGTGTAAGCCGATTATTTTGGATATCTTCCACATTACACCATATAAGATTAATACAAAATACTCTGGTATGATGATACATATTAAAATAAAAAAATATATGTAGCTTTTGCTCGTTGCTTTACAATCACAGTTCACATTGACGCGTTCGTGTATATGTTTTCTTGTATTTTTCTTTTCCTTCGTCGTATTATTAGCTTGCTTTGCTTGTTTTTTCGTATGTTTTTGCATGCTGTGTATTTGTCGCTTTCTCCCTTTTCGTTTCAAAATTAAACCCCCACCCAGTTACACGTACAATATAATAGCTCACACACGTACACGAATTCTCAATCTTAATTTCTTTTTCATTTCTTCGCCCGCTCCCCTTTTCCCATCTTTACCCATTCACACAATACTAGTCCACTCAGTCACACACACACACACACACATACGCTCGATCACTCGTATCCCACACGCCTCATATATACTTCTTTATATAATCGATTATGTCTTACATAGTGGGAATAACCGACAGCCAATAGACAGCGTGCCGGGACCGCACGAATTCGATCAGAATATTCCAGTTCTGCCTACATGTGTATCCTGCCAAGCGTTCTGTTATGGTAAAGCTCGTGCCATTGCGCCCATTTCCGGCAGGGCGGTAAAAAGCAAACACCCCTGCCCTGCCGCGAACCTTTCCCTGCACGAGCGATCGAAGGGTAACTGGAAATTCTTACCAAAAATAGAGTTCTTTAAGCTGTATGTGTGAGTTGTCATAGGGAGGGACAAAAGCGATGCCAGCAATAATGGGAGTATATTGTTTGTGTGATAGGCGATAAAAACAAAAAGATAAAATATGAAGAAAGTCCAAGATGTACGATTGAGCAAATTCAAATTGTGTGTGTGTGTGTTTGTGTTTTAGAACACCACCCTATTCGTGCTCGTGATACTACAACCTCCCTTTACAGTCTCCCGTAGTCTTTTCCCGCACAAGGCATTTGGATCGATCGATCTGATGATGCACTTTCCCCTTGTAGCACACTCGAAAAGAACACCTGCCGGTGTAGCAGGTGAAAAGAAGAAAAAAACACGCTTTCCGTTGCATCACCCTTTAACCTCGCTTGAACTTCAGCACCAGCATCGTGATGATAAGGAACAGCGCAATCCAGGCGATCGTCGAAACGAAGCCCATGTACACGTCCGGTTCCATTATGCTCCAGCCGCGGGCCAGTATCGAGCGGAGGGACGTCGTGGCCAGCGTCAGCGGTAGACAGAGGGAAACGTACCGCAGAACGAGCGGCATACCTTCGATCGGCCAGATGACACCGGACAGCAGGAGGGTCGGGTAGAACGAGCCAAGAGCGAGCTGGATAGCGTTACGTTCCAGCTCGCAGATGGCCGAAATGACGAACCCGAAACACATACCGCACAGACCCTGCAGGATGGTCAGCACCACGATCCAACCGATCTCACCATTGTTCGTCACACCGAACACCACGATCATGAAGATCAACACAAGGGCGGTTTGGCCGCACATCACCACGAACTGGGTGATGACGTGCGAAAACAAAATTTCACCCGGCGTCACACCGGCAACCCACGATCGGTCCAGCAAACCCTCGGTACGTTCGATGATGAGGGCGGAAGAGGTTAGCGCCACGGCCAGGAAAAATACGATACTAGTGGAGAAGAAGAAAGAGTGTATAAGTTGTGATAAAATAGCTTTGAAATAATCAAGCTTTCAAACAAAACTTACGTCAAGATGACTCCTGGTGCGACGAAATCAGTGAACGACGGATCGTTGGTGCCGTAGATCGGAGCCTTGAACTGGATTGGCACATCGCCGAGCTTGGGATTGTTGTCGCACACTCGCAGCAGTTGCTGGGCAAACTCCCGATAAGCGACCTGCAGATCTCGGTTGAGCATGATACCGATCTGCTGGTTGGACATGTCGAGCCACACCCGAATCTCCGACTGGTCCAGCGTCTCATCGTCAGCATCGCGCCCTGCAATCGAGAGATTGAATTCACTTTAGTACATAGAATGTGTTTTTGAATGTGTCAGCACCTACCCAGAGCGATACGCGCCACAAGCGCATCGGTAAAGTTGTCCGTAAAATACAGTGCACCCCACGCATTACCGTCCCGCACAGCACCGAGCGCCGAGTCGAGGTCCGAGTAGTATTCCTTTACGATCGTGGTGTTGAGATGGCTCAGGTAGCGACAGGAGAGATTGCTAAAGCTGCACCCAGGATCAAACACGCAGTCCGCACCGATCGTCGAGTTCATTTCGCCGTTAACAATGGCCATCTTCAGGTTGGTTGGATCACGGCCAATCGCGAGACAGAACAGAATCACCTGCATTACAGGCAGGGCGAAGATGAACAGCATCACACCCACGTTTCGCCACATGCGGAGGAAATTTTTCACGAGCAGGGCACGGATCTTTCCCTTCGAAGTAAACTTTGTAATATGGGCGTAAAGGAGAACCATGGAAACGAAAAACAACAAAAATTAACAAATTGGATCCGGTCACTAGGCCACGTACGACTTACATTGGAGCAACCCGAACATTCGGTGCAGTTATCGCACTCGACTGCTTGACTGATCGCACCGGGAGCGGATCCATTGAGTCCATTAATCTGTTGAGAAGAGGATTTGGTTGATTGCCTCGTTCCACCACACTGATCGAGTGCTTATCACATAGTGCATGAGTACTTACAGCAATGGTGGACCCGTTACTGTCACTGATGAGCACTTCCTTGCTCTGGTGGAAGTTGAGTCCGACGACACCACTTTCCTGGCTGACGTAGACTGGGTTGTCCTTCTTGTTGCCGAATGCCAGCGCCGACAGAGAGATGTTGTTGCTGTGCGATAGAAACAGTCGAAAAGGTTAGACAAAACTGTGCGATCTGCGGTCTGCCAGTGACTTTCCGAACGATGATTACCTGATGTTCAGCTCAGCCGGTGCCACATTAGCTTGGCCCTGCTTACGTGACAGCTTCAGGAAGACATCCTCCAGGCTGCTGCAGCGATACATCGACAGCAGACAGCTAGGTGATTCTTCTGCCAGCAGTCGTCCCGATCGCATCAAACCGATCTGCAAAAGAGAAGGAGTGGTAAGATGTTTTCCCGCCAAAAACCTATCTGCTGTTAAATCTGTTTGAATAGCGATGAATCTCCCCTTCTTACCGTGTGTGCTTGTCGGGCTTCCTCGATGTAATGCGTCGTAATGATGACGGTTTTTTGGCCGGCCTTGGTGATGTGTACAAGATGATTCCATATACTTTGCCTAAGTAGTGGATCCACACCGACGGTCGGTTCGTCGAGAATGAGCAGCTCCGGGTCGTGCATCAGCGCGACGGCGAACGAAACACGACGCTGTTGACCACCGCTGGAAGCATTAAGAAATACGGGACGGCGTTCGTTCAAGCTGCTCTGCTAAAAGCATCTTTTATCAAGCATGTTACTTACCTCAAATTCTTCACCAACCGAGACTCTGATGGCAGATCGAGAAAGTTGAGCAGAAACTGTAATCGCTCGACGATCTCGGACGTGTGCATGCCAAAGATCCAACCGAAGTACATCATCGTTTCGCGGATCGAGAACTCGCCATATAAAGCTATCTCCTGTGGCATATAACCTACGCGGGCTCCAGGGACGCCGGATCCTGTGTTGAGGTGAAAAGTAAGAGTGAGTTTATGTCGGCTGTGGGGAATAATTCTTCCAGCAATAGCTACTTACCCTTTGTGCCCGGCTTTCCACCAAGAACCCATATTTCACCAGAATTTAGTCGCTTTCGTCCTACTATGCATGATAGAAGTGTTGTTTTACCGCAACCGGATGCTCCTAAAAGTCCATAACTGGGGTTGCAAGCATGGAGGAAGAGCAATGGAACGAAGCAGTTTAATAAAAGCATAGTTAATTTTTATTGTCATCCAGCTCGTCTCTTGATTTGCTGATTGGTAAGATTCCTACTGCCAGCAGCGCTAATTGTTTGCATGAAGTGTCGACATGCATCACCTTCAGATCCCCTGTTTGGCTCAACCACAACGCCAACAGCAAACAGACACGGATCGAACTTCAAAGACAAGTCACAATCAGCGCGTTTACTTCATTCCCTCGATTCCATTCGGATCACGTGCCAACGATTTATGTACGCCTTTGGACACCCCGTGGACATCCATTTGCGTTAGAGATGGCCTCCGTGTCGTCACCGAGACTGCTTAGGGCAACGAAATAAATAATCATTCTGGCCATCATCGCCAGACCGTATCTGAATGGTAGTTCTTTGCTATTCCCCTCTTGACGGCGTGGAATCGGTCACACATTCCTGAGCCTGACACGCCGACGTATCGTGTGCAATAAAGAGCAGGCACGGCGGGCGTTTGTGCATATAAAGCTCAACCGCAACTGTACCATCCGATTGGGATGCATCTAATGGATGCACTTGTCCCGAGATGGTTTGGTAGGATGAAGACATCAACTCAACTGGGAAGATTTCCATGTAGCAGCTTTGGGATGCCACTTACAATTGCAAGAGGGCTAAGAATGTCTTTGTTTTTCATGTCTTTGGCTTACACGTATTTTAATGGATTGTTTGCTGTTGAAATTATATAGCAAAGAAGTCTTTGATTTGACCGAAGAGACAGTGAGAGAGTTGTTTATTGCTTGCATATTCTTCTTATCAAGATAAGTCTGACGGCTCCTAGTTTTGCCACATACTAATAATTTTTTAATTCGCTATGTTCCGTGCATTCACGAGCCTTTTTTACGATGTTTGTGCATAAAACTGATAAGACTTGCCCATTACCATATTCCACGCAACTTTGCGTCCTTGCTGAGAATGCTGCCCCAAAAAGGGGTCCCTTAAGCTACCTTGACATTTAAAATTTCAAATAACTTTTTCATGCCATACAAGCTGACATGCTCAACTTTACGGCTGAAACGTGTCTTCTGGGTGCTCTTCATCACGATCGAACAATGCTCCGGAAGCGACGCAGCCAAGGACGAGCGATACGCAACGAATCTCGCGTGATTGTTCCCTGTTCAGCCGCAGAGCGTAACATACACATGTGAGGAAACGAAACCCTTTTCCCTGTGTGTTGGATGATTCCACTTGAACGAATCGGAAGACAATGTACTACCCGGTGTCATAAGTGAAATGAATTGTCTGTAATAACACGAGGATGTGGCCGTCAAACCATATTGTGGCAATTGTTATTAAATCATAAAAGTCGAGGAGATGAGGACAGGGTACTGCATTTAGCTGTGTAGTTGTTCAAGTACATATCACGCACACAATTCTTTTCCTGCATTTCAGCGGATGAAGCAAAAGAAGGCAAATTAGTCAGCCGCAGTTAAGCCGATTATGACCAATAAACCTCAGAAAGAGTTTTATTTTTCGTGTGGGATAAAGAGCAGTTGATTCTGCCATGAAGAAACGGTATGTTTCGATAGCACAATATTTTCTTTGTGACTATTAATTGTTACTCATAGTATATCCTAACCGTTGGATTATGAGAGCGGTTGTGTTGAAGTACTGTTAATGCCAATACCGGAACAGATCCTTGAACATTAGTCTCCGTGATTTAACCAGCAAGGACAGAAGGTGAAGTAGGAGAAAGTGTTTTACTTATCAAACAAAATCTTCCTAAGTGCTATTCGTAAACGCGACGTAACATTAAATCTCAAAAGGTTAATTCTTTGCCAACCCGTCTGAACGTTCACCGTGGTTTGCATACGCACATAAAAAACACAGTATTTTTAAAATGGTTCGTTGACTTTGAAACCATCTGCGTGCGCCATTCGATGGACGCAACAAATCGTTAGTAAAATTGCTATCTTTCAATGGAAGCTGTGCCGTCCAAGCTGAGCGTAGAAAGATTGGACGTACAGCTGACCGATAGCTTCACCCATCATTACCGGAACAAAACGAGTATGTCGAGCAGACAACACGGAGAACAGTGAAGAGAGGCTGCTGATTTTTGAACCCTCAGATGATTAGCGAGGCTGAACACGGTCCATAATTACTTCCGTGGCTAGGGTTTGTATGGCTGCGCGTCACATCTTTGGAATGATGGAACGATAAAAGAAGCTACGGAAAGGGAAGGCTGTCGAAATTATCAAAATTTCTGCAAGTTGTATTTTTAATTTCTTTTCAAAGTGAGTAGGATTTTCACGCTTTTGATTCAGTCGGGGTTTTCTTACCTTCAAGGTAACAATCGCAGTTGGGAATAGTGTTTTGATGATTAAAAAGAAGGATGAGCTTGATTGATTTTGTTTTGCGTTGTTATAAAAAAGACTTGCCAAAATCGATCACATTACACAAGAAATCCAAATTGCCCAATACTTTCAGAAATCTATAGCTGAAGAAGCTGAAGCTTTTGAATCTGTATTACCCGTCGCAAGAAACTGAAATTCATTTTAGTTTTTGAGCAAACCTGGACACCAAGAGCAAATAAACACACTCCACACTAACTCTCCCTTCAAATTCAACCAACCGGAACGGATGAGTAGTGAAAAACACTACAATTTTGCTCATAAAAAATCAGATGAGTCATCAGTCACTACGCAAACAGGTTTTAAAATCATAGAAGATGCATCATCGCTCGCCCAGGTCACTGATCAGTCGAAACGAGTTTGCGTTTTGCTGCAAGAAAGGCCTAACGACCCATGTACTTACATAGTTCCTTTGGCTACTGTCATGTTAAGATTCGATAGAACTTGATTTGGTTTCTTCTTGGTGCCGTACGATTTGAACGCATGCCGCACGGAGACGGCATTCTGCTGTCTGCTCCACATCGTCCCTCCATCGTCGATGGTTGCCACGCTCGTCTCACTGCCACTGAAAACAATATGTTTGAAATGGAAAGTAAAGTAGTTAGAGTTGTTTGCTAGAAATAGGTTTGTAGGCTACAACTAAGGCAAAGTGCATATGTAGTAGCAATGGGCGGGATGAATTTCATTGAAAGACACTGTAAGTTTGTTGCTTAACATGCAAAGATTGGATAGAAATACCAGCGGCGATTTGTTACAGGCCGTTGTGTTTGTTCGTTTCGCTGATTATATTCAATGCGGTTTAGTCTCGCCCCGCTGCAAATCAAAGGTAACCGCAGCGAAGCGGCGTCGGGTTATTGCACATGAGTGGATCTTTTTTCCAGCACATTTTTCAACAATTCCATCACAGCGGATGGACAAACTGGACGCGATTAGCAAGCGAACCATTGCTGACTAATTGTAATTGCACAGCTAGCCTTGATCTAACTTTACCGCCGGTGAGAAAGAGAGAAACCGTGCGTGTAGATCAGTGCAGTTGCATTGGCGATCGTGCAGTTTGATCCTTCCGACGTGGAGCTACCTACGACAAGGTGGTACTTTTTCGTGGTACTTTTATGTAACAGAGCGGAATTTTAACGACCAGGTGGAATGACACAGAGCGACTGAAAGTTTGCTCCGGATACAACTAGGTCTAGGATAGGTTTTTTCGTGCTAATCTGCCATCAGTTGGTGGCGGCGGTGAGTGGAGAAAAAAAAAACGTTTGGATAATTAAACGACTGGTCGCTACTCTCCTAAAGCCGACGACGTATAGGAGCGAGAGAGCATGTTTGCTGTTGTGATGAAAATGTATGTGATGTGTCACTTATATCATATGGTATCTTAGATAAACAGAGACAGAGATGCTCTTAATTTGCGTGAACTTCATGAGGTAACACTCCCAAAAGTAGGATCTAATCCACGATGATAATGGCCTCGTTTAGGTTGACACATATATGTTACCCCAAAGGCGCTTGACGTCTGATGGGACAGACACGACGATGTGCGTCCCAAAAAATTTTCCCTACCTCCTGAACGATTCCGGGAGCGTGGAAGGTCACGTTATGCTAATGCCGGTGCGTAAGCTTCATCCTCAGTATGCCTCACAGCGTTATCGAATGTTTCGAAATAGCCACGGCGCAGCTTCGGCTGCGCAATCGAAATCGCCGCCCATCATCACGCAATGATCAAACAGGCCAATCCCCTTTTGCGTTCCTCTCGTGCATGTGACTCCACATATGTGTGTATGGGTGGCCGGTCCTGTGCCGGAGTGATCGATGATCGCTGGTCTTTACCGAAATAAACACCACGCAAAGCACTTCCGCCATTCGCGCTGGCGATCGCGCGATCATCGCGGATGAATGGAAAAATAAAAAAATAAAACACCAAACCCGCGTTCGCCTGCACTGGATGCAGCTCGGCTTTCGTTTATGGTAGCTAGTAGTGGGCCCCGCAGCCTGGCGGCACGAGGCCAGAAGCTTTCGAAAACTGCGTGTAGCCTCCGGACAGGCAGGGGCTTTCCAACGTGCATGACGACGTGTACACTCATGGCGGTCGGTGAAAACGAGTCGCCGTCGAGAGGTTTTGCAGTTGAACTTTCAAGGACACCGGAACGTTGGCCGCACGTTGAATCATCTTGCTGGGCTGGCAGGCTTGACTCGGCATGGGTAGAAGGTGGCGGCGAAATCACGCCACTTAAGAAATTTTCCTTTTTTCGCTTTACCATTACAACATAAAGAGCGCTTATGATTAACCAGCGGGGCTAGATGAGTGATCATCTGATAGTTATATTTATTTTAAGTTTTGTACTACATCAAAGTGGTAGTTGTTGAAATGTTTTCTAACCAATTGTAGCAACGAAACGTGAGTTTTGAGCTTTAAGCAGCAAACTGAAACAAAGCAAGCAAATAACGTCATTTGCGAAAACGGCTTGAGATGGTTGTCACCGCCCGTCAGGTGGTGCGGTCTGCACGGTACGGTTCAAGCGCACAGGTGCGTCCAGAACGAGGAAGTGTTGACGTTGTAGAAGATGACCGTGAAGGAGCAAGCGGAACGAAGGAGGAAACAAAAACGCCGTCCATTTTTGTACAGCAAACGTCCCGTTGCTGCCATCTTGTCTGCCTGGTTTTTGCTTGGCTAGGCACTTGTTGTACAAGGATGTTAAGTCTTTTGCTTGATAGTTGAGAAATTGGATCGTAATGTAGTTTTAAGTATGCATTTTTCTTCTATATTTCATTTTTCAACCTTTTCGGTTTTGGTTTTCCAGACATGTGTCTCTAATTGAGGAAAAAAAGGATCCCGAGAGCATGTCCATTAGGATGGCACCTGGGCACATGCCGGGAAGACCATTAGTCGTTTCATTACGCACAAATGGTCTGCCATGTTAATATTCCTAGCACGGTATGTTTTGGTTTGGAAGCATTTTAATACAGCTCGTTAAACCAAAACGATACCGTCCGAGCAATGGTAATGGTCCAGTGTCGTCGTACATTATCACGAGGCGTCTAAGTCCACGAGCGGAGGGCCCTAACCTTGAAGATGGCCGCTTATAGTGCGTACGCATCTCCATTGCAACGCAGAGCGTGTCGTTTTATGTAGAGGAAGAGAGGAAGGGAAGCAAAAAAGTACTAAGTGCCATGATGTGCGTACTTTGTGCCATGTCCGGAGCCAATCCTCTATTGGGTTTGCGCTGCGCGAGAGTGTTGTGCGCGGTGGATGTGTGGCCAATAGAAATCTGAAACATTTATTTACCCTTATTACAGCACCGACGCTACTACTACGTCCCCCTTTACCCCACCACCAATTGACCCCTTGGTGGGTCGTCACATTTGCGTTTCGTTTCGCCTGCCTCCTCCCTCTGCAACCCACCGCAGGACCGTCAGACGGATTCGGGCCGACCTTTCATGCTCTCCTCGCCATGCTACTCTAACCGGTTTCTAATCGAAAACCGACCTCTGTACCGTCATTACGCGCATACCCAGTCGCCTTGAAGCGAGAAGCACGGTGGCCCAATACGAGCAAATTTTACCTCCCCCTTCCACCCTACACGTATCTCATCAATCCAACCCGAAAGAAACGCACCAACTGCTGCCAACTTTGAATGATTACGGTCGGTACGCGGGGCCGCGTACCGAATGTCTTCTTTAAATGGCGGTACGAATTTTGAATACCCGATTCGATGAAATGGAAAGATTAATTTATTCCTCAGCATACAAAAAAAAACCCACGCACAGACAGCCGTACGCAGCATAAAAATGGAAGGCGATCCTCTGTTTGCGTTGCCAATCGATCGCGAACGCGCACGCACACAGCGACTGGTCCTGCGGACCCACTGCAAAATCTATTGAAGGCGCACACTAATGGCGCACTAGCACCGCAAGGCTTTCTCTGGCAGGGTAGTCTCCCACCACCCTTCTGGTGAGGAGACCTGGTCGGTGAGAAGATTAAAGCAACGAAGAAAAATAAACGAATGCGCGTTGTATATGGACACACTAGCGTGCGCTCGTGCACACACATTCACTCGGTCCTGTGCGGCCCGAACGAAACTGAATTGACCTTCGGAAATGTAGGCCGTCTCGTTTGTTGTATAACAACGCGATCGCGCACACACAAGTTGACGTCGATGTGGTCGTATCTTTTGCGGTTCGTCGCCGCCACGGCCATCGAAGTCTTTCGATGGGCCGGCTAAGGTTCGGGTCTGTGCGGATGCGCCCCATGGTGATGCAGAATATGCCGGTATCCTCGAGAATATTTAAATTGTAGAGGAATCAAAAACTGTTTATTGTTAGTGAAATAAATTGTATAGGAAAAAAAAGAGAAATATGTATGTAAAATAGCAAACATTAAAAACACACGAAATGCATGCGTTAACCTTGCAGTTGTTTGTACGAAAACGGTGACGTTGTTTTCCATTTGAAAACCACCAAACACAGCTTTGCAAAGTTTCAACCGTCTTTTAGGACAATATCACACAACTTTTATCACTCTACAGCACACACTATTGACACATCCAGGGCGCATCAAAACAGCATCGCCGTAAACATAAAGACAAGGGAGAGCCGACTGCACACAGCTGGCCGGTGGTCGACTATCGGTGTCACCGGACTGTTTCTTGTGATCGTTTTATTGTTGTGTTACAAGCGAACGTACAATTTCGGCCGCCCGCCGGGCATGTGGCGTAATGCGCACGCGAATAATCACCGCAGCCAGCCGTCGCTTCACTGCACAGCATCTCTTAATGTGGCACAATTAAGCAGAAGAAAGGCGAAAAAGAACGATATACCAGCGATGGCGCACCAAAAGGCCGCAAGAGTAAGCGCAAAGGGGTAGGACAAATCGCTACACCAAAAACAATTACAACCCAATGTCGGAGTAATTCACCGTGGTGCTGGTGGTGGTGTTGATGGTAGAAGCGTTATTTAGCATCCGTGCTGCACCGCAAACCGAGGCTATCGGGTGGCATCGACGTTGTAAAACATCGACTAAAACGATCGCAATAGCCATCACTGAATGGTTGATGATGGCTCAATTACACAATTGCTTTGATCGTACTGTCAGACCAGCAGCAGGCCACCGGAGCGAGCACAATCAATCTTTGTTGATCGCGGTGTCGCTCGATGGCATTTACAACGGGACGGGTTCGTACAACCGTTTCAATATTCAAATTATGCCCTGATCATCGGACGAACATAAGGGTGCTTTAGGGTTCAACAGTAATTGCTTCTGTGCCTATACATGTCAAACGGGTAATATAATTTGTGTTTTAGTTTCTGTGTTGCTTTTCAATAAACCTATTTAAGCTAGATTAGCACTTATTAGATGGACAAACTGCCCAGACTCCGTTTATCCAGAAAATTCAGTACCATTTATTGAGAGACTGTCCAGATGCGAGTAAAAGTATGTTCTGAAATTATAGAAGCCTAGGCGTCTTCTGTTGGACCTTCCAGTCGCTGTTACATTTTAAACTATTTGCATAAACATACGTATCACTGAGTTTTTTTTTAAATTTTATTTTGCGTGCTTTCAATTTATTGCTGATATCTGTAAGCTTATTGTTCAGTGAGGAGCATTCAAAAAGTAAAATTTTAATCTCTCAAAAACTCCGCATTGCCATTGTGCCAATGTATCTTTCTTAAAGGTAAACAAATGTTACAAAAAATCTTTTTTGGAACAATTGTCCATTTCTATCTCGAAACCAGTTTTACTTTACGACTCAAAATGGCATATAAGGCGTTTTTATTTCTCAGTTTTGCAAACCGTAAGCATAAATCCATGTGTCATACACCGTTATAATGCGTTTCATTCTATGTTTGTATCCAAAAGGCATAATTTGACGCTCTTCCGTGAGATGCGAAACAAAAAACTGATTTTGAAGGCAAATGAGGCTGCACTCTTTTGATTTTAACAAACAGTTTCTATTGGGAACTTTTGAATTGTCTTTTTTGTAAATCGCATTCAGTACCTGTTTGGCATTTCAGTAGTTTTAAAATATCATTCCATTAGTCTAATGTAGTATAAAATGTGGTTTAAATGTATTTGAAAGCAACTGATGCAATTGATGATCATCAGATCAGATGCGTTTAATTCCAGTAACACAATCCTCCTATCCATTTTTTTTTTGTATTAATGATTCACTAAATTTTATTGATCTATCAAAAAAAACTATTTAAACTCGATTCTCCTCTGTTCAACAACCTTAATTTTACCTGCAACAATGATCATCGATCACTTAACTCGCGACAAACAAACAAGCGAACAAAAAAGAGCAGCTAAAAGTGTATGATTGTTTCCGGTCTACTTACGTTATCAACATTTTATCATGTATTTCTGTGCGTCCGTTTTGTGAGAGGTGCACTGTTGTCGTAACAGTCGCCGCCGTGTGTAGCGTTGCGAAAGTTTTCGGTTGTTTGTGGGTTCACTTCCGTTGTTATTGGTAGCAGCTAATGGGGTGGCTGTGGTCGCTTTCGCGCACCACCAACCGAAATTGGGGTACAATCTATGCCACCCAAAAACTACCCGTTGGTGATGTCTGTACCCCTGGAGTTTGGGAACAGTCCTGAACTTCCTGCGCAGGAAGTTCTCACCCGTCGTAGGTGTTTGCACTGAATGTATGTAACTAAAGCTGTTTTCGGTATTCGGGATGATTTCACTTTATGAACAGCAACATCAACTACTTCGCTAGATGGGTGACGGTTAAACGAAAACAAAACTAATACACTGATCGAAAATTGGTTACATTGACTGCAATAAAGACGAGAGAGGCAATGGTTAATCGCGAATCCGTGTTTGTCGCAAGCGGAAGAAGCGCGTTTGCACAACTACGTTTCACACTTCCGAGGCGAGTTCTAGCACTGAACTGAGCTACGGTCGGGACGCACACACTATCCACCCGAGCGGGTGTGGAGCACTGTAAACTCTCCTCCCACCAGCGGGATACGTTCGAAAAAGACGCGATTAGGCATTACGGGGGACGGTGGATGAACGCATGCTGTGGTGATTGTGTGAAGCATTAGCATCTCCCGTACTCGTGTAGCATCTCCGAAGATCGCAATCGCAAACCGGTAGTGGGTAAGAAAGTGAGAAACTCATCTCGCACACGTTCTGAGATCGGGTTCCGCATTTTCTGCCCCATCGATGACGAATTATCGGCGTTTGATGCGTACAATTTCCCACCCAGCGGTGTGGAGATGGCGTTCTGTGGTTCTGCGGTTTCGAGCTTCCGATCGATGCGGCCTGGAGAGATACGGGAGGGGGGAAAAGCCAACACTGCTCGGCACACCCTTCCCCCCCAGGCAGCTCTGGGGGGCGCGGAGAGGGTAAACAAGCGAGCGATCTTACACGATCCTGCCCGGTTACGACACTGCACGCGATCGCGCCCCGAACAGCATTGGCGTTCGGAGTGGAGGCATTCAATTTGCTGCATTCCGCTAATGCTTCAGCGCTTGGGCACAAACATCGATTTCGACATTTTGCATCCCACTACACCGACTTACTTGCCCCCTCCCATCCCCCCCCCCTATTTTCCACCACTGCACCAACCCTAACAACGCGAGTGAGCAGTGTGGCCAATTCGTTCGGCCCAGAATTAAGCAACCGGAGCCGCAGCCGTCCGACTGGTTTTGAGCGAAAAAAACATTGAACCAGTGGAGCTCGCTCAAGAGGACACATGTGCACACGCACACTGCAACACTGCCACCACTCACAGGCACACACACACACACACACACAGACAGACACAGAGACATACACGGCCATCACACACGAGGCCCATCACACGAAGGACTTCTTGTATAACACACTTGCTAATGGCAGTACACACGGTTGAGGTCTTTGTGGTTTGCAATCGATCGTTCTTTCTACTACTTGCGCTACTGCTACTACCCGCCGCAGCGCCACAGTTCATGGCCCTCGTTACGGTCGATTATGGCATGGGGTGGCAAATGCAGGGTGGGAAAGGTGTACGGTTCCGCGGGCAAAACAAATTAACCAACATAACGCTGTTGCCAAATCGCCAAGAATCAACACCAAGAACGGTTCAGTTCGGTTCTTGCGAGTGGTTTTGAGTGGTAAGTAAATGGATACTTTTTTTGCACACAAACACACATAGATACAAATTCGAAAGGGTTGATTTGGGGTGGCAACATCTAGTGGAGACATAAGGGGCATGAGCATCATTGTGCACCGTTAGCTACAAAAGTATGGCTGTCGCAGGCAACCATCGTCTGCTGTTTGGGCAGCGGATGGATGAGATTGCAACATTTCGTGGTTTGTGTTTGAATGTTTATTGCTTTTTCTCTTCTGATTTGTTTTTGTTTTCGTTTTCTTGCCTGATCTCATCTTTGCGGAGATGAGCTTTTCAGCAATTTGCGAAACATTGAAGCCACCGTACAATGTTGAACACATTTAATTTGCGTCCAACAGGCAAGACAAAGATTTTCAAGTAGATGGATATCTTAGGAAGGGTTTCTGTAAAAGACGCATTTGCTTGGAACCGGATTAATATTGATGACCTTGGCTCTGTGCACCTTACTGTTGACCACAAAAGTGATCACATCATATCCGCTTGCATAAAAACCAAACGTTTTTACAGTATTCAATATTATAAACTGAAGAAAAAAATCCGCAAACCTTTCTCCCTCCCAAATCCTGCCGAACAACTGATCACGAGTGCGAGTGCTGTGATCCAATATCCCGGTGCCCACTGCATGAGCAGATTTTTATGCAAATTGGGAAACATTTAACGTTCCACACAATTTAATATCATTTCTAACTGCTGGCTGAAGGCGTGCAAATTCCACAAACCTGTTTCCACGCGCCAATATCGCGATCAAGTGAATTTTGCTCACTGGCGGATCTGTTATTTTTTTAGTATCCAGTTTTGCGTCGCACCCGTAAAAGAAGACGAGTCTTCCGTGGGGTCGTGGCCGGTGCTTAGTCCGGATTTTATCGCACGCACGCAGTAGGAACTGAAACAGGATCTTTTCGTACCCCATGGACAGGATTGGTGTGTTCGGGCACTGCCTTAATTTATGCGACAATTCGATCGGGTGGGCGAAGCGGAAGTTTGGCGTTCACCAATACCACGTCCAAGTCCAACCAAACGGAAAGAAGACAGCAAAATTTAAAAAGAAGATTTTAAGGGTGAAATGACCTCAGCCTTTGTTCGCCTGGTAGCGAGAACGGCAAATTGGCTGCTAGAAGATGACGCACACGATCCTTTCCAAATCAAACACGGAAGCGAGGATCGCTTTGTCGAGCGTTTATTTCAATTCGTTCGGTGTCGGTTCGGTGTCTATGCGCTAACTGCAGCTATCAATCTTCAATGCGGATAGGCATTTGCATTCCTAATGTTGGCAGGATTGCCTAATGACCATTAATGAGTAGCCTCTTTGTTTGAAACCGACCCTGGGTGGTGCTAATTTGCCACACGTTTGCCATTTTTTGCCTCAAACTTTCCTAAAGCATCCCGCTAATGAATATCTTCCCGTTTTGCACGTGAATTTGTCCTCATTACTTCCTTAGCTGCCCACACGCTTCCCCATTTCTAGGCCGGATCGCGTTCCGGGGTAAAAATGTTTTTGTGCCAATTTTCGCTCGTTCTAACCAGCAATCATTCTGAAAATATGGGCTCAAATCCGGAACACACGCTTCCCTTGGTTAACAATGTACGATTTGCGTACACTCAAGTGCAGTGATTAGAGCAAAACCGGAAAACACAAATGATTGCGGGTGTGCGCATTTTTCGGCGAGCCCGAGCGCCGGTGTGCAATCTCTCAGAACAAATCGCAGCTACGAAGCCCCGCTGTTGTTCGATCGATTGCAACCCACCACTCGCGCACACGCAACACGCAACACAACGTCCGCTCGGGTGGGTTTTCCCATCCATTTCCCACCACTGCGGCTCAGCAGCTCATCATTTCGAGGCCAAACTCCGGTGTAGGGTTTGTCTGCCTACAGGCACTCCACAATCGCTACCGCTCACTGCTAGACAATCGGCTAGCACGAGACAGTCATGTACAGTCCGACCCACAAGAAACTAATCTCTCCGTGCGAGAGTTCCGAGCCGAAAAAATGCAAATAGAAAAAAACAGTCATACCTTCAACCAAAACATAATAAAACACTGCACTGGTGGCAAGGTTTTCGCGGTACGGTGGCGGAGTTGTGCAATGGTCAGCAGTTCCCGAGCAGCAGCAGCAGCACGCGGACGACCAACGGTCGTTGCAGTGCAAAAACAGCAAAACATTTTCGTCACTGGCACTGGCCAGCTGGCCAGCTACTTCGCTGGCTGTGAATAAGCGCCCAAAACCGGCTCTCGGGTTGAGTTCTGGACGTTCAGGTGTCCCACATTCCAGCACGGGGGATAGGATTATGCAAAATCTTTCCTGCTAGCTTCCAAAGTTCGGCACATGAAGCCAGTTCGGCTGCCAAGATCGACCGAGATAGCGATGGAGGGAGCATTAGGCTAGCAGTCGACGAAAAGCTCCATCATGTCGCCCGCTTGCGTAGTTGCTGCTCAGTTGCGCACCGCGTCGTTCGTTTTGTGCGGTATGTGTGTGCAATTATTATTATTATGCACGATATGTTGTCTCGCGCACTCCGCAATTGGAACGCAATGGCAAACGGCAGCCGCACCACACATACACGCACATAAAAACGAGTAGGAGAAGGGAAAGGTGAGCAGGGGGAAACCAGTGGTGCGGTGTGAAAAGTCATCACGAAAAGGGAGCGCACGGAGGGGTGTGCAGTGCGATTATCCAATTCGATTTGAAATCGTACTTATCTAATTCTGCCATTTTTGCACACGGTTCGCGTTTCGCTCACGCATATGCGCATTTGCAACAGGCCTTCCCACCCTTGTTCTCTCGCAGAGTGGCTTAAGAAATGGTCCCCCCGTACATGTGTATGTGTCGGCAGTAGCACAACACAACAACGGGCAGTATGCATTGTGCACCGAGGCTCGCAATCCGCCTACTGGCAACTGGTTTGACGGCTGCTACTGCGTGCGAATCATTGACGGGGTGGGCATGAAAGCCACCCAGCGCCACCCGGTCTATCTCTGTGTGTGTGTGTGTGTGTGTGTACGTCTGTTTGAAACTCAAGAAAAGCCAACCGTGAAGGCCTTTAGCGGCCGCAGCTACTCGGTGCTACCCTCCACACCACGCGGCCCAAGCACGGTGAAGCAAAACTTTCGATTTCTGGCACACACACCCTTGGACCGGGCCTAGATACGCTTATGGTAAACTTCTTCTACTTCTTCTTCTTTTTCGTCTTGTGCCTAGTGTTGGTTTACTGCCGCACAAGAGCGAGAAGAACTCGCACGGACCAGCGAGCTGTCGGTCGCGCTGAAAGTGAACTACCTTCAACCCCCCTTCCCAGGGCGCCCTCGGCGAACCTAACGTGGCTGGATGCACTTGACGCTGCCCAACCGATCGGCCGATTCTTGAACTGGATCACTACATAACGGTAAAAATCGCAATTGCGCACGTCGCCCCAAAACAAGGGAGCGCGGCAGGCCGTGCTTTTGGCAGACCTACGCCCGAACAAAGCAAACTAATGCTAAAGACTTAGCTGGCGGTGCGAATCCTTGTTGCCCAAACTGGTCACAGGCGTTTGAAAGTATTTCAAAACACTTAGAAGCACGCACAAATACGCACACATACACACATGGTTGCTTAGGGGCGTGAGGCGGGTTGTTGTTTCTGGTCCGAAGCGACGCAAACTAAAAAACACCCAAAACAGCACGAATGTTAGATGGCAGGCACCGTCCGATGTCCGGTTGGCATTGACGGGTGGTGGAGCCTTCCCTGGAGGCCCACGAGAGGGTAGATCTGTGGCGATTGTTGCGATACGTCAATAGTGATACGGGGGTGATACGAAAACGAGAACTAGTTTGCTTGTCCCATCCATTCCACAGCCGTTCAGCGTGTTTGGACGTGAGCTTTGGATGATCTTGCTCACTTTGAGGACAGAAACTGTTCTTCAAACGAGAGGAAGAGAGAAATCGAGGATGGTTTGAAGCAAGGATTCAAGGACCGAGATATCGCGTCCAAGTAGACAAGGGCACTGGAAGGTTCAAGGTGACGCTGTTTCGAGTTTCAATTTCAGTTTGGAGAGGATTTTGAAATTCTTCACCTCCAACCTGCCACCTTCAAACCAAACACCACAAAGGCTTTAGCTTTGCTCGCATTCCAACGTGCTGGAAGTTCTTAGTACCGCTCGAGGTATCTCTTGACCTTATGCAACAGCTTCCTTAGAAACAACAACCCGAATGCCACAGCACAACCATTAAGTTGCGGCAAAAGCGCCGATTCAATCACCAGTTGGTAGAACTTCTTGTGGTGCATTATAATTTGAGGTGCTCGGTAGAGCCGTACCGTAACGAATTCTCTCGCTTGCAATCGATACGCGGGTGCACTTAATTGCTGGATCGATCCGGCGAACCAAGGGCCAGGCAGCCCCCGGCCGGAGGAGTGGCGTTGTTTTAAACCGGTCGCATTATCCTCGCGCGATGCATAATGTTGCAACACATCCTCCAGTGGCCAGCCGAATGGCATGGCAGTTGCCCCACCGGGGGTTGATTTGCTGTTTGTGTTATTGCACACGTGCCTTCTCATTCTCTCTCTCGCCCTCGCTCTCCGTGGGAATTGCACAAGAGGAGTCATTTTTTTCTGCCCGTCCCTGTTGTGGTTGAGGTCTGTTTTTTTCGTCTTGTTCGATTAGCTTTTCCGATCAAACCTTTAGTAAAAAAAGGAGTTGTAGGATAGAACAGTGTATCGAGCCAGACCAATCGGGAACATAATGATCTGTGAAACAGGCCACATGTCGTTAGAAGGAAGGGAAAGGCCGATAGGATTACAATATACACTCCGTACGTACCCGCTCGAGGCAATCGGGGCGCAACAATCGAGCGGAAAGTGAGCGAGTAAGAGTGTGTCTTTCGTACTCCCCGCTCTCCTTCCCTTCTGGTCACTGACTAATGCCCCGTAAAACGTCGATTTATGGGTTTTGTTTAGAGCATAGCAAGTGGCTGAGGTCGTAGGTATTGATCGATCCAAGCGGTGCTGCTGGAAAGTGGTGCTGCAGCCAATTTCATAATATGAGCAATCTAAGTCAATCTAGTTAGGGCCACCGTGACTGATCGTTTGACTCTTTCGGCCGACTGGACATGCTTTCGGCACAGCACAGCAAAGTCCTAATTATCTTAAAGCCGCAAGTACGCACTACACCAAACTAATCAGCGAAAACAGCCGTAATGATGCAATGTAATTTTTCGGGGCGAAATTTCACCAACACCAACCACGTCGTGCACCCTTCGTGGGCAGTACAGTGCACAGGCAGCAATTGCAGCAACGCCATCCATCGCGATAGCATCAGGCGCCACGGCCCTGTGTCTCCCCAAACCTTCTGCGCCGACTTTGCCCTCCTTCTCCATTATCTTTCCAATTTTTCCCTTCCATATCGTACGGCCTGTCGTAACCAAAAATGAAAATTCATTCACACACAACTTTTCCTTTTCATTGAACGTGTGTACTGCTCCACCACCGGATCCGATCATTTTCACTCTCCAGACAGGTTTACCCTCAAACCAAGGTGGCGGTGACGGCGGCGGCTCCCGTTTCGCTACCACACACGACGGCTGCTGGTCGTATTCCATATTTTTCACTCCACGCAACACCTTTACGTTCCATCCCGTGCAGCCCCTCGTATGCCCCCTTCCCACCCTACCCTGCCCCTACCCCCTTTTGGGGCCATTGCGTAACGACAGTTTTCCTTCCTATCCGGCATCTTCTTCGAACGGCATCATCCTTTTTGGAGGGCGGAGTGGAGAGGTTCTGCCTGTTCATTTCCCACTTCCGATTCGCGCTTTTCCTTTTCCACTGTTGGTCGTTGCTTTGCTTAAAGTGCCATTGGTGCAGGGAAGGGGCACATCTGCACTGTTTTTCTTTTCTTCTTCTGCGTTTGCAACCACGCTCACACGCAGAAGCACACGATATTTGCACTCCTTTGCACGGTGTGTTTACTGTGTGCGTAAGTGTGGTGTTTTCTTCTTTAGTTTTCCCCACAAGTTTCACAAGAAGCGTTAGCACCATCCTAGCGAGCAGCAGGTTAAAGCAAAAAAAAAAAAAAAACAAGCAACGCTCTTGTAAGCAAGTTTTCCATTTTCGGACACACTCGCGCCGACCACTCTAAAGCACTTAGCACTGAATCCGTTGGCTTTTGTCAATAACAATTCTTGCTTTCCGGGCACACGCACGCCAAGGTTTCGAGTGTCTCGTGTGATACTTGTCGGCAGGTAAATCAGGCAGACTTTGCAAACTTCTTCACCGTAGCACTTCACGCACGCACTGCCCAGCACGGACTTGTTTCACTTTTTTGGCACCTCCCTGCCAGCCCCTCCTCACCAGTGTGCGCAGATAGCCGCCCTTCACTCACGGCACGCGAAACACAACCACGAGCACGAACGGCCAACAGTAAACTGACACACGCTGGAACCGTCCGTGAGCCCGTCCGTCCGCGGTACCGACCCAGCACGACGCGCGCACACACACGGATAATTACTCCCACTCTCTTTCTCTCTCGCGGTGTCCCTTCTCGCTCTATCGTGCGGTCGGCTCGGGCGCTAGTGGGTGGGGAGGAAGACGAGACAAAGTTGCCTAGCCGGCCAATGGTTCGTGTTTTCTCACTCTTACTCTCTTTCTCTCTCTCTCTATCTCTCTCGGATGATCGGTGGCGACGATCACGGTGCGTGCGTGTACGGCACAGGCGGAGGGATCACGCAGGGCCAGTGCAAAAGACGGCGCTTTTCCAACCACGATGGCGCAAGTGATCGCGACGCTGTCTTTCGGGTGCTTCGGACGCTCAACTTCGGGCGCTACGGCACGGCAACTGACAGCATCTGCGGATGCGGTGTAGAGTTTGTGTGCTGCTGTCAGTAAATGCTGTCTACTGACGAGGTAGTTGCGTTGAGCTGCCTATGCATCAAAGAAGCTTTCAGTGGAACGATTCGATTCGTTAGGAAATTTATTTTTAATCCACAACCAAATGACAATTAATCATCGTTTTTACGTCTTGTCGAGCTGGAATTTCCAGCTTGTCGCCCAGAAAGGGACATATTATCGCATCAAGTCGTTTAATTACCATTTCGATCAATCAGAACATGATTACAACCATGTACACACTCTTGCCGCCACGGTTTCGATTCACGTGTCACGGTGCACAACCAGTGCAAGCCACATGGTTTGAGTTCGTCGCCTGTTCCTTCGCAAATCAATCACCGATCCTGCCAGCCGCCAGTTACTAGGCTGCTTTTCACCTGGCACGCCACCAGGGACGTTACACGGATGGTTAGAACCTGCCTGCCGGGCGCGGGCACACTCTCGGTTGCGATCGAAGGTTTTCTAGATCGGGCACCACGTCCGGCAACCGGTTTCGCTGGACAGAGATTCATTCAACAGTTCCCAAACGATCCGCCAGTGTCGAAGGTGACGGCGGCGTCAGAGGAAGCTGGTCATCGTAATGGGTAAGGTGCGGGGGTGAATTATTATTACCTGCTCACCGTGTTCACCGGAAGCAGCGGTTGATCTTGATAACAGTGCTCAGACTCTGTGTGCGCTATTATCCGGTAATGATCTAATCGGTGCTAAATCGATGCAACGATGCAGTGTACCACTTGAGCAAAGGCGGGCGACATTCTAAGGGGCGCGATGCGAAGAGTTTGTTCGAGCTCTCGAGTCAAGCTGCCAAGGGTCACTCGGGGTATGCATGCGAAAGAAGCAAAAAAAGGCGTTCGAACACACCATCGAGAAGGGACACGAGTTTCCGCTTGGATAAATTTATTTCAAGTAATCATGCGCGTGTGTGAAAAAGCGGTGCACACGTGAACTGCAAACCTTGGTGCCCTTGATCCCCGTAGCTCCCACTGTTGACCTAGTCATCTTCTCCCGTTGGCGCCAAAACGGATCTGCTAGAAATTCCACACTTCATCTTAAGTAGGGTGACGGTGAGTCAATAGGAATGCTAGGACCTACTGAAGCGATCGTGGAACATGGGAAATCCATGGTTGCGTTAGAGTTATCCTTCATCGTTTCATGAGTACACTCATCCAAGAATACTAGCGAACAGGGTAACCCTCCTCCGGTCTTTCTCGCTTCCAACCTCAAACAGTATCCCGGCACGAGCACGTCGATCGACGGAACTGACCCGTACAGCTTATCGACTTGTCATAATGACACCCTCGTATTTGCGTGTGTTTGTGTTTCCCTGGCTGTCTGACCATCGCGCACACGGTTGACGCAAAGCTCATCTCATACTGCCCCGCAAGGTGTTAAGTGCAGCACAAACAGTACTGCCACCAGTATGCTTATGGCTAAGTACGATTGACGTAGTGCGACGCGCGGAAGATGATTTGCTGTACGATACGTGGAGAGTATCTGGGAATAACCGTAGGCTTCCGGCAACGAGTACGAAGCATACTGGCGACGACCGCCACACATGAGCTGTTGGGAATGTTGGGAATCTTTGCAATGTAATGTCGTGTAATGGTGGGACCGATTTGCAAACGCGACAATGTTTTACAAGGAAGAGAAATAAATCAACGGAAAAATACACATAGTGTCAAGAAGTGTCATTCGTTTTAACGAGATAGGACCATGGTTCAATTAACTTAACTAGATACGTCCTGTTAAGGTACGGTGGCAAAGTGCATGTGAGTAGAAAGCTAACTCGTGCGGAGTGTTGCGGACCAAATTGTATCGGTTCACTTTTAGAAACTCTCAATTCATGATAAAAATTTGCTATGCGACGCTTTATCTTCAGTAACTGCACTGGAGAGGCATCGAAATCTTGCTATCTAGCTTTTCTCTAAAGTTTTGATTTTGGACGCTACTTTTGTACACTTTTTCCTTCCCTTTTTACCTGTTGATAGATACGTATTATTACGTTGACATCCGTACATCTTCAAGAACCTTTCTTCTTCTTCTTCTTGGTTGGTACAACAACCCAGTAGGGTCAACCAGAGCATTAATGTGTTTTGGCTCTTTCTGAGACTTAGTGTTCCCATATAGCAGGATAGTCAATCATACGTATGGATTGAACGGGATTCGATGCAACGTCGGGCTTGATGAAAAAGAGTACTGTCAAAGTCCAATGTATCATACTAAGCACACGCATTGGAGGCCCTAAGCATTGAGTTGGTAAATTTCATGATTTCTGATTTTAATATTGCTTACTGTGTTAAAAACAGGTGCTTTTGAAGATTATTAAAAGAAATTATGTAAATGGTGAACCCGATTGCTTTATATTGGAATAAATGTGGATATTGTTGTTTCGGTAATTTCTCAAATCATTAGTTGACCGACTCGTGCCAAGTACTTTATTACGCATACAAACGGTTTACGCGTGCATGTGTGTGTGTGTTTCAATTGCCCAACTCCGAGTTCGACGAAGGTCACTGTCAACGTGAAGCACGCCTGCCATCTAAAATCCGTACAGTGCGAGTTTCGGGAATTATAATCGCTGCTCATCATCATCATTATGGCAGTGATGTTGCGTTCCAATCCAAAACTTCAACACCATCTCCCTCTATGACGTGTGGCGGGTCCTTCCTGCCTTCTTCGCCCTCCCACAAGGCCCCAAAACGGAACCATGGTCGATGGCTGTCGAAATTGGCGCTTGGATGCTTCACATTTCACCAAGACATATCTACGCGTCTAGCGTACACCGATTGGCCCTGCCCCGACTATGGCAGAGACGTGCCCGGCATAAGTGGCCACCGTAGACAATGGCCAACCGACGCCAAACTACCAACCTCTGGGGGGGGGGGCTCCGTCCGTTGTTTTTTAACATTGAGCTATTTCCATGTGTTCCTCGGTGTTGTATCGCAGCATATGGGCGCGAAGACGTGGTACGTTATGCGGATCGCGTCCTACGCCTTCACAATCGGTCTGCCAGATGCCAGCTATTCGAAAGTCGGTCTCAGAGTCTCAGGGTCGACCTGCATGGGCTGGTGTTGAACACGTTTTGGCAGGGGCAAGCGGGTGGCTGCTTTGTTTACCCTCTTTGTTACATTCGACTGCCAACAGCTGTCTAGTACGGTGGAAATCTTTCTCCCGCATCACGGACGGCGCAGTTCCACGCAGCGCCACTTCAGCGCAATTGGTCATGAACTTGATCCCTTCCGAAAGCCAAAGGGTCAACAACGTATCTTGCAGCGTATTGTTACGGGTGCACTGTGCAACTGTCGCTACGTAAATGGCAACGTTTATGCGCACGCCGCGAGTGGGAGTCGATTCCGATCGAGCCTTACACTATCGCATCCTTGACGTTTGACAAACGAACGATTTTACGAGCCAACCGACCCATTAGCAAAAGGACAAAATGGCAGTTGGCATGCGGTTAACGACGGTACTTGGATGTCAACGAGCTGCTCCGGTGCTTTTTCTCCTGTCCAAGGCAAAGATTCGTTGGATTAGAGTCGTACGTAGAGTGGCGAAAGTTGACAATGTGACATACCAACCGGGTCGTTAAAACTAAGACCAGCAAGGACATTCGAGACATTTGAGTGTCTGCCGGCGTGTAGTTTGCTTGGAGGCTATCCCAGTGGAGTATTTCGACGACCGAAAGCATTTTATTAGTGTGTTTGATGTGCAACCTTTGCTTCGCAATCACACCTGCAAGGTTCACAGCTGCGATGACTCTGTCCGCTAATGGTTGTCTTACCGTTCTGCTGCTATCGGTCCATGTTAACTTCTTAACCACCATTCAACAGCTGTTCTATTTCCGTTCCAAAATAAGCATAAAAATACGTTTCCTTCACAGGTTGAATCTCTGCCTTACCATGAAGCACCTGATGACGAACGAGGCGCACGGAGTGATGTATCATGGTTTGTACTTTGTACCTTCGATCTTGTGATCTCTCTGTGGCGGCCAGCACGATGACGAAAATTGTTGTGCTATGGTGAGCCGGGAGGGAGAGGAAAAAAATCCAACCGGGCTCTCCAAGCGCCGAGCTAGAATTGAGCGAAGGTAGGGGAAACGCCATGTACGTCATTGGATCGCAAAGGCATGATTTGCATTAATTGAAGCCTTCCGTTTGCTTGGAGGGCACGCTCAGAGTGCAAAGCCGAGCGTAAGAGAAAGGATGTTTTTTTTGCTTCTAGCCGTTTGGCTTTTTTCCAACACTAATGCTAGACAAATTGATACAGCTCATAGCACCAACGAAGACAACATCAGAAAAACGCACCAAGCATTTCCATTAAAACCTTTTTTCAGGAACATTTGACCTGTTACAGCGCCAAAGGTTTTTCTTTCGCGCTCCGCACTGTTCTGCAGTTTTCAGAAAACGATGGCCTTTGAATAATCAATTTTCCATTCAACAGGAAAATTGCGTTGCTATAATGTGTTGCATCGGCGAAGGATTTTCTTCGGCCTTTTTCGGTTTTGTACGCTGCACCGCATCTGGCTCGCGATCGCTTCCAACTGTCCACCGATCGATCGACAGGCTCGAAGCGAAGCCGTTTGCGAGCAAAGATGAAAGGAATGTAAATTGACTACGATGACGGAGTGTGACGAATTGTTGGAAATTGTGATGAGATCGTGACGCGCTCGTGCACTATTGGCTTTGGAAAGAAGTGGTGAGACTACTGCACAATGTAGCCCATTACATTGCCTCTGACGCAATGAGGATGACGGTGGCGTAGTACTTTATCTTGTTACTTTACAAACAAACAAAACTGCCATTCTGATAGTCTAAAAATGCACTGAGATGCGCTTTGGTACAACAGTGAAGTAACGCGTTACACGCAAGGGGAAAGGTTATTGAAAATTCGGCTTTAATTACCCTGGCTTTCTCGCCCCTTTCACAACACCTTTACTCTCCAACTCCCGCTTCGTTGAGAGTTTTTTTAGCAACGGAATGAGGAACACAGCAACTCCAATCGCTTCGGCAGTGGAAGGGATCACAGCACAACAATAAACTGACGATGACTATGGCCCCACAACAAATGAATGAACGGCACGACGGCGCGATCGCGAGGCTGGGCTCGAGAATGGGGCACCTGCAGTGGGGTGTGGTGGCGGGTTACGTAATGTCAAGGCCTTTCGCAGCATTCGCTCGGGATGACCGTTTTCGTTACGGCCATTTCTTTGGACGTTCGACGTTAACCGATGGTTGCCTGTGGTGTGCGACTGATTTATAAAAGTCCGATTAAAGTCCAATACCAGCAGTTAAAGAGTGAGAGAGTAAAGAAAGGGTCACGATCGCGATGTGTTGCGGGCCCTGTGCTGCAGCCTCATAAAGAGTGAAAAATAAATGCTCATACGGCCCTACCGTCGGTCGAGTTTCCTATTGTTCCAACGGACAGATTCGCTGACAGCTGCCGGATGGCTAGGTTAGGTTCGCTGTGAATGATGACGTGGCTGTGGGGATGATGATGATGTTGATTGGATCCCGCATGACAAATGGCCTTCGATGGCTTTGTTCGGTCGGGTATGGGCCAGGACACTTAAGCTTGACCTTCTTGTTTGATTACTTGGAACTGCGCCGCCGCCCAATGCCTACCAGAGCAGCGCACTGTTCCCTTCGCTTGCTGTGCCCCTTGCTGTGTACCCTTTTAAGCAAATGAATGACTCCGACAACGGCAGCAGCAACAGCCGAACTGGTATCTGGTTCTCATTATCTGCTGGCCACATTTACGACCCGACCCGGCCAGTTTATTCCGTTTTAGATGATGTGACAAATCGAATCCCTATGACAGCTTGATCGGCAATGGCCGTAGTGGGAAATAAAAGGACAAGGCAAATCGGTACAGCCAACATGTAAAACGCAGAAGAGGTAGAAATTTTAAAAGAACAATTGGACAAGACACTTGTACATCATATACCTTCTTCAGCCTGTAACCTTTTCGTTTCGTTTTACTCACACATCAGCTTCAATGATTCATTGAAAAGGAACAAATGGTACGAACGTCATACAAAGCATCATTGTTTTAGCCTTACAACGATAATACCCATTCAAATCAATGCTTGCTGAGAAGTCTTTGTTATTTTCATTCTAATCTGTTGGATGGAACGTTCCTGGAATTATTAATTGATAAAGCATGTATAGCGATTGAGTTTCTTTACAACAAAGAACCCAATAAAATAATGGCATTATTCTTATGTTGAATTTTCACTCGTATCATAACATAAGTCTATCGAAAGTATATGACTTTTTATTTAAATTTATATTTTATTATTTTGAGATTTACGGCATGATGCAACCAGGATCATTGAGTAGCAATTAAAAATCATACATTGGCAACCGTGGACATTTTCCTACGATGAAGCCATTTGCTTGCTGCGCACAATGAAAAATGCTGTTGCAATAGCCCGTTCATCGACTGTTTGGGCCGCGCGAGCATCACGGGTGGATGCCACCCCAAAAAGAAAATGGATGAAAATCGACCCACATTTGCCGGGGCACTCATTCCACACCAGTTCGCACTATCTAACGTATAAGTTTTCGAATCGTTTGGAACCATTCTCCAAATTGGTCGAATTCGTGCGGACGTTCGGTAACGCTTTTGGTAACATGTTGCCGGCGTGGGTGGAACGACATCCACAAAACATCGTCAATTCAGGTTCGGGGGAATGAAAAGCGCCAAAAATGACCCAACTTTTTGTCTCGTGAACCGTCTAAGCGCCCAAACATTACGAAACCTCTATCAGACGAAGGTAAGGTGTTTGGGCTGAATAGGACAGAGGTAGCGCTTGATAGTTTGGCTATACAATAGAGACGCTTCAAATTCCTTCGTGAATCCTACCAAATGTAATCTAAATGTTTGGTTTGCAAACCCAATCTTGGTTAAAGGGCGATCTTCCTATAGATCGCAAATATTCACCTTCATATCTCTCAGGAAACCACAAATCTTATATTTGCTGAAGTTTGAATACAAAGGAAATTATAAAGGATGGAAAACACAGACCACGGACCAAGGGAAATATGAAGGTTCGTGCACAAATACAAATTGTTGACCGACTACCTTTCGTAGGGGCGCTTTCGTTTTCGTGTCACTAGTTGCGCATTCCCTTCGTCTCCTCCATATCTACTGCGTTTGGTTCCACAGTGTTTGGTGAGGTGAGAGAGATGCTTCGCCTACCGAGCAAAAGAATTGCAAAAGACAACCGGCCAAAGCCGCGACGCACGTAATCGTAGCCCGCACGGTGCTCGTCGCGTGTGAGCAGACCGCGTGTGCTGTACCTGGTCATAAACCACTAACACACACACACACACATACATAAACACAGCCCCAGGCCTTCTATTTACCCAGCCTCAGTTTGACCAGTTCGATGAGCAAAAGTTGGGTAGTAAAAAAAGTATGGTCGCTCATAATCGATAGAGACGGACCGTGGCGGTGTCGTTCCCAAACAAACCGACAAAAAAAAAACAGGCCCAGTACGACCCCAACCTTTCTCCCACGGTTTCCAGGAGTCCAGAAGTTTGTGCTGCCTTTCGAAAAATGGTTCCCTTCACGATCCCTGACAGCTGCATTGCAGAAAGGCACTCTTACGCAATCTTCTATCCTATCTCGGACCCACGTTTCGGGGCAAATAAGCTGCAGTGAACTCCTCGCGGTAGATGCATCGACTGTCCCGTCCAAACCCGTAATGTGCCAAAGTAATCGGAGGGACTCGTACAGACTGTGTTGGAGTGGTAATTTTAAGCTAGCAAATATTTCAACGCCAAACGTAAACAAACCGATTGTTTGTGCCGGAGCCCTTTCGGACATGGAGGTGGGGATACAGGGCATCCCCGATGGACACCCTTCTTCCGTGCGGTTCGATCCCACTGGACAATACGATGGTCTGTTTAACCGTCCTGCTAAGTGGCGGAGGAACATTTCATACTTTTTAGGGTAAGCGTTAGTGTCCTCGACCTAATTTTCCACTTCGGCTTGCGCTGCTTATGAGTGATGACGTTGGGGACGTTGGAAAAAGGAGGTTGTGATGTAATATGCATAAACCGGCTAGTTCAACGAACGTACGGCGTCGGTTTCGATTGTATCGATTTGCCGGGGTATTCCCATGGCGTGATCGTCGTCCTTTCGCTTATCAATCAGTAAACCAATCGGATTGCCATCGTCCCGTGGTCCTAAAGGAGGGTTCTATCGGTTGGAATGTGTGCATAATTTATTCAGCATTTTGGGAAAGTGGATACGTTCGGGGTTTTACAAAAAATGTTAATGGTATATGCTTTAGGACAAGACAGTACGATAGCCGTTTATAAAATTTGTATTACTTGCCACGTGCTTGGTGGAATGGTTATAACATTTGGATAGACCACTTTGATAATTACTCAATGCGCCCTTTTCTATCGTATCTTTAATATGATGACCTTAACATGTCCGATATTATCTCGATTGGTCAAATAACCGATTAGAATTCGATACAGATCTTTAGTTCAGGAGGTATTAGTGTGATATCGACCTACTGACATGGGTGGAAAGATGGTGCGCGTGACTATTGGTTCATCCATGCAACATGGGTGGAACTTTTGCTCAGAGATATCTTTCTACGATAAAGCAATCGATTAACACGAGTTGTTTTTTTTCACTTGTTGCAAGTAATTGTTATGTTTTGTCTTAATCTTAGCTAACTCAAACGATTCTAGATTCTAGATTCAAAAATCCAATTGCAGCAAATCACTCACTCTATTTCGTACTTGAGAATAAAACAAATGCATAAATGAGAGGAGTTCATTGAGATTCTTTTTGAACAAAACTCTCAGTACTTTGTTTTTACCCCATTTTAATGGTTCATACTGATAGTTTTGCTTTTCAGCTGGCTTTGTTCGAATATAACAATAATAAAAAGCATAAGTGCTCTAGATATTAGCACAAAAAAAGCTAACATTAAATTTTTCTAACATTAAAAGTCATTCCGCAACACTGTTTCATTATCACACCATGCCATTGAGAATTAAGCTGTACGTACGTACACCTGATAAACAAGGCCAACGTACTTTTTGTTGATAACCATAAAAACATTGCTGTACATTTACCTTCTCTTAGGAGGACTAACTTTTAGAGTAGAAATTTTCATCTCAATGATAAAAAACTACGAAAAGTAATCTTTATTGTAGGTTATCGTTTAACTGACGGAAGTACACGGAGTAAGGTTAATTAGTGAGCGAGTCTACACTCTATCATGACTCAGCGTTTCAATGGTGAATCAACAAGGAAAGGAAATGTAGTGACGCAAAACAGCGACCAGAGGTCTGTTTTTTTACTACCCTCTATGCTCAAGATCTATGGTTAAGTAGATCGAATTTATAAAGGTCAGTGATCTGACTCGTCATGTGATGCTGCAAAGAGTTTTCCATGCGCTTTTTAACATCCTTAATGAGATAGACACAGGTGAACTAAGTAAGAAAATGTATGATTCGGTTGAACATTATGATTGGCTTCACATTTGATTTATTTGCTCAATTTGCTTAAGGAATTATAGTCTCCCTCGAATTAATCTCACCGTGTAATTGTGCGCTGTAAAATGTAACCTGCTAATTAAAATTACCAATCAGTGCCGAAAGTGAAACGCTAAAAAAACTGACCCAAATTCACGGCTGCAATGCATGCGCCATTGGATATTCACCCGTAGCGAAAGAATGTCCGACGCCCGGTCGAAATGACATAAGCGGGACCAACGGACCGAACGGGGGCAAATGAAACTTTTACTCGGAGTGTGTTTGGACCTATTCCACCACCCTACCTGACCGGGTGGATGCGTATAAGTGTGGCAGTGTGACTTCTCTCTACTGCTGCAGCTCAGCAACTCACCATTCCTCCTTCCACCTCAGACAAACACACACACACACACACACTCATCCACACCTTAGTAGTCCGTGAAAACTCGGGTGGTGTACTGATAGCCGTCGAGTGGTAGTGGTGTTGGCGGTGGTGCGTAATCAACACCTTGACAAATACGATACACCTTCAAGCAGGGGAAAAACGAGCTTCTCCTGCGCCACTACCCATGCGCACTGCGTTAAATAATCTAATTTCGTCAGCTGAATCAACCACCGGTCACTGCAAAAGCGGTGTGAAGGAGGGTGGAAAACCAGCAGTCCGGGTAAGCCCCACGCCACTTTGTACGCGCTAAAGTTCAACCTCACTAGGGGCTCAATGAAGCGTCCCTACAATGAGAGAAACATGCGTCGAAGCGCAGCGTCGCCCCAATGCCACCAATACCAAGGGACCAGCAGGATCCAAGGAAAACGAAATACGCAAACCACACAGCTTCCCGATCCTCATCCATCAGTACAGGTTATTTGTTTGGCTGCACAGCGGCAGAAACCCCAGTCTCAGCCAGGGCACGTGGGCCGCATGAGAAAGTGAGACATTGGACGCTATTTACGGAAAGCAAGAAATGAAATAGAAATGTGTGTCATTAATAATAGCTTCAGCGCCGAAAACTGTCTGTTCGCAGCATGCACGCCAACACCCATGCTCTCCATTTGGCATGGGTTAAATCCATTGACCATCGTGGTCGTGGTTACGGTGCGTGGACGTGCCCGCCTATATTTATTTATCTTTTCGCTTTCCCGCCCAGGAGAGAAAGGCCAGAAGGCTGCGAAGAGTCTGCGAAGAGTGAACGAAATCGAAAGTGTCACGGCAGAGGAAAGCGCGCACTAGGGCAGGCCGGGCTGCCCAAAAGCCAAAACCATTCCCCAACACCCTCACCCTCTCCCCCGTCACCCATCCCCCTCCTTTCCTTCCAATAAACAGACGCACAAAACCGGAGTAACCTGATCGCGTTTCGGTGCGGACGGTTTGACCTGGAGACCTGGGAATTATGTAAACGTCACACACTTACGCTTTGCCACCGTTCACCCAAGACGGCGAAAAGTGAAGGAAGGCGCAACAGCACACAGTCACGCACACACAGCATATGCATCCAGCATCTCGGAGCCAGCTGATGAAAATGAAGCGAACAAAGTGCCGACCAGCCCGGCCCCGGCCAATCGGTTGACCGACAAACCGACAGACCGACTGATCTCAATTTGATGATTTCCGTGCTCGTCTCGTTTGTGGCTCTCGCACGGGAAAGTCTTTTGTTCAGCTTGGTTTCGAGTGTGCTTGGGGGATCGGTTTTATCTCTTTTGGGGTTATGGTTTTTTAATGAGTTTTTGATTTTTGGATGACAACTAACTGCAGGACGGTGATCGCTTTTCCACGCCTGTGATTGGTAAACGCTGGTCACTTCTGACGCTTGCACAGTGCGTAATGCGTGCAGCATTATAGACGCGCTACAAACAAAGTTCATGTAACGCAACCGGTTGCGTGTTCATCAACCTTTGAATACATTGTACTTGAAGCTGAAAAGGGGAGTGCATCGTGCTGAGCGGTTATTTGTTTACATTTTAAAAGCACGGGCTGATGGCCAAAGGGCAACAGAATTCGTCTCGGCTTTGAATAGAAGCAGTAGAAACCCACCTTTCCTTTCGATCGCCCCGGTAGCTGTCGCACCATCATAGAAGAAGAAGTTTGTGGCATATTATATCACCAAAATCGCTACACCAATCGCTGTGACAAAGTTAAAGACAGACAAAAATCGGGAGCAAAGGAGAGGAAACACATCAGTCAACGGGTGGGAAAGGGAAAGTACGAGAGGATGGGATGGATCTACACTGACGATCGGTGGCAAATCGGCATAACTATTACGCAACGTGGTTATCTCGTGCTATGGCTCTTTTCGCAATACCGTCTCTGTGACGCGTTCGATCCGCTCGTTGGAGAATCGGGCTGGAAAATGCAATTGGTGCAACGCGACAGTTTATCAAGGAGCTATATGTCATGAAGCTATTCGGGAAATGCAAATTCTGAAACGTTGCAGCTGCTGATAGAATTTTACTTACTCTTTTTGGCTAAAAAGAGAAAAACGTTCAACGGCTTTTGAAGCTGCACTGATGACAAAAGTAATTAAAACAGTACTTGAATGCCACACGCGAAACAAAAAAGCTTACAAACGCAATTAACACTCTTCTGGTTTGCAGATTTCCTAAATAATGACGTCCAAGGTGTTGAAGAACAGCGCGTAAGTAAGTTCCAAATTCGACACGTCTGGCCATTAACGTCTACCGGCACAGCAGCTGACGTCAAATCATCAAGTGGTGTGCCGCTCGGTATCTCTAAACAATCGAGCTGGAGAGTTACAGAACATTCAATGATTTATTACTTCACTGATCCTTAACCGATCATTGCTAAACAAGAACAACTCGATGGATCGTGTTGCGAATTTCAGGAAAAGTATTTAAGCTAGGGCTAGTTGGTTATTAAAATATCGAAGAAAACTAAAAAAGTGGAAAAAGCTCTTTTCTTTTCCAAACGAGATTAAAAATATGAAATAAGATTTTCACATAGCTTTAATTATTTGTAAGTACTTAAACTCTGCACCTGTTTTGGTGAAACATTATAATAGGCAAAAGCCAAAGCTTTCGGAAAGCCTCCTCGAAGCTTGCGAGTTAGAGAGAAATCGAGCAGTTTGCCCTCCATTTTAACTTCAAGCAAGAAATTGCGTACAATGTGGCATGCTAACCGATCACTTGAATCGAGTAGCATTGTGCGCAATATCGGATACAAAAGATTGCAGAGCTGCGCACTAAATTAAGCGACGAACTTCAAGCTGAGCTCAAATTTACTTAAAAATACAGCAAATGTAATAAAAATAGTAGAAAGGGAAAACGAATCGAGTCAAATAAACATCAATATTGCTCAAGATAAATGAATGTGCTTCTTGCCTGCTATAACTTTGAAACTATACATTGAAAAGCGATTTGTAATTCTTTAAATGTGTACATTCATTTTTTTGCTTTATTTTTATAAAGGCCTTCGCCACCAGGCTAATATTCGTCTTTATATGCATTCATGATTCTCAGACTTCCGACTATTTTTGTTATTAGTTGTTTATTTTAGGAACGCATGATTAAGGTGGTGATTCATTCGAATTGTTTTTCTGTTATTGATTTGCCCGGTCTGGTATGGGAGAGAATTTTAGATGAAAAAAATATGTTATTCTAGTTTCAGGCTAGTTGGCGTGAAACGCTTCCTGGGTATAAGCTTCATACTGATGAAGTTTGTTTCACTATAAAATACCGTTGCTTCATCGGCGACTCAAGCGAATGAAAAACCGGCTTCGCGGATGCTACACGAGATTTTTATTATGGATAGAATTTGCATAAAATCGTATCATCGGAATGTATAGCACACAGATAGAGCCGACTGCCCACGACGGAAACATAAAGCTTGTTTTTAAGCCTTAGTTCTTAACCCAAATCGTTTATGTGATATACAGTCCTCTTTCGCGAGCACACGTGGTCCAAAGCACTGGACAGACCATCTCATCAATCTATCCGTCGCTCGGTACCTGTTTGCCCTGGTGCTCAGTCAATACGGTTCGAGCTTCCGCCACAGGCCACTAGGTGGAATGGAGGGTTTCCCATAGCGCTTCTCAACAGTGCGTAGGTAGCGAGGCAACACAGCTTGCCAGCGCCCAATGACAACTACTTCGGCAGGTCGATAACAGCAAGCAGGGAGATCGAGTTTTCGATGGTCAACTTGAACTTGAACGATGTGCGGTTTGCGACCGTCGCACACGTGTGCGTCCGGCTAGGCCGCGATGTAATACGCACACAAACGCACGGAAATAGTTGCGATCACTGGTTGTAAAGTAGGCAAAGGAAGGCAACACTATCTTGTAAGAAAACCTCACCAATCCGGAAACGGCTTTGAGCGGCAAAAGCTTTGCGTGGTGCTTCAAATCGATTTAGCCAATTTACTGCCCAAATAATTTTTCCGATGCTTTTAGCAATATACACACACACGTACTGCGCATCATGACATTGAGACGAGTTAATAACATCGCTAGCAGTGGTAGTAAGGAACAGAGAAGCTTTTTATTTGAGATGGATCGTTAACGTACGAACACTGGACTTTAATTACGGGGCTACACCACGGCACCGGCAAGACGCGGGAATTGTCTATATTCGTGTGATTTATTGCAAAAAGATAAAAACTGTGGCTCGGCATAATTACGCCAGCAGAGTGGCACAATGCAAATGAATTCGCTATTTTGGGTAAAGTCCTGAACTCGGTTGAGATTAGAAGGAGAACCAGCTTTTAAAACAGTCTCTTTCGCACCACTATCAAACCGTATTGCGTAATTTATATTATCACCAAGGGCTATTCAAATTATTCTAAAAAGCAGATCCGGTTTTCTGGTGTCTGCGGACTGCGAAGAATACCAAAAGCAACCCCAAAACAGCTGTCGATTGCCCAATTCCGAAACACAGAAACGAGTTTTGTGGCAGGAAGCTTTTGTTTTCTGTCTTTTGGGAGAGAAAATCTCAACCTTCGACTGCGGGAGCTAGAGCACAAATCGCTCGGTTTGGCAGTTTAGGACCAAACGGGTGGGGGAAAGGGGTGATTCAATGTGGAGCCACCTGCTTCAACGACATTATCAATTCGAAGGCTACGACTGCTTAGATTACGATCGAGCCCGTACCGGATGATTTCGATGGCGAGGTTACACAGCGCTACGAATGTCAAGGGAGTTGGCGAGCAGCACCACACTAATGATCATCACATGCCTTCGCCTCCTGGGCGAATCAGTAACGCTCTCATGAAGCAATAATTCCGTCCCCATGAAGCAATAATTATTGTTAAAAAAAAATGAGTTGATATTAAGAAGGCAAGGCTAGGGCAGAGCGGTCGCCGAGCATGGTTCATTGATTGCAAAGTAGTGGTACACAATCAAACAACTCTAATTGCTGGGAAGATATTGTGCGCTACTGATGGCGTACTATCGAAAACCGTGGATGAAAGGGTGCTATAAGAACTGAACTTGAAAACTTTATGATTGTTTCATTGGCCGGTTAAAGGAAGAGGATTAGTCACACAATTTCCGTACCATGCTTTGCTATGTACAGACAAACACACAAACTTATTATTCCCCCGGCCAGAAACGTGACAGTGTTAGGTGTTTTAGTGAAAGTAGCTAGAGTAGAAAGCGCAAGCGTTTTAGCAAGAGCGTGCACCTACTCCGTGCACTATCGATGGACGCAAACTGTCTGTCAGCTCAATACCCAGCAAGCTGCAGACACTCACACCTGCCATTAGCATAAGTACAGAAATCGTCACGAGAAATATGCGATTGGCGGATGTCGCCTCCCAAAACCACACCTTTGCTAACGTCAATATTTTACTTTGCTCGCCTCTTTTCGTCTTAATAAAATACACACAAACATAAAAAATTAACCAAACATGAGCCCCGATTGTGTGGGATCGACGGAGTATTGACGCAAATTCTCGACCGGGAGGCAAGCAGTTTTTCAGTTCGATCTACCAATCGCTTATCGGATACAAATCGTACCTCGTTGCTTGTTCGCAATAAGCACCATGTCTTCTCATGCAACAGTGCACGATCGGTTCACTGCGACAATTTGTGGTACATTACATCCTACTCCCTGCGGGGAGCGGGCAGGATGACCCCACATCGGGCCGTGGGTGGAGCCGGCAGGTGGCTGATTGATATTGCGCTCATTAATAGTAGCTTTGCTGCGTCGAATCGCAATGAACCTACGGATGAAGGGTCACGGACGGAGCAACCACCGCAACTCACTCATTAGATGACGCGGGAAAGATTGTTTCGCTGCGGACCTTTCGCGATGACCCCATTTACATCCTGTACCTAGCCACCCATCTACCCATCTACTACCACCCCAGCCAGTCTTCCACAGTCCCGCCCATTGGCTAATGTAGCAACACGGTTCCCTTCCTTCATAAAGAGACAATGACTCGCTGTAAATTGTGTTTCGCATACTTTTGATAGAGTACAAGCCATTCCTAACAGGGTTAATAGAAGGATGATAATAATATTTGCCTATGGTACTTACGTTACTGCAGGCGAGTCTGCCGTCCAGCTGAACATTCGCTGGATGCGGCGTTTGTCCAGATTGGGACGAATTGCTCCCAACCCATCCTCAGCCGGCAGAGGTTGCGTCCCGGGCGGTTGTGTTGTGGCCGGTGTATCGTCCGGTTGTTGCGGTTGGCTGTTCGTACTGGCCATCCTTGACCCTCGGGAGAAGACCTGCTAATCACTTATCAACACTCACCGAACAATCAAATACACAAACACACGCACCGAGGGGAAGCAAGATACTGGCTCGTCCGGCTTTGAGTTCGTTGTGTCCAACCGAACGTTTGCGCTTTGTGCAGCAGAGACTCTGCAGCAATGTTTGCGGGTTAGCCGTTGCTTGTTCACTTTTCTTTTTTGTACGTGAAACTTCACAAATCTTCAATATGCTAGAATGGTTTGGCAATAAAAAAAATTAAGTACACACTGTTGAAAGTAAACAACGAATTTAAATTCTGTCCTGTCTGACTGCTAAGATGCTCTTGCCGTTGCCCCAAAACTCACACCAACATCAACGCGCCTCGACGGGAGGCGTAGAAAAACGCACACTACAGAACAGGCAAGGGAGATGAAAGAAAGAAGAGAGAGAGAGAAAGACATGTTTTCACACTGTATGCCAAAGAGTCGCGATCGGAAGATTTCTTGTGGTTTCTGTTTGGCGTTCTCACTTTTGAGCGCACTCAACCTGGTTCAACACGCGTACGGGTTCGTCGCTTGCTGAGTTTTTCGTAACGTTTTTGATCGTTGAAATCTTCATCGTCGCGGTAGCTCCAAAATCACTGTTTCACTGTTTCTTATTCGTGTTTTCTGTTGGGGTTGTTTAGCCAGGAGTTTTGGGTAATACGAAAACTGTCGAATCACTTTAAGGAACTACTGAGCAAAGAGGTCATAAGACCCTGAGATAGAAAAGAGCTAAGAATCCTAATCTAAAATAGCAAAAATGCTGATAAAGTGCACCGTGTTGATTAAGATGACGTATTTGACATCGAAAAATGTCGTGAATTTTTAACCTCTTTCCACGTTGATGCTGCAGTACGCAGCAGCGCCAAGAGTAGGATGTTAACTCCCCCTCTTTTCATCTCACTTTATGCTCGCATCTGCACTGCACCACACTGCTGTACTCACTTTCTTTTGTATCGGATCTATTTTTTTCGGATGCTTGTTTTGTTTCTTTTCTCCGGCCTGCTTTCGTCGGCCCGCTAGCCACGATCAAGTTCACGGACTCGGGCTTGGTTATGCGGTTCCAACGCTCTTTGCGCCCCCAAAATTGGCCCATCGCTCTCTCACCCAGTCTCTTGGCTACTCTCGCTTCTCTCGCACCGTCTCTTTAGCTTCTTGTCCACGTTCAAATGAACACCAAACGTCTTCCAACGATGGGGAATAGAAACTAAAGCTTCCTCTTGGTGAAACCACTCTTCTTGATGCTTTCTGTGCCACAAAGTGAGCCAAGGGTTCACTAGCAACAAACACCCAAAAAGAAACGTACACACAAAATGCTATTTATAGTATTAAATCTTCACTACAATTTACACTAAAATTACTCCACTTGTACACACTCTCCACGCACGAACAAACACTCACACCAAAACAAAAGGGGAAAGAAAAGTCGCGATCCACGAGTCAAGTCGGTACAAGTCGGACAAACACTTCATTCACCAACGGCGACTAGAAACGCAATAAACTTGCCGCGGGCCCGCCGGGTGGAGATCGCATTCGTGGAGGATCCCGCAGCGTCGCAAAGCCACCTTCGGACGGCCGAGGGTGCTCAGTATCGTATCGCATAAACCAATCCGACGACGTCGACGGCGTTGCCATCGTCGAGGTTCATCGGCGGCAGGCGTACACAAATCGAGCTCTCTCACACATGGTACATGCGTGAGTTGCACCTTAACGTAATAAGCGCGATAGATGCGGCGACGAGCGGCTGCAAACCTGTAAGAGAAAAAAATTCAATTCAAAACAACATCAACTTTGCATTACGACTAGCATAAATGCAGTGGCAATATTCATTGCAACGGCTTAAAAACACAATTGAAATTATGGTTGTTTCACAAAAAATATAAATGTAAAGCATTAGCGTAAGCTTACAGCAAATATGAAGTTATTCTATAACCTTTTTGCGGGAATTTCCTTTCTCTAATAACCTTTAGCAATACATTTTGGTTTGTCTTCGTAGTGAGAGAAAACTGCGTTTGGATCTCACCCGCTCATCGCATATTAAAGAGCGGAGAGCATTGGGCGTCTCCACCGAATGCACTCGATTCGTGCTGCACATACGGCCAGAAGGTTCGTCGCTTAATCTTCTCTCCTCCCAATGTCACACACAATTTGGGCAGTCGATCGAGACGGATGGTATTTCGGCGTGTTTGATTAATCGGTTCCACTTTCTACCGTGTGACCTTGACGTGTGACGATCCGGCACGATCCGTATGATATGAGTTCCAATATAAGCGATAATTAAAAATCCATCACCACTGAATGGAAAAAAAAACATGTGACATCCTTTCCAGTCGAGATTTCGAAATCCATTGACAAATAAACAAACATCCAACCGGTTGGAAGGTGCCTTATCTCAACGGCTCATTCCATCCGGTGTCGAAGGTCGGTCCAGATCGAAATGAGCACTAATCTTACCTTAATACTACATCGCTTCGAAAACCATTCGTGATGTCCGTTCATGGTTCGCCTTCCTTGAACGTTTTCAAACCACAATCTCAAGTTCAAAACACTCAGTTGGTCTTTGGCCATGAAAATAAAACAATGATTTGAAATAGAAACCAATCGAAATTGCTACGATACAAGCTGGACTAGCTACTGCCCAACACAAACGATGTGGGTAACAGACGCGAACGAAATGTGTCCAATTATTTATCGTTTATTTCCAATCGACAGCCCTATCTTGCCGTTAGTGGAGCGAAGGGATCGAATTTTGAAAGATGCTTGTCGATATTTCAAGATGATAAGTCGAAACCGTGTACCTTGCCGTCCAATTAGCAGGCATGCGTGAGAAATGTGTTTAATTGTAAATGCGTCGGTATGAGTCCGAGCACACGTCTACATTTTTGTTTTTTTTTTTACTATCGCTGTCTCTCTCTCTCTCTTTCTCTCTCTCTCTCTCTCTCTCTCTCTCTCTCTCTCTCTCCATATGTCCCTCAATTTAATAGCAGCCCTATTGGGTTGTTCGCAAAACTAACATAATCACC
>KB670724.1:881600-960040 GCA_000349105.1 Anopheles epiroticus
AGCGAAGGGATCGAATTTTGAAAGATGCTTGTCGATATTTCAAGATGATAAGTCGAAACCGTGTACCTTGCCGTCCAATTAGCAGGCATGCGTGAGAAATGTGTTTAATTGTAAATGCGTCGGTATGAGTCCGAGCACACGTCTACATTTTTGTTTGACGTTTTACTATCGCTGTCTCTCTCTCTCTCTCTCTCTCTCTCTCTCTCTCTCTCTCTCTCTCTCTCTTGGTCCATATGTCCCTCAATTTAATAGCAGCCCTATTGGGTTGTTCGCAAAACTAACATAATCACCCGCCGTTGATCGTCGGTTGATTGCAACCGGTTAGGCATGCGTTCGTCAGGTGAAATGCAAGTGCATCCATACATTCGATTCGGTTGCGTCTTCCGTGTTACGTGACATAGGCAAACTTGAGGCTCACTTTGAATGCACCTCGCATTACCCGTACCTCTTTCCCTCACACGACATCGTACAGGGGTGTAACGCATGTTTTTAGTATACGTTACCTATCTGAGGTCTCTCGTCTAAGGAAAGCACTATCCACTACACGAGATGCCAACGTTGGAGGAGACTGTTTGAGAAGGAGAAGGCAACAAGAAATCTTAGCCGCAGTATCTCGCTCGTATCCCACCCCGTTTGTCGACGTATCTATTGCACAACTAACAGCGTCTTTAAAGAAAAGATATTACGCTGCGTTTGATACATACAGAAAAATAGAAGGTTCAAATCAGCATTATGCCGCTGCAGAACAACAACATTCCAACAACTTTCATACACACATTGCTTTACGCTGTCGTGCAGAACTGAGACATCGAAAGGTCGACTTACGATTTTCACATGACACTTTGCACGCTGACATCAATGACTCCGAAAGGTAACGATGTCTACGAGCTGCCTGTGATTAGCACAGCATCGTTACGTTTCGATCGTTTCATTCCGCCCTTTACACGGCCTGAGACAGCGTGGGGCAGCAAGTTTTTCGCTTTTTTTGCATTATCAGATTCTAAAGCATCAACGGGGGAGAGCGCATAAGAACCTGGTGCACACAATCACACCCCATCGCCCAGAGGCATTTGGGTTGCAAGGACGACGATCGGGTCACAGTGTAGCGGCCCAGGGGTGGATGTAGGGTGGTGACCGCAGATGCAAGACGCACATCAATTGACGCACCAGTCAAGGCAATTTATTGCAAATCGCTTCGGAAATGGTGATCGGGCGGTACGATGCAACAACGGCCACGGTCATTATTGCGTTTGATAATGAAAAATATGACGAATGGGGAATGGCACACGAGAGGCCCCTCCTCGCGGTGGAGTGAGAGGAGAGGGCGACGGTAAAAAGACCTTCACCGTGCCGGGGCAATGGACGTTGTTGGGTTTTCCAAGGCGCGGTTTAACTAGTGTGACTACGTTCTTGACCAACAGCGCAGCAAGGAGAAACCTGTTTATTTAGTGACGTCGACTTCCTTACTTTCGGTGCTTCGGTCGGTGAAGATGTGCTGCAGGTTGCAAAGAGCGCAGTGTAGGGATTCAAATTTGCTTCAAGAGTTTTAATATGGTTGTTTGCAGGAATTAATTATGATTATGATTAAAACTGTAATTGAGAAAATATAAGAATTCACTGTTGTTTGATGTTTGTTAGAAAAAAAAATCAAATAGTATATCAATATTAAATAGTCAAATAGAAATATATATATAACAAACTTTTGCCTTGATTTGCTTTACATTCTCAAGAAATACATCACTACTTCATTAGTTTCATGCACCATTTCCAACACTCACAAGCGTTACATGAGCGCGAACTATCAAACTACCTGTTATATGAGGTGTTGCGTCGCCCATTTAATCTCCCCCGACCGATAACGGGTGGCCTATACTATTGATTTTACATCTTGCATCACTCTCTGTGCAAGTGAGCAAGACTGGTCGGAGACTAATTACCGGAAGTGTTGTCTATACTAACCATTCATCAGCCACGTGCACGATACACGATCAAGGAGTTGTTCAAACTCAGTTCGATTCACACGTTGAAAGCTGCTCATTTCGCCTTCAAACTCTGGTCGATTAGCAAACGTTTCATCTGCATCATCAGAACGCATCAGCGGACATGAACGTGTGTTTCGGATTTCATCCCATTGGCGACGTGCGGTCTTGGTACAAATATTTATTTTTCACACTTCTCGCGCTATAGTACTATCGGCAGCAAAAGGTTTATGAGGAATGGATTTTTCTGTCCGAAGGAAGGGAAGAGGGGAGGGGAATCGAGATACCAAGAGAGTCAATATTAAGCTAGGCAGAAAAGTCAAGTCAGCGGCTTACGAATGTTTTACAGTGTCCCGTGTGCTCTGGTGGTGTTGTTCAATTGTGGTCTTTGTTGGATCTATTCGATGGGCAGATTTTTAACAGATCGCTTTAAAGCCAGAACCGAGCGTTCGATAGCTGGATGTATGGGCGCTCTGGCTGGTCGTACGGATCACGATGATGTCGCTAGTGGCATTGGGCCCCGCCAGAGCCGGACCATCCGCCCGATGACCTCGGAAGTTCTCGACTAGTTTAATCTTTTCACGCTTCTACAATTACAAGCGGAATATACGAAAAAGAAGAAACAACATTATCATAAATCTTGCCAGACTCGTACCATCTTTCACCCACCCACTCGGTCGCTTTTTCCCCGTTCTTTCCCTACTTTACCGTACCTCTTTCACAAGCTCTTTCTTGGTTTCCAGCAGCGCTTGCTTCAGTTGCTCCAGCGTAGAGTCTTTCGTTTTGGAGTCAAGCTCCTTGATGCGAATTTCCGCCGCAAGAGCCTTCAGCTTCTTCGTGCGTGCCGTAAGCGCCCGCTGTGTTATGGACAGCCGCTCCTTCACCTTGTGGCTCGGCAGTTTCTCGACCACCTCCTTTAACGCGTCGTACATTTTCTCCGACTGCTGGAGCGTTTTCTCTTGCTCGGAAACGGTCACCGATTGGTACAGTACGCGGCGCTGCAACGTTTGCACCTTCACAATCAAGTCCATCTTCTCCGGATCCTTGCCGCTCAGTTTGCGCCAACGGTGTACGTTCATTGGCGTTAGCATTTCGTCCTCCAGGGCACGTGCCTTCACGCGTTCCTGGTTGAGGACGCGATTCAGCTGCAGCACCTCCTGGCGCATGTCGGCCGTATTAGCCAGACCACGGGTGAGCAGGTTTCGTTGCGAGCGCAGATTGCTGATTTCGATCTTCAGTAGCCGAATGTCATCCAGTCGGTCACGGTACTGGTTTTCACCGCGGTCCAGGGCCATGTTAAGCATGTTTAGCTTTTCCGTCAGATTGTTAATCTCTTCCACGCGCTGTGTTAGCTGCACCTTCACGAGATCCTTCTCGTTGATTGCACCCTCGAGCTGCTTCTTCAAACGTGTCATATTCGTTGCATCGTCCTAGTAAAGAAACCAAAAAAAATGTAACAATTACGCAACACTAAAACATAGCGCTTGCAGCGCTTACCGAAAGAGTCTTATTCAACCGTGCGTTTTCGTTCGTCTTTTCGCTCAGCTCGGATTTGGAATGCTGCAGCGCGATGCTGATGTTCTGCACATCCGTCTTAAGCGATTGCTTCTCCTTTTCCACCTTATCGATCGTTTTGTTCGCCTTGAACAGTTCCGCCACCTTGTTGGCATTTTCCTCCTTCAGCTGATCCACGGTACGGATCGCATTTTTCAATCGTTCCTTCAAACTCTCGGTCTCCTTGCTGCACGTCGTCAAATCACGCTCAAAGATGTTTCGCTCACCACGTGTGATTTCGAGCAGATTTTGACACTGGAACAGCTTCGATTCACTTTCTTTGAGCTTTTCGCGCAATTCGCCAATGAGGTTCTGCTTGTATAGCAAATCCTCGTTGAGCTGCTCGATGCGATCCGACAGATTTTGAACCTCCTCAGCATTACGGTCGCGATCTTTTTCGATCTTTAGCATTAAAGTTTGTTGCTTTTGTGCGGCGGCTTGATGGGCTTTAATTTCGTTTTCCAACGTTTTCTGGGCCTTATCCAGGAGTGTCATTTGTTCCGTTTGGTCCGAAATAGTTTCTGTGAGAACAAGAGTATATGAGTCAAAATTATAAGCGACAAATTATTCCAATATACTGACTGTTCGCTTTTACAAGGTCCTTTCGGACTAGATCTCTTTCTCGTAGCACTGCATCGACCTGTTTTCTAGCCATGTCGTACGACTTCTTGGAAGCATCTCGCTCTTTTTCAAAGGTCACGATCGTGTTCCTAAAATTAGAAATAAAGGTTTCGATAAACACTATGAAGTGGCATTCTAAAGTATCCGTTTTTAAGTACACCTTACTTTAATTTGGCCACTTCCTGATCTAGAGTTCCCTTGACGGCTTCGATCGCCTGTATTCGTTTCTGCAACAGGTCACGAGTTTTCAGCAGCTTTGCATTTTCCAGCCGGAATTTGTTGTTCTCATCTTCCTTGAGCTTCAGGATGTTCACCTTTGTGTTGAATTCATTCGTCACCTTTTCCTTCAGCTGTACCATGTTTTCAAAGTCACCCTGAGTTTTGGCTAGCTTCACCTGAATCAGATTTTTGTTGGTTTCAATGCGTTCCATATTAGCGCGCAAGGCTGCCATTTGCAAGCTCTGCTGCAAGTTAGCCTTGTGGCTACTATCTGCCAGCCCTTTGAAGTGCCTCGCTTCGTCCGTTTTGGTAGCCAGCTCTGCCATAATTTCGGTGTGCTGTGTCTGTAGATGCTCCAGCTGGCGCTTGTCGCGAAATGCTTCGTTTGACGTCTCATCCAGCACCTTGTAAAGCTCCTTCACTTTCGTTTCCGAGTCGGAACACTTCTGTTCCAGCTCCTCCATGTACAGCCGTTGCGTGTGCAATCGACGGTTCAGCTCTTCGACCTCCACAAACAGGCGATCACGCTCGCGCATTATGCCCTCCTTGTGTTTGTTCATCGTTGAACCGACGCTAAAAAAATAGATAAAGTGTGGTAAATATAAAATGTTTGTCGTATTCTGTGTGTGTGCTTGACTGTTTCTCCTACTCATCATCCCGATCACCGTAGCGGTCACTTTCGGCGTGCAGTTTCTCCAACTTTTCTCTCATCTGATTCATCGCTTCCTGGACGTTCTGTTCGCGTGTTTGAGCCGCATCTGCCCGCTTCCAGGCATCCTGAATTTCCGATTTCAGTGTTTGTATCGTATCTTGGTCGCGCTGTGATAGCTGCATCGCTTGCGCCACACGACCCGAAGCTGCTGACACTTCATCCTGCATTTTGGCGATCCTATCCTGCTCCTCGATAAGCTGCTGACGCAAATTTTGGCCGGTAATGAGCAATTTCTGAAAGTCCTCCGCCAGTCCATACTGCCCGTTTCCTTGCAAATCTTTCACAGTCTGGAAAAGAAAATGCAAAAGATAAAATGATATATTTTCCACTTTACAGACAATTGACCTACCAAATTGGCTTTAGAGCAAAGCTCTTCGAAAAACTCGTCCGTAATTTCTTTCGGCACCAGATCGTCTTCGAAGGTAGACTCAGGTGCCTGCGAATCTTCGCCACTTTCTTCTATTTGGTCCATTTCGATGCTACTGGATTTTTATTCTTCTGGAGGCTTTTTGAAAAGTACACACTTCTCTAAATCCCACCAACGCCTGATATCTTCCAGGTGCAAAGGCAGAGTAAAAATGTTCTATTCTGTTTTCTGCGAATAAACAACTGGCTTCCTTGTTACGGTACCATGGAAACTTATTACCGCCCTCAGTAATAGTTAGTTGCAACGTGCAATGAGGTCACACTGGTTTTTAACCTCCATGTATAACTGTGCCAAACCCAGACGGACAAATAGCTACAGGTGGTAGAGACGGCTGGCGTCGTAACTTGCACTCTTGCAATTCGAACAGACAGTACAAAACGGTTGCTAGGATTATATTTTGCTATACTATTAGAATGTTCGCTGCGTCCAATAGCAACTGGTCAATGTGATATTGGGTTTTGTCGTTCGAAATCCCACCTAGCTTAAAATTTATCTGTTTTCACGTACATATAGCGGACATGCATTTATCGTCATTTGCTATTTGTTTATTTTCGTTGCATTATTCTATTTCAGCACATCTCCACCCTGTAACTTGTCGTAATAAAATTTAGACTCAAGTTTTCATTTTATTTTATTCATTTTTTGCTTTAATGGTATCAATTTTAAAAATATATAAAGATATCACTCAAATGAAGGGGATGCTTTCTTTCCAATTTACACAGTTCATTCCTACATTTGCTTGCAAGGTGTCTGTTTTACCCTAGCTCCGAACACCGTTCGCTTTTACGTTTTCCTTAACTTTTTCCTCTTTGTCTCTGTCATACTGACTTTTATCGCTTTATATCGTACAATCGTACTTTTATTATTTGTTTTGCTTCTTTCTGGAAACTTTTAAAGCAATAGAAAGAACTTGCCTGTTCAACGGTTTAGTTCAGTAAACAGTACGCTTTCCCTCGTGCCACGTGCGCATCACACTTCGTACTACGTATTTTTTTGGCGGGAAATAGAACGCGCATTAATCGGAGTGAATATCATTACTATGTTGTATATCGGGGTACACGCACACTAAGAGGAAAAGTAAAAACAACCATAATCGAAAATTTTGCTATTCAAATACAACGAGACAAAACAAAAATACGACGAAAAAATACGGATCATCCTATATCATTAATTTCGCGGAGTGACAAGAAACCACGCAACAAACAGGGATTTTGACAGGCAGCTACAAACTGCTTGCCCACTCGCAATTAGACTAAGTATGACTAAAAGTTATCATCTCACTATTAAATCCACGCCACAACCGAAAATGCGAAAACTGGCATTGAATTTAACCGCTCATACTAAATCATACACAGGTATTAAAACAAAGTCTTCATAGTGTTGTTTCGTTAACAACTGTTTTTGCAAAACCATCTGAAGCCATATTGTAGGCTGAGGTACACCTCCGTGGGGTCGGTTCGCAATTTTGCCGGGGAATGTGCTGGCGCTGAATAGTAATAGAGCAAGTATAGTTTAGTGTATTCGTTGGGGTTCGATTTTTAATGGAATATGCGTCACATGAAACGAAAGCAGAGCAAAAAATTTGCACCTTCCGCATTCTGAGTGTACTGTTATTTTGATTGGCTTGCTTTTTAATTGTTTCGAACGTGCCCGCCTTACATACTACCTTGCTGCAAAGAACGTTCTTCTTGGTGTCATGAATTGGTCAAATTGTGTTTTAGTTTTTACATACAGAATTCTGTGTCGAATCAAACGATAAACAAAAGGAGACTTTTTTCGCAAGATGATAAACGTGCAGTCAATTGTTTAACACTATCCAAAACAAACAAACAAATAAAGCAAAATGAAAGAAACAAAACACAACTCGTTAAATAGGTGTGCTCTGTACATGGTCAAATATTGAAAGCATATCACAATATCTAAATAACTGCATAGTATCTGAAATTTATAGCTAGTGCTCGTTAAAAAAAAACAACACAGTCAAGCTGTTTAAACAAACAAAACTACAAGAATGGGAAAAAAACACATCAGAAAGTAAAACAAACCTAAACAGCAGAATCCCAAGCTACTTAGTCACGCTCGTGTGTACCTTGCGCAGGGGCAACAATCGAATAGGGGTTTCTGAGTTTTGGGATGCTGCTTTCTCACCCATGATCACTTTACCTTACACTCCAACCTCATGAATATAGCAATCCCTACACACCCGAACAGCCTTCGTCAAACCATACTTTGGCAGCGGTTTAGATAAGTTCGAGCAAACGCCGCAAAACACGCCACCACAGTTGCGACAATGGTGTCTTCTGCGAAACGGTGTAAAAGCCGACGCACAAGACATGCACCGAGGGGCATCACAATCCGGGATCCATCTCGGGGGCTCTTCCGGCATTCGTCGCTGTGACTGTTGTTGCTGTTCAAGGTGTAACTCGCGGCCAGACGAGGATGTGTGGTTGGCAGAACCGTGATGATTGCCGCCCTCATTACTATTATTGCTATTGATAGGACTGTTGGGACTGCTACGACTACGCCCATAGTCACTTTTGGACCCGCTTGCACTATGCCTACGGGTGCCGGACGATGATTTCCCTCCTTCGACAACGATACACGCTTCACTTAAACTAACACTACGCTCCTGGGCCGATCGGTTGCCCCCCACACTACTTCCTGCTCCACTGCCCGGTGACGAAGCCACTACAGAGACGGACACGTTCACCGTCACGTTGCGGCTCTCGACGCTGGCCGTGTGTCGCACGGGGGACGAGTCGCCCGATGAGACAAACACCGAATCCTGCTCGGGGTTCGCTTCCTCTGCGGAGTAGATGCTTTGACTTGAGCCGCCGCTGTGATTCTGCTGGTCGGCCGTTATAACGTCCTGCTCGCTGGCGCGAAACTCGAACAAATCGGACGGGTTGTGTTGACTGTCCTTCGATTCCTCCTCGCTTCCATTCGCTTCCGGCGGTTCTTCCGGTTCGGGCGGAGACGAGTTCATGATGAACACGCTTTTAAGCATTTTCCGCAGATCGGCCGCAAAGTTCGTCTGCAGCTGATCGGCAACACCCGCTATGCACACAAACAGACGGTGCAGAAGATTTTCCGTGGTTCTAAAACGAAAGCAAAAGGACACGAATAGCATTAAGGAAGATACGCACATGAGCAGTGCATTTAGGGGAAGCTTCAACTTACTTAAACTTGTTCCGGCCTGCCGCTCTGATGGCGAGTGCTACCTCCTGCGCATCACTGCATTCGCTCTGCGTTGGTGATGTATCACAGCTGGAGGATGAGCTTCGCTGGTGCTGTTGCAGCTGCATTCGACTGTGGCGGGTGCTTCCACCGTTCGTCGAGGCGATGTTGTTGCCGGTGGTAGTGCTGCTGCTGTTAGTGCTGGCAACCGAGCTAGTACCCTCTGCCGAATAGGAATGGTGATGATGATGGTGATGGTGATGATGATGATGCTGATGAGATTGAGGCTTACGGTAGCTCGATGACGTCGATGTCGATGATGTCGATGCCCGCGGCCGGTGGTGGCTCTGTTTTCGATAGTTACTATACTGCATGTGTTTCGTTTGGCTGGAGCTAGGCCGCGCTGAGCTGTCTTTGGCATCGAACAGTTTGTGTTCCTTGGACGTTCCACCTATCACGAACTTAATGTCGGCAGCAGCTCGCTTCTCTTCCTCTCCTTCCTCTTCGTCCTCATCCTCTTCGTCATCGTCGTCCGCATCCACATCGTCCGGTTCGTCCACGTCCGCTTCCTCATCCTCACTGGACGATTCGCTGATTTCGGCATGTTTGTGCATGCTGCCGCTTCTCGAGCGATTGCGCGCGGGGAGTTTGTTTGCGTTGAGGCCACTGCCACTCTCCTGAACAACCGCGGGCAGCAGCTCGCCAATCGTGTCTGGTTTCGGCTCCACCGTGCCTGTTGTAACCATCCGCTCGGTGTCTAGCTCAGGCGACATGTCGGTGCTGTGATTTCCCGTTCCATGGCCCGAGTCTGATTCCACTAGCTGCTGCTGACCACCGGAACCCGCATTGCTAGCCCCCAGAATGCTTTCAATATTGGCCGGGGAAGACACATCCGTACCGAGAAGCCGCAGTTCGTCGTCTGTCGCAATAAAACTGTCCGTCAGGGGTGCCTCGTTTGTCTGTAACAAATTGCCAAAGTTGGTATTTGGTATCAGGTAGCCCGAAGCACAGTCTGTCGTTACGAGCCCGTCCTTCAGCATCGGATCATCGTCAACCTCGTCGTCTTCGTCGTCATCGTCGTCAACCTCGTTGCGAATGTGATTATTATTGTCCTCCTCCACACCGTGCATATCATCTACCACATAGCTGCCCGGTTCCGAGCCTTGCTTGGAATGTCGCGGCTCCCCTCTCTGTCGCGAACGTTGCTGATTGTGACGGTTTTTCGCTCTGTCGGTACTGCTGCAGCCAGTTTCACCGTTCGGATCGCATCCTGCACTACTGGCGCTCACGTCATAACCTTGACTAACTATGTGCAAACTTTTATCACCACTAGCAGCATTACTCGTGTCCGCCTTCCCATCGCCGACATTGACATTTGGCGCGTTTGTCGTCGTGACGGTTGACGTCGTTACAATAACCACATGTTCTTTGCTTTCGCCAACTGGCTCCAGTGCGTCATACTCCCTCACACTTTCACTAGCCACGGCGCTACCGCCTCCAACGTCTCCCCCACCACTACTACCACCACCACCATTTTCATCACAGATCAATTGTTCGCTCGCACTAATCTCTTCGTTCGTGCAGAGCAGCTTCTCTAGCTGGTACAGCTCGTGCTTCGTCAGCGTGTGCAGCAGGTCACGCATTTTGATGAGCAGCTTGCGGAACGGCCGGAACATCTCTGAAATGTTATCCGCCGGTTGGTCCATATTTAACGGGCCATCGCGAAAGATCACCAGCCCGGCGATGATGGCCAACCGAGGGATGGAGAACATTAGTGCGGGATCGTACGAATCGACTTGATCCTGTTCGAGCAGCCCAATCTTGAGCGCTCTCTGCAACGTCTCGGAAAACAGCACACAGATCAGCTCCTGCATTTCATACTCCTGCTTTGTCTTCACCTGCACCATTGCGCTGACGTACACCAGCTCGAACTCTGCAAACAGGCGGTCGAAGATTTTCAAACTTTCGTACAGCTGCTCCGTGGCAGCGTCGTTAAAGTCCAGCCGGAGGGTCGGGCTGTTGGGGGTATTGTTTCGAAGGCACTGCTCCCGTAGACGGTTCCGCACGATCTCGAGACTCTTGGTAACCGCTTTTGCGAGCGGACGCATCTTTGCCGACTCGGCCTCGCGGTTCAGTATCGACGAGCCGGCTGCTAGACATTCCGCACCGAACCACAGCTGTCCGGCGAGGCTTTCCTGCAGCACGTCTTCGGGAAACTTTACTCGAAAGGCACGCTGGGCACGATCGTCGCCGAGCAGTTCGTCCATTATTTGATTGGTGATTGCTAGGACACGGTCCTGTAGATCCAGGAGGAAGGAAGAGAAAACAAAACGATTATTAGCGTCATGTGTCAATAGCTCTGGAGCTAGTTCTTACCTGTCCTTGACGAAGTCGGCTTACGAGTCGTGTGCAACGAACGGGTTCGGCCCGTCCATCGAAACTGTCCAGCTCGCTGGCAATCGCTGTCAGTGCACGATCGGCGTGGTAAAATCGTGCCAGAAGCGATTTGTCGTCAGCCTAAAAGAGAAGAGAGTAAGAAATGTATCAGTAAATGGTTGAAAAAAATTATAGTAAAACTAATTAAGCGTTTTCCCCCAAAAGACTACAATTTTGAATGTGTCTCTTTTCTATTGGTGGTTTATAATTGTTGTATAAGATACAATTACACAAACTGCACAAGTGCTTCGAACACGATTTTGTTTTGCTTTCCCTAGCCGCTCAAATCACTTCATTTGTGTTTGCAAACGCGCTGGCAACGTTTACCTTATTTGCGAAGCACTTCATGAAGCTTTACATAACTTCAGCACAACGGAGCATCTTCCACGCAGTGCACACGGTGTAAATTGTGCATAACTGGTCGCGCTTCTGTCGCTATCGTACGAAAAACGCACGCGGCGATTATGCATCGAAGGTACGCGATCGAGTAAAATGCGCAAACCGCCTACAACGCGCACAATTTAAACGAGTAGGAGGACGCCTGCACACCAAACGGTTGTTTTTGTGGCCACTGTATGATGCAGGTTAACACATTTCGCTCGAGCCAAAACTGTTCCAACTGTATTGCAAATTTAGTTCATACCTTGCAGGGAAAAGCGATGGAGACGACAAAGGCCACGGTTGGGCGGCGGTAAAGCCAGCGCGACCAAGTGAATGAGCCAGTCGGCTAAGCCCGTTAGTAAACAAACGGTGTTTTACGCCCTGCCAGAAATAATAATCAACGATCAACGATGAGCCAGTCCGTTACGTGCCGGTGCGATTGGGCCATCGCGGCCAACTTTCAAGACCGAGCGCGGCTGGCTGGCTACGCATTTTCGCCAACTTTGCACGTTATTCCATTTCCTTCCGCGTCATTCCGCGGACACCTTTTGGTGAGTCAGGGAGCAGGTAACTCGAGCAATTACGCTATCGCACCATTTCTCCTTGCGCAACTAACCAGAGGCACGACAGCAGTATATTGCCTGAAACAAATAAAATTCTTCTTTTACTCAGCAAAATCACACAGGAAAAAAACAGATAACAGCCAGAAAATTTGGAGCATTAAAAGTATAAAACAAAATCTTTTCTAGCCGCAGATGGAAAGTGGGTCAGCATCAAGATGTGCCACTGGCCGTGGGGACGGCAGCGATGGGAACGAAGACTAATTGTACGACCAACGGCTACTTCCGGATTGGTGCACCGTACGGAACAAAAGCAGCATCCCAACCGAGCGCACGGCGACGAATATGGTAAGAAGGTGGATGATGGCGGTTTTTGCGATAAGAAGATAATAACAGGAGGCGGGGCAGCTTTCTCTGCCGTTGCCACTGGTTTTACTCACTCATTTGTTCACTGTCCCGTTCAAATATAATGAGGCCCACTTGTCAGCGGGACACAGTAGGGGAACGGTTATTCGCGGTGAGGTTTTTAACATTCATCTCGTTGTCTTATTCATCTCGTTGCAATATCTTATTTCGTTAAGGGCAGGCAGTTTCCATTGTTTTTATCATATTGAACAAATATAGTAAATTGTTATTACAACAATGCAAAACATAGATCAGTTTCTCTCTTTTAAGACAGAGTTTTTATGAAAGTTTGCACAACAATCTATACAGACGGTCCATTCAACCAATAATGCACATTTAAAACAGAACGCAACCGATATCACGTACGTACACTGTCATTAACCCACGTTACACACGTTCTGTTCCGTTTGGTAAGTTATTTAATGGTTAGTCTGTTCCCTGAACACCCATCTCATTGCTATACACGTGAACATGGTAGTAAAAATGACCATATCTAATGAAACGCTTCCTGGAAGATCTCTTGTCCAGCTTGGATGGAACCAGTGCGCTTAGTAAATGGAAAATTTTACTTTATCAAGACAGCTCTGACGTCTTCTGGAGCAGCATGAATCGGATGATAATGGTATGCTAACAATAGATTCGTCACACAGTGACTCATCCCCCTGACAGAGAGTGCTGTTTGTGATCGGTTCTCTCCTTTATCAGTTCCCAAACAGAAAAGCATTTTTTCCACGCTTTCAAACGCTGCACAAGCCACCGATGGAACGTAATTTGAATTGAACACATTTTTTATTAGTGCACTAGAGCAGCGTAAGCTCCTGCACTGCTTATGCTTCCACGAAAAAAGCTCACCAAACCAGCAAAACCGTACATTATCTGTGACATTCACCACATGGAGCACCGGAACAGCATGGGTAAAGGTCTCACAACTCCCCGGGGTCGTCACCGTCGTTGCAGTGTATGTGGTTTCGTTTCTTTTGCTTTGCTGTGAAACGCTTTTACTTTATTTCGCATCAGAAAGAAAAAGAGATCAAACCTCCAACAAACACCCCCCCGGGTAAGCCCTTGCGAACCGTGGGGAAGTGGCGGGAAAACTTGTTTCCTACCCACCCCGTTTCACTCCTTTACTTTCGAGCGGCAAAAGGAACTAAACTGCACCGGCACGGGCAAAAAAAAAAGGAACAACAAGAAGTTTCCACGCATACACAGCGGCGGGTGCTCGTGTCCAATGCCAAAAGGCTTATGTTGCTGTAGAGACAGCCCCAGCAGTAGCGCTCGAGAGGTTGTGTGGTTGTGGATTTACTTTCACCTTTACCTCCAGCCAACTGACGCCGAATGCAACCAACATGAATGTGAGGGGTTTCTTTCCTTCCAACTACGATGTCAGACACACTTTCAATGGACGATGATCATGATGATGATGATTGTAATGGTGCTACGATTAGTAGGGATCATTTTGCACGGACAAGTAAAGCTTTTCTAGGAAGAGTTTTTGTAAGTATAAAAGAAAAAGAAATATGTTACTAATAAATTTTTAATTATTAAAAAATACTACAAGTTGATTTTTGTTTTCACATCGGTTCTACGTGTCCAATTCACTCTCAACCATGCCAACTGCTGGACAAGGTTTTAAAACTACAGTAATTTGTCTACTTCATTTGCAAACTCGCAACTGTCACGTTGTACAATTCCGATCGCTTGTGCGAGAAAAACCACACCGCCATCAGCATTATCTTGAAACGGAATGGGAAATATTATGCATGCAAAAAAATCACGCACACGCTTATTGCTTGCACCGGGATTTACGCTATCAGACACGGTGGGATGTCAATAAATGACTCACAAACAAGTCACGATGCACTTATTTGAATTTGGAAAAGCTACTAGGCACGTGGAAAACCACACTGACTGTATGGCAGTGTGGAATAATGGTTGGATCTTCCAGCGATAATTAAATATTGCTTTATCATTTAGATTGCATATACCACGCAATAACATTCCAAGTTCTCGTAGCAAATCATCCATCGTAATGCGAAAACAAAAGACGCATGACAAAAACGAAAGCGTAGGTAGCGACTGTGATGTGAAACCCATAATACTTTCCATCACTTTCGTTTATTAGCATATCAGCGAAAGGGGAAAGACATCACGTAAGAAAATCCGTTACCGGGCGGGCAAATTTGCATGCTCATGATGCACACGCTTCTTCGAGCTTATCTCTGACCAGGTCTGCCATCAAAGTATGTCCGCCCAGCGTAACTTACACGTGAGTGTGCTAATAATATTGAACTACGACCGTGTTCGCAACAAAGGCCAGTTAAAACAGCTCCGGGCGCTCTAGCTCTTCTCCAGCAAAAAGCTAAAGAAACAAAGCCGTTGAGGCAACCAATGCAATTTAAAGTATGGTGGGACTAATTGATGACCATTGCTGTTTACACTAAGCTAGTAGTTAATTGTTTGACCATCCTTCTACAATTTGAGCTGGTATTTAAAGCTTTTCTCAAGAGCATGCAAGATTTAAGTCGCATGCAAACAAACACATTTGATGTTCTTTAAGAAATAATCTTTCATTAAAGGCCATGCTGAGATATTCAGATTTTGGTATCCAGTAATTCGTGTGCAATTATTAGCTTCAAAAAAGCTTACTTCAATTTCCTAACTATAACCTCTCCGTGTTCTGCTAGACAAGTGACGCACTGCTTCCGAACGAGTGGTAATAGAAATCCACCACCATAATGCAACTGTCTGCAGAGCCTCGTTCCGTGAGAGTGTGGACCGGAAGGTGTACTTCCTTCTTCCTTAATGGTGACCACCACACGCACACACAGCACACGCTCTCGTCGCTAGGCCATCCGGTAAGCTTTAAGTGAGCACACGCCAGAAAACTTAGAGCTGCTGTAACGGCCGCTCTCCGTGCCGCGGGCAAGTTCATTTCGTCGCACTATTGGCGTCGCGGCTGCCAAGGTCAGTACGCAGGAACTCGTTAGCGGCTACTGGCCGTGAAGGCGACACAATGGAAATTGATCGACGCACCACTGCCGCCAAGCCGCCGCACCTCACACGTCCACCTCCCCTCCCACACGTAACGATTCCCTCGCGATTTCGTAGCGTTTTGCCACGGAGCTTAGCTGGAGGAAAAGCTTTCAACGTGCTGACCGACCGTTCCTTCTTGGCGATAGTTGGCACTCAATTTCCACGTGTGTCGCCATCGCGCGGCAGGCGCCTCCAACCGGGGAATAGTAAAACGGATGGACGGTGCCGCACATAAGCTGCCATACCCACGGTCGCTACTATTCGCTGTGACATTTTTAAAGCGATTTGTTTGCGGGAAAAGAGAAACCGGGATTGTGTTTCTATATTCTTTGATGACTTGAAGGAATATCATTAGAGAGTTTAGGTATTAGAGGTATTAGAGTTAACTACTTTCAGAATAAATTATTCTCTAGATGCAGTATCTTCATTGTTTTTCTAAATTCTAAATTACGAATTCACCTTCTACAAAAGTCTACATTCCTACATACGTCTACATACGAGAATGACCTTGTCAAAGGGCTAAATTATCTCAAAACTTCCCAAGTTGAGCAGCTAAGTACACGCGCGGACCTCCAACAACGAACCTATTGTGCTGGGCTGGCTTACTCATGCAGCACCCCGGCCATGTATTGCACAACATATGGCAAAATAATTTAACTCGTTCAACATTCTGAGGATATTCTGCCTTGGTGGATATTTCCAGAAGAAACGAACGGTGCCGCGTGGCGTGCTAGAGGACAGTTATTATAGCTGTAACGCCCGCTGCACAAGGTGTTGGTTTAGAATGCTTCCAGAGACAAAAATTCATATTGCTTTTGCGTTCAAACCCGTTTCAGGCCACGTGGGTTTCCCAACTATTGGGGTATTTCACATCGTCTTGTTTGAGTTCTCGAAGTCGAGTCGAGAAAACGGAAACTCATGTGGGGCATATGTCTGGAAAATAAAGTAGTAAAATACACAAACCAAATCGAGAAGACACGAACGAAAACAGTTCATCAGTATTCAACTTTTAGGTCGAAATTTCGGTTTATTTTTTCCATGTTTGCATTACTTTTTTCGTTGTCCTTCAAGTTTGCCAGTACATTTTAAAGGCAAAGCCGCAAATATTCATGAAGCAATCTGTCTCAAAAGATCAACTCCATTCCGAAACAAAAACACAAATAAAGTACGATAAGAAAATCCCAACTAGGCAGCCAAAAATCGTCCAATTACATGTGGTTAACCGGTGAGTGCTGCTGTCCATCCCTTCCATCGCGGAGGTTCGCAAAGTTCGAAGGTTCGAAACACCTTCAAACAGGTGTGTAGAGTGGTGGCAATAAGGAGGCGCTTCTTATTGCGTCGCAGACAAAAGGCAAGTCCACCCGCTCCCCTCCCGCTTAAGCCACATAACTGGCCCGGAGTTCGGTTTGACGTGCATAAATGTTGACCACACCACCACACAGTGCGATTGCGAAACAGTGCAGAAAAGCTCGATTCGTACTGCGTTCGGCGTTTCAGTTTGGCCGTTTTTCGCATTATCAATTATGGAACCTGCTCGTGTGCGAAGGCCTGAATAAGAAACGGCCAGTGGTGGTGGCGCGCGTTACATCACCACCCATCATAAGTCGTGGTGCGTTATCTCTTCTTCGCCCGCCTTCATTTCATCCTCCTTTTGGATGACAAACTTTCCTAATTTTATTGTAAATCTGGTGTGTGGTATTTATCTTTTAGTGTGAGAGATTATCTTAAATAAAATCTTTTATTAATACAAACGATAAAGGACCGTTCAGAATCAGAGCAACATAACTCTCTATTGCAAACAATATTGTTTCAATTTGAATAAGCGCTACACTTTACGTTTCACCCCAGACGATCTTGAAGAAACGAACCAGACCAGAAAAGGCCACACACGCACGCAGCCCTTCCTAAACGCGCGTACAAACACAAACACACACACACAAACACATAGCAGCCAGGCCAGGGCGGTTGGCCTGCTTTAAAGAAACCAGTTGTTGAAAATGTTCATACGTATCATGTTTTCGGTTGTGAAATAACAATCGGTAGTGCCTATTTCTTGCATGTGGAGCAGTTTCCACCTCAACGCATGGATGGAATCATCATTTCCTTTCACCCGCACTTCCACTGGAGCGTCCTCATCTTTAATGATCTTTGCTTGACTGTCACGGTCAACGTGCTTCGATACAGTTGCGATTCTTTGTCAATTCTGTAGAGCTCAAGCACACTTACATAAATAATAGGACTTGCCTGTGCTGAAAGAGACAATTTAAGAATGCTTCTTGTTCCGTTCTTACCTTTAATACGGCAATGATTGTGCTACAAATGAAATGTTTTCGAAATAAAAGAAAACCCCGATCCTAACGTCGCAAACGAGCAGAACTACTTCCAAAGCGGTCCGTGATTGAAGCATTGGCAGCAGTACTTTAACGGATTATAGTTGAAGCAATTAGAAAGCAATCGAAATGCAATTGCAGGCCCCCTGAATCAATTAGCGAATAAGCGAGCAGCGCTGGAAGGGTTTTGCAATTGACGGTGTTTAAGCCTCTGCCTTATCACGAATCTTCTACGCTGCAGTATCAATCGGCTGCCGTTACTATTGCGCATTGCAAGCTAAAACACAACTACGTACTTTTGATGCTTAATATTGTAGGGCTTTATGGTGCTCATAAAAAAAGCGGCCCGGTGCCAGGGCTTAGCATGTTTCTTCGTAAATAATTTGACCGATTCAGCAGCATTTTTTTCGCATCAGATTTACATCTCTGGCACGACACAATTTCAACAGCATTAGCGTAAACGTACGACCCTCGCCGGACAAAGTCATTCGGCGTGACACGAGCAAGTACACACTCGTGTAAAGAAGCGAGGGACACGAGTTGAAACAAGCTGATAAGCAGATTTATTGAGAATGTGTAATTCAGAGCCTTTATTGAGAGGGTATTGATATGGTTGGGAGAACAAAAAGTTACCGAGGAGGAAACTGACAACCTACAAAATTATATAGGTTATCGCATTCAAATAAGTAACCAGTGTGTCGTATGGTATGGTAGGGACCGCTTAGTGGACGATTCAACTTTAGGCATAACCAATAATAAGAAAATAACCACCCACCAGCGTGATTTAACTCACGAGTTTATGAGTTAGACAAGTGATTCAACCCTTTAACTCACCCTTCAAGAGTTATAAGAACTGTAAAATGATTTAAGATTAGCTCATCGTGAAACAACTCATTAGGTACACGTACACGGTACGATTCTTTGATGGCGAATTTCACCCATACCATCACAGACGGCTGAATAAAAAAAGATTCGCGAGCCGTTTCGTGTTTACACGATACGAATCTTTTTGACAAGCATCAAGTGAGCCATGAAGATTGCTCCATAACAATTCGCAAAAAAGATTCGTGTTGTCCACCAAAATCGGATAATCTTTTCTGCTCGAAAAAGAATCGCGAACCCTGCTCGAATGCACCAATACATTTAAAAAAGAATCGTAGGCTGCTAAATTTCGAGCAAGAATCGTATCGTGTAAACGTACCTATTCAGAGTGATTAAACTCGCGAATGAGTTTAATTAAAAAGAGAGAGTTGCTAATCAGCACGGAGAGTTGACTCCTTCAGCATGATTAAACTCTCGAAGAGCTATTAAACTCGTGAGTGAGTTGCTAGTCAGCACGGAGAGCAAACTCATCCAGATTTAACGCGCTTGCTCATTTTCAATGCACATCACTAGATTAAACAGAATCGGAGGAAGAATTTTCCTGTTGAAGATTTGCATCACATTGGCTACCCTTGGATAACGAGTAAATCTTATTGGTGAATATTTTATTTCTCAAGCGCAAAACAAACTAATTTAAAATGAGTAAAATCGTACATTTACGTTATTCGTAAAGAGTGACACAATGGAATGGATTCATCTCTTTGTATACGGCTCTGCTGCAGTTGAGACCTGTTTAGGAACTAATGCGTATAAAATCGGAAAGAAACCCCCCACAATGTTTGAATAGCCTTCTTACGTTGTCGGCGATTAAATAGTGCATGTCCCAATTTAGTGTAGTTTATTTACACCCGCATTTCAACAAACTGTTCACATAAAGCGGAGCAAGGTGGAAGCTTCCGCTAGCTAAGGGCTGAATTTATTTCAATAAGTATTTAATATTAAATCATCACCAAGATATCGTTTATCTCTTCTGCAAATTGTTTGAATAATTTGCAGAAAAAAGGCGAAAAGTACGACGTTATCTTGAACACATAATTATATTGATAAGATAAAGTCCCCCCTCTCTGTGTGTCCAAATGCACATGCACTTTGTCAGACGCACACCCAACAATCCCCAACAATCCCGGGTCAACAGAGACAACAACAAAATCCTTCGGCAAGGTTGATGTCAGCCCGGACAACGGTAGAGAGCGCGAGAAGGCGGGCTGGCGGCAGCAGGATTGGTGCAAGGGTCCGTTTCCCGGGGTCGAAGACAATTTGCACTTTTCCAAGGCCCTTCCGTTCGGTACACCGTTGTGTGTAGCGGGATATTTGCTCTGAAGCGACTTCCTGCCGCACAACAGCCGCGTAAAAACGAAACAGAGAGGTGGATGGATGTTTTGTTTGACACTTCTGCCCCGCGCGTTCCTCTGTGCTTCCGAAACAGCGGCTGCAGACGGCGAAAGGGCTGGCGCGGATAAAAACACGTGCGCTCGATGGTGTGCGTGTGGGTCTGCGTACGTCCGTCCGTCGCCTACTGTGCGTGTTTATTTATGTGGCGATATAGTGCTGCTGCTGCGTGCGTGTGCTTTGGCCGTGTTGTTACCGTCCAGCAGCGGCAGGAGCAGCAGACACCGACAGAACTTGTGTTGTGGCGCGCGCGTGCGGCGTGTATATTGCGTTGCCCTGCACACACGTAGGTCGATATCGGTACGCAATGATGGCGCAGGGTGGGGGTGAAGCATTAAAGCGCCTCCTGCCTTTCTCGAACCAGAAAACCAACCTCTTCAGACGACGACGTACGCTGCATGTTTGCTTTACTGTGGTGTTGGTGACGCAATTCGCTCGGCCCCAAGGCCTTCCACGGTCGATTGTGTGGCCATATGCATCGTGTGAGGCGCGGTACTGCACAGTAAGGTACAAGTAAACCCCTTTGCGTTTTTGATGATTATAGTCGTTTGCATGGTTTGAGGAAGTAGAAGCTGTTTCTTTTTACAAATCAGTTACTTCGCCATCCCTGGCTTGACACAAATGATACGCAAGCAACGCAACTACGCACGCACCCGCACACACACACACACACACGAGCAAGTGCTACTCACACACCACTGCAGCCAGCAGTCACTATCCGCGCGCACTACGTCATAGACTGGCGGAGAAGAAAACAACCAAGAAGAGAGTAAAAAAACAATACTCCATTGCATTTCTCGTCGTTTCGCTGGCACCCTCCGCCAGTTTGGCCGTTCCCTCTCTCCCTCAAGCGAATGAAAAGTCGGATTTCCACTTCCACGAGACACACTGGACTGGTGTCTGTCCCAAGCACGAGGAAGTGGGAAATGCGCGAAAGAAGTAAGAAAAACATAGCCGACTGCCACCCTTTCAACATGCGACGAGTACAGAGAGCTACCGTGAGAGACCGTCGAGGTAGCAAAGAAAATGGTCGCAGCATTTTACAAGGACAGCAACAGCAGCGAACAGAAAGGGGCAAAAGCTTGACTTTTCCACTGCCTGACACTTACCTTCGGCTTGTTCAACCATTTTCGTAACGAATCCATGGCGCCCCTGCTACCTACTGGAGGTCGCTCGCTTGCTTATCAATCGAAGTCGATTGTGCCCTGCCGCCTCTTGACGACGACGACGACGACCAGCACCGCCGTGCACGGTTCTCTCGTCCCTTGCGCAACGAGCTGATGCGGCTATGTGATGAATATTGTGTCGATAGCAGCGCTGAGTAGAATATATTTATCACCAGCTTTCTGATGAGACACACCGAATTGGCTTGTTTTTCGTTGATGGTTCGCCCTGCAGCACACATAAACACGAAATTTGTTGTCAACAGCGAAATGCACTTCATTCACGAAAACAAAACACCCATACGCATGCACACACCTGCTACCCACACACACACACACACGGCTTCCCTTCCTTCCCCTTTAGCCATACATCTTGGATGTTGTGCTGGCTGGCCAGGAAGGGCTGGCAGGCGATAGGAGGTGACTATGATTTGCGAACATGCAACAAAAAAACTAGACACACAGATTGGAGAACGGTGCACACACTTCCGGATTTCCAACAGCTCAGCACTCCTCTTCGCACGATGACGATATTTCACTGACTCATATTTCTCATCCCACACTCATTTGCCACCATTTTCAACCACCACCATCCGCAAGGCTGCCCTGAGGGGGCCTTATAGACCTGCACTCTTTGTAAGTTCACTTTACGCTTGATGCGTTTTTCACCATTTAGCACCGTGTATATCCCAGGAAATGACTCATACACACTACGTGGAGAGACACACAGAGAGTTGCGACCGCAAGAGATGATGGTTCGAGAACGGCGTGAGACCACAACGAAACTGCACAGCGCTCGGTGGCTGTCTGACGATTTCCCTCGATTTCGCGTTTTTTCTGCTACGCGCTGCTGCTGCCATCCAAGGAAGATCGTCACGCACACACGCGTATAACAGACCGTATACGTATGATGGGAAGGTTTTCTTCTTCTTGTTCATCGCATGTAAGACAGGTGATGGGATTCAAGTGTACGTGGTTGTGCGTGTGTGTTGGTGCAGTCCGCTATAGAGAAGAAAAAACAACAAAACCCGAAGATGCACGAAGGGCTGAATTCGGAGAACAGACAGACATAGCTGTCAAAAGAGGAATTTTCGAACACTAATAATTATTTAAAGAAAATAACTTTCATGACTTTATCATTTTAGCTGAAAGCTCAGGTGAATTCGTAATTTTTCAATAATAAAATTATATTCTCAACTAAATTATAGCAAGCTTTACATGAATCACTTTTCGAACATGGAAGAAAGAGATAAAAAGCACACCATTCGAAAGAGAAGGAACCCTCTATCTGTCAAACCTTGAGCGAGTCTTGGCGCTTATTTGCAATTGATTCGTGAAATTTCCTGCACCAACAACGGCAGAAAGTCGCGCGAATCCGGTGCTACATCATGTCCACCATAAATAAGCTTGAAATACGAGGAATACGCAGCTTCGGTGTGGATCGTGACGATGTCCAGGTAGGCGGCTGTAGATTTTGCTACCAATTTGGCGTATCCATCCTAACCTGGCTGTTTTATTTTTTCAGCAAATCAATTTCCGCGCCCCGCTTACGCTGATCGTGGGCCAGAACGGTTGCGGTAAGACCACCATTATAGAGTGTCTTAAGTATGGGCTGACGGGAGAGATGCCGCCCGGCTCCAACCGAGGTGTGGGTTTTGTGCACGACCCCAAGATATTCAACACCGTGGAAAGTCTGGGCCAGGTGAAGCTAATGGTGAAGGACTTTACCGGTAACATGGTAACGGCGATCCGATCGATGAAAATCACACACAAAGGCAAGAATCCAAAGTTCGAAACGATGGACTCGACCATTACGATGGAGAACGCCCAGACGAAGGAGAAGGTGACGATGACACGCTCGCGTGTGGCCGACATCAACAACGAGATGTGCGACGCAATGGGCGTTTCCAAGGCTATCCTGAACAATGTGATATTTTGCCATCAAGAAGATTCCTGCTGGCCGCTAGACGAACCGAAAGAGCTCAAGAAAAAGTTCGATGCCATCTTCGGAACGACAGAGTACAACCGCGTGATTGATAAGTTGATTAAGATTAGCAAGGAATACAACGAGAAGCTGAAGGAGAAGATGGGCGATTTGAAGCTGCTTCAGAACATTAAAACGCAGGCGGAGACGAAGCAGCTGCAGCTGGAGGATGGTGAGCGAAAGATGGGCAAGTTGAATGAAACCATAGGCGAACTGGAGAGCGACATCAAACCGATACAGACCAAACTGGAGAAGTTGGCTCTAGTCGAGCGGCAGTATTCGTCGCTCCTGGCGAAGAAGATTGAGTTTAACTCGAAGTAAGTAAATGAACGTCATTCCTTTGGCGTTTTCAACTTCAATAACCTTTCATTGTTACATTTTCTAGAATTAAAAGCAAACAGGAGCAATGCCAACAGCTACGTTCGAAAATAAACAAACTGTTTGAGGGGTCTTTGGCGGAGCTGGAAATGGAAATTCGTATATTCCAGCAAACTTCTTCCTCCAAGCGTTCTGATCTGGAAAACGATGAATCGGAACTGCAAAGAATGAAGCTGCAGGACCGTTCCTTACAAACGAAGCTGCAGTCCATCGAAGGGCAAAGGATCGAACTTGTCGAAAAGCAGAAGCGCGAACGTGAGCTTCAGGTCGACAGAGGCAAAAAGATTAAGACACTCGGCGAAAAGCTTACGCTTTCGTTAACCGAGGACTATGGTGCTGCTTCCATCAGTGCCAGTGTAGTCGATGCTGTCCTCAGCTCGATTCGTAGTGCTCTGAAAACTCAAGAATCGACGGTTCAGTCAAAGGGAAAAGCGTTCGAAGAGGAAGATGCACAGGCCCAAAAAAACATTGATAAGTTGCGTGAAACGAAGGCCACACTGGAGAGCGACTGTGCGTCGAAACGCAGGCAGATCGAACAGCTTGATCGTGAAAAGCTTCAAACAGCTCGTGAGGTTACTGAAATTGAACGATCGGCTGAAACGCTGAAACGGCTGATAGATGAAATCGACAGACTCGAGCAAGAGTATGAAACCCAAGTCAGTGCGGCAGATTTGCCGGGGAAGCGAAAGGAATTGATCGAGAGGAAGCAGTTGCGCGACCAGTTGCAGGATCAGCTGGACAAGCTGGATGAGCGCATTAGTTCGCTGGACGCAGTCGCACTAAAGGAGCAGGAGCTCACACTGAAGGAACAGCAGTGTACCGGGCGTGAGGGTGAACTGCGTCGGCTGCGCAACAAGCATGCGGACAACTTGCGGCGCCTCTTTCCCGATCGAACCATCGAGTCGAACTACAAGAACAATCTGCAGAATCTTTTCGACGATCTACAGAAAGAGGTAAAGACGGTGAACGAAAAGCTGCGTCGAACGCAGGCAACTGTAACGGAAATGGAAACGACTCGGAAGAGTCAGAAGCAGCAGCTTGACCGACTGGAGCGTGATTTAGCGGACGCGGAGGAGAAAATATACAGCGCCTGTCGAGGAAACCCTTACGAGGAGGTGCTGGCGAAGTTGAACGACAAGATATTGAAGAACAATATGGAACACGGCGAGGCACGGTCGGCCGTGGTTTTGTATCAAAAATTTATTTCTAATATTGAAACCGATCACTGCTGCCCGGTTTGCGACAGGGGACTGCAAAATGAAGACGTAAACGATGTTAGTGGCAAGTTGAAGGACGAAATTCGACGCCTGCCGGAAAAGATTGAAAACCTCGAACGGACACTTAAGAAGGATCGTGCCGATTACGATAAACTGCTAGCATTGCAGCCGGTTTCGGAACGGTTGGAAAAGCAAAAGAAGGAACTGCCCCAACTAAAGCAGCAGCTACAGGAAACAGAGAGGCGGCTCACTACTGCATCCGATGAGCTGGAAGAGCTCCAGCTGGCCGTGTCGGAACCGACGGCCAATATTCAGCTGATTAACACGATGGTCGGTGATATGAGCATCCTGGACAAACTGGGTAGCGAGCTGGAGCGTATGAAGCGCGGCGTAGAGGAGTTACGACTCCAACTAGGGGCTAATATCGCCGAAGGAGTCACAATTGAGTCGCTGAAATCTGAACGTGAATCGTTGCGCGCAAAGTTTAAAACGGAGCGAAATCTTACTGACGAGCTGCAGAATATGATTGATACCAGAACGGAGAAGCTGAACAACTTGCAAACACGCAACAATCAGATGAAGTCTAAGAAGCTGAAGCTACAGGAGTCGGTTCAATCTTTAGATCAGAAGCGAGCCCGGGTAACCGAACTGGGTGTTAAAATCACCACACTGGAAGGCGAGTTAAATGATGCAAAACAGCGGCTTAGTCCGGTGCAGCAGCAACTGCAGCAGGAGCTGGAACAAAAGCAACGCTCGAAGGAGCGAAACAACAAAGAACTGCAGCGATTACGGAAAGTACTCGATGAGTTGCGATGGGAGGAAACGGAAATCGTTCGATTGAGCTGTGAGTTGGACGAACTGAGCGCACTTAATCTGAGCGCAGAGCTGAGCCGTCTGCAGAAGAAAAAGGAACAAACGCAGCAAGAACAAGATCAGCTAAAGCGAACAATGGAAGGGAAGGCACAGGACATTGAAAAGCTCCGCCAGGATATAGCCAACCAACATTTGCAGGAGAGGGATCTGATAGATAACAGAGACTTGAAACGTTTGATGCGCGAAACGTCCGACCTGGAAGGCGAGTTGGCTACGCTGGTCAAAAGTATGGGCGAGATGGAGGTGGGAAGTGTGCAGAAAGAGCGCGACCGGCTCATAGACGTGCGCGATGGACTGCAGGCCAAGCGCAGTGAGCTGAATGGGCAGGTGGGCGAGCTTCAGCGCCAGCTGAACGAGTTGCGAAAGGAGCTGAATCGAAGCGAATTCAAGAACGCCGTCCGCAACTACACCAACACCTTGTGCGAATCGATAGTGCAGCGAAAAATCATCATCGACATCAAGAAGTACCGCGATGTACTGGAAAGTGCACTGCGCGAGTACCATACGGAGAAGATGCAGGAAATTAACCGTACAATATTTTCACTGTGGCGCGATATCTACCGGGGAAACGATATCGATTACATACGCATCAATACGGTGGACGATGGTGTGGCGGAACGGTCGGATAAGCGTCGCGTTTACACGTACGGTGTCGTGCAGGCAAAGAACGATGTCGAAATCGATATGCGAGGTCGCTGCAGTGCGGGACAGAAAGTGTTAGCCTCGCTCATCATACGACTTGCGCTGGCAGAAACGTTCAGCAGCAACTGCGGCGTGATGGCACTGGATGAACCTACTACCAATCTGGACAGGGATAATATAGACTCGCTGTGCGACTCGTTGCGGCGCATCGTAGCCGAGCGTGAGGGTGGTCACTTTCTTCTGATTGTCATCACGCACGATGAAGATTTTGTGAACAAGTTGGAAAAGTTTGAAAACTACTATCGCATTTCGCGTAATAGCGACGGTAAATCGGTTATTAAAGAAGAGCGTCTTTAAATTCCTTTAAAGCTTTAATTCTAAATTAAAGCCACATTCCTCTCTATCGTATTTATATATGTACTACCTTCTGCATTCTTGCTTTGAAGTACCATGTAATAGTATGCGTTTTTTTTTGTAATAAAAATGCTATCTTTGCGCTAAAAAATAGAGTTAGTAAATTGAAAGAGTGATGACAAGCTTTACAGCACAGAGAGATGAGTGCGCTGCATTCACCTTGGACAGAATGAACTATCACATTGTGTCCGACGTGCCTTAGAAAAAGGTATTTATTATCAATATTCAGCCATCGAAGATAAATCTTATAATGTTCAGTTTCATCAGATTTTGACATCGTTAGATATTCCTCAGAGGCATTCGTATGTACGTGAGGAACTATCTAGATGTGATATAGTTCCAGCCTTGTCTGTTGCGACAGGTTCTGTGAGGTGAAATGCTTCCCAAGGCTTTAGAACGACCAGAAGAGTGCCAGCATTCTTGCACACAACTCAATTTCTATGCCGTTGTCGGTGCTGACTTTTGACCTGAGATATGTGAAATTTGGGACGACTTCAACAAAGCGTTCATCTATACGTACGTCACCCCCAAGTAGAGCCACAGTGACATCATCAATTTGATCTTTTGCCTTATTAATCTGCATTCCGTGGTCTTCCACCGTCTGCTCGATCCTTAGGTCCTATTAATACTAGAAACAAATCACAAAAAGAAAAACAATACCAGTAATGTGTAAGATGCCACAGATATATAGATATATAAATAGATATATAAATATTACAGCTGCAGCAGTAAAAGACCTAAAAGCAGAGCTGCTTTCATCAAATAGCAAAGCATAATGTGAACGTCATAAGAGATATTTAACTCTTGCAATTAGAAACCTCTGAAAAGGTAACCCGTCGCGTCTTAACCATCATTCACCGATAGTAAAATCATTAAAAATCGAACTATCTTGACCTTGTAAAATGTGTGGCTGTATCATCCCTAAAAAGCAAGCATCCATACGCCCATAGACAGCACGTGGGTCGCTGTGCATGAATATTGTTATTTATGGATCAACAATAGACTCTCTAATTGCTCCACAACCACATGTATACGCTCCTTAACGCCCGTTTGTCTTGTTTTCTTACCACGAATAGCCGGACGAAAGGCCGCGCGCGGTGAGAGGCTGCTTAAGATAGAAGTCTTTCTTCCCCGGTTATCTATATCCTTTATGCAAATGGTATACATATCCAGCTGCTGGGCGTCTTTTGAAAACGTCCCACATCCTCCCACCTTGTATGGCCAATCCGTTTCTCTCCCCAACTCGTTGGCACGTCAGCGGATCTCGGGGAATGTAATTTAGCTCCTTTTGTTTTTCAATCCTACTGAAAGCCCCATTCCGGAACACATCATCCCGATGCTTCCTCGCCGGGAAACTCCTCACTTTGCTGAGTAGGTTAAGCGTATGATACTAACAAGGATCAAAGATGCTCTTATGCTCCTTGTAAAGCAGCAGAGGATGTTTGTGTGGTTTGTGATGTCTTCACATCACCGTGAAGCATCTTCGCTGCGCTGCCGCGAGTACGCGAGCGGTTTTCGGAGGATTTTTGTTTGGTGGCGTTATTTGCATAATTTGAACACTCACCCCAGATCCGATTCACTTTAATTGATTGACTTTGATATGCTTGATCCGTTCATGTCGGCGGCGACGTTGGTGTTTTGCTGTGCTGTGATGTTATCGAGCCGGATAATATGCGTGCGTGCGATATGTGGCATAAAGGATATACGGGTGGCTAGGAAGGCAAGGGTTCACGTACGTGATTTCGACGAACTGATTTGTTGATTCGCCTTGAGGATGCATGCTCGTTGCTCGTATAAAAGCAAGCTGTTGGACATAGTCTAACCAGCAGTATTGAAGTGAATTTAGACTAGACAAGACGGTGGATTGGAACTCGGTTACTATCAGCTGTAGTTTGTCGTCTTGCAAGTTTGTGGAATAGTTGAAGTGAAAGTGGACAAGTGCTTGAATTTTTGAAAAGGTCTAAAAACAAGTAAGCGTCGCTCTCGATGCATAAGATGAATAATTGAAGTGCTTCGAAGGATAATTAATGCTTACCATACCTTTAGATCCGCTCCAGTATGCTGCATACCCGCACGATTGCGCTTTTGCTCGTGGGGCTGGTGGTGCTGGTGAATGCCCAAACGTTTCAGTACTCCCGTGGATGGACAAATGGCAAGCGTTCCTCGTCATCGCCCTCGTCGGCGTCATCTTCGGTGGAACCTTTAGCGAATCAGCTGCTGGTGTCTGCCATGTCTCCCGGAGGAGGATTGAAACCCAATGAAAAGTATTCCTTTATATTTTTCCAACATAAAGCTGTAAATGGCTAATAGAATATCCGTTTTCCTTTACAACACAGAGCTTTGCTACGACGCTTTCTTCGGAACCCGTGCGATCTGCGTATCGCCAATCTGTTAGCCTCGGCTCATCCCAGCAAGGAGCAGTTTCCCCTCGGCGGCAACAGCTTCGACAGTGCAGAGTCGGCGGGTGCCGCGTTCGTGCTTCCACCTTTCCTAATGGATCCCGACGAAGGCAACGGAAACGGTGGCATCGGTGGCAGTAATTTGGTCAACGGTCGTCCAATTGAGGATGAATTGCGCTACAAGCGTGGTGCGACCACCGGCTTCAGTGATCCCCGTCAGAAAATTGCTTAAACAGCCAGTCCCTCCGCTCTGTCGCCCCTATCAGCCGTCATCATATGCCATCAGAGACATTAGAGTCCGTCAGTCAAAGTGAGGGAAGAATGTAGTAAATCAGCGGATACAGGTGTTGTACGCTTCCCGGACTGTCCACGCGTCTGGGGTAATCGTTCGCGATGCGCATCCTCGCAACATCGCTCGTCAATGGGGAAGAAACGATGATTTAATAATGGCTCCCGCCGAAGACAGACAGGAAGAAACGATTATCCATTTGTTGAAGTTTGGACATGATGTCCTTTGTACGCTTGCCCATCTCTTATAAGGGAGTGTCATCTTAGTTACAATCGCCATTGCCGATCCTCAAACCGCCTTTAACTCCGTGTATGTGTGTGTGTGCGGGCGCAACCGGAGCTACTAGGAGGTTTCACGCGGGGTCTCTGTGGACTGTGCGAAAAAGTGTATTATAATAACAGATAAAGATAAGGCGCTCTTGCCACGTTGAAGCAAATGCGGGGCGTACTGTTTATTTACTGCCGTGTTTCGTTTGTTCCAACGAAGAGAAACGACCGGGGTCGATAGGAGCGGAAAGAATCGATTAAAAAAGGAAGAAATATTATAGAGAGGTTAAATTAAGCTGTCCCTTGTGCTGGTACGGTCCGGTGCAGTCGGTGCATTTAATTGGAAGGTTCGCTGAAGGCCGCTCATGTCTTGGTTGTTTGGGTTGGGTAAAATTATGGGTTGTTTTTTTGTGCATCGATGGGAAGCAACCGCTTCCTTGTCGGTGATAAGTATGGCTGCTTAAAAGTATGACATCGTCGCTGGTGGCATGTCGTAAGCGTACGGAAGTGGAAATGACGATTGCTTGAAGGGAATCTTCGAAAGAATGTTAGATGAGCTCAATGGCAAACGTGTTCCTTGTTTGCAGAAGAAAGAAAAAAAAACATGTTTGTTAAGAGAAAAAAACTGGAAGTATAGTTATTAGAAGATATGGAAAAGCGAACGCCGTATGGTCGTTCGGTAAAGTACAAGATTCATCACTTCAAGGCTTATAGTAGGCGAAAAAGAGTTATATTATACTAAGGATCTGCTGGACCAATAATGAAAATCTGCTTTATTGTACGATACATTAGGCAGGTTGCTACAACGAAATAGAAGGCCGGTCACCTTGGACCAGAATGCTAAAGGACATTGGGGTTGATATAGAGTTCGAGAGATGTCTTGTACATCTTCGGTGAAGTAGATATATGTTCAATCAAACTATAACTGTTTAACGCATTACATTGCTTTTAAATATTTGTCTGGTCCAAAAAGATTAATCCAAGCTAATTTTAACCGACAGGACCTATAGACACCGCCTGTTTGGGGGCCTCGAAGGTCTGGGAGCCCTGAAAGTCTTACTACCACAGAAATTCTGCACAGGACCTCCAAAGAACTTTAACCACTATTGTTACCTATGACTAGTAAGATAAATTTTCCACCATAAAAAGGGACACAGCAAAGCACCAACACTGCATATCTTGCAAAAACTGTAAACTAATAATTGCCTCACCCGCGATCGATTTAGGAGCTGTGTTGGAATCGTTAATTTGTCAAGTTGACACAATGTGACATGGATCAACAAAGGGAACAACACGTGCTGTCTTTGTTTTACAAATCCTGTTGTAAAAATATCAATCGTTCGGAAACACTTGTCCAACTAGCTTGAACCTTCGCCCGGTTTGTAATTTGATCGGCGTGAGTAAGATTTGTGCACGGTGATTGAGGGCCAGTTTGCTGCTACACCAACCAATTCAACCATTGATCATGCAGATAGATATGCAATAGATACATCACGGTGTGGGACATATTTTCCGCTGCAATCTAATCGTTTGACGGTAGGTAAGATTGCAACCGTATTGTAACTGCTCTTCCCCAACGAACGATTCCCAAAGACCCTTTGGCCCAGAGTGGTAAACTGGTCAAACAGTCAGTCAAACAGGGGTTAGAAAGCATACGGTGTGGCTAGGGATGAGATCGGGACAAAAACCAGACACTTCAAATGTAGAGAAGTGATCAAAATCCTGCATCCCTACACAATCGTCTTCCCCGCCAACCATTCGGCTCGTTTGTTCGTGTGTCGGCTGAAGGACCCCTTTTTTCTGGCCGCTGACACGCTTTTCGTGCTGTGCGAACCCCCGAGAAAGAGCAGTTTCGTATTACTTTATAATTAATTTATGTGGATGAATGATTGCCTGCGCATTGGTGTGATGAAGAGAATGGGACGTTCGTTTAGCTTGTTTGTTGTTTTTTTTATACATATTCCGTTTCCGGCAGGCAGATCTCTCCGGACCAAAATGTTTCCCCTGGGTATGTTTGTCGTTTGTCCGTTTTCATGGCAAGTGAACCTTTTGAGTGGACAGCAATCGCACGTTTATCACTTGCCAGCGTGCCGCTTTCATTTTGACATGCTGGATGACAATTTTCCATGCTGTCGGAAGGATCAGAACCTAATGTTTTGTAAAATCAAGACTGATGCCAGCACCTTTTTTGCTTTGCAACGATTTTGCACCTTCTATTTTTCAGTTGCTTTATGCCCGCTTCTGCTGACAGAAGAGCATCTAATCAGGGGAGAAGACGATGGACCTCTTAACCATCGGCGCTAGTAACGCTGTCGGAAGGAATGGCTATCTCATTTGAAACACTGGCGCACATTATCGCACCTTTGTTGGAATTTTCCTTTTCCACGCTTCAGGGTCAGCTGCTTGCGCTTCAGGTGAAATTCATTTATCTTTAAAGAATTCAATTTGCGAGATTTTAATCAACGCTACTGCTGCCCGTGAACGTGGGCGAAGCGGCAGACGCAACACGCTTCCGAATTAGCCGATCATATTTAGGGCAAATATGCCGGGCCTGATGGAGGATGATGTTTGCAGCAGGTGAATAATTTATTTGCATTACCAGTAAGCGCCCAAGTCAAATGAGGCAAGGACGAAAAATGAACTCGAAATGGATATAGCGCACAAGTGTTGGGAATGTTGATCAAAAGCAGGAGCCTGATGTTTTTTTTTAAATCAAATTTGGCTAGCTGGCGAAAATATCCGAATCTGTTGGGATTTGCTTAAGAAGAGATAATGGAACTGCCCAATTTATTTAAAAATTATCCAACATTTTGTGTCAAATAATTGAAGGCTGTGTGAAAATGCATACGCGATTTTATATTGATAATTCCAATAACGTAATTTTCAACGTGTTTTTGGTCTCCAAATAAACAATCATTTAAGGATCAAATCCAAATAGCACTTTTGGCTTTTCGAAGTACGTGATCAACGTTCTACATCAGCCAATACGCATCTGGTTCGTTCGTTGAAGGCTCCCTTCCAGAACCTCCGAGGTACTGCTCATGAGAAAATAATTCAATTAGCTTACTCACGCACCAGCGTGCAGCAGCAATACGTCCTGGGATCGATGCAAACGTCACGCTGGCAACGTGGTGTGTTGCAGTTGTGCTACGCTACTGTCTCCAGGGACTCATCGCGATCGCAACCTGACTCGGTTTCCGCCGTGCGAACCAGACAACTCAATCAGCCTGTGCAGTGCCACGTGACGATACAACCATGTCTCCCTTGCACACGATGAGTAGAAATCGTTCCTAAGCATTGCCCAAAAATCATGAGAACTCCAGCACTACACTTGTTGTTTGGTGGCTCGCAAAGCTAACACTTGCACCCTCTCTAATTCTTGAGCGATTAATGGGTCAAAAGCGGCACGACTGGTACCGTTTTTGTGAAAGTATCATTTTCGCGTGTGATTTTCCTCCCCCTTTGCGTAAGTAAAACGTTTTACGCAGGGGCGTACTGCGGGCTGGGAAGCGAAAAATGATAAACATATTTATAATGTTATTAAGGGGCTGCAGCGCAAAGAGCAGAACCGACGTGCCACGGTACCTTCGGGCGGTGCTAGCGATTGAATGTGCTGTGCAACCGTGTACTGCGAGTGGAGTTAATAAATTTATGAAATCAAACGTGTACTAGTCGGATTCGCATCATTGTCGGTGGCTGGTGTATCATCCATCCAATCGTTTGGCTGTTAGTGCCCGTTCTGGTCGTAGAACCTGTTCGCAAGAGGCGGAAAGGAACAAAGTACAAGGTACATGCGTTCCAGAGTAGCTTGTAATTCCCCTGGGAGCTATACACGAGCACGAAGAGTGGGCTCATCCCCTGGAGAGTGGGCTGATGTTTGATGATTTTCCGGAATAGTTTTCCGTGCGCTGTGCATCGCCCGGTTGCACCCGGAAATGATTGCGAGTGTGCCCATGTCATAGGACAATTGTTGCTGAACAACGCTCTCTTGCAGGGAATGTTTTGTGTTTTCATTCTGTTTCATCGGGCTCAAGAACTCTGGGATTGGCCCAAAATGAAGGCACTGCTGTAGCTGGTGTGTACACGGAAATTGACTTTTCTACTTCAACGGTACTGGATCGGGGCCGTTTTAAATGTTTCGCTAAATATTTAATGCGTTTCACGTCAACAAAAACCCACAGTCCAGAGTAGAGTTGCTACTAGCCGTCGTCCTCGTCGTCGTCGACGTCGTGTTGTTGTTGTGTGTTGTGAACCTGTCCGCTTGTTTGTTGCTTCCTCAAAAGCCCTTCAATGAAGCCACTTTTTTATTTCAGCCTGGGGTTCGGATGGCTTCGAAGTTGGTAGGTTGTGAAAAATTAATCGGATTAAAATAGAGTGTGAAAATCGGTTCGGCTATCGAGCATCTCGGCCCGTCCGGACATGTCGTTATCTAAAAAGGTGGCTGTTTGCGTTGATACATCGTTTACAATTACGCCGTGCTTTATTCGATTGTCGACCTGACAAAGCTGTCACTGGGCCAGAAACGTACACTCTTATTAGGTTTAAGTGAACTAGACGATGCTGCAGGAAATAAAATATCAATTGCCTTTTTCTTGTTTTGGTACTAACATAAAAACCCGCCTAGAGAACCATCTGTTCGGGAATACAAGTTATCAAGTGCGATAGCACATTGGATAGCAGCGTTTTGCACATCTCAAAGGATTCGTTGGTGCTGATGTCCATACGCCGGTCCATTTTGTAAGTTGAACGTTTGGTTTTGAACCAGCCCAATCAATTCCATCCCTTCTCGAAAACGGGCAATTGACCATTCCGGATAAATAGATCGCTTCACATAAAAAATGCATTTGGTTTGGAAGTGATTTTTATTCGACGGCTCGCTGGAGTTGACCAGCAAACGTTTGTTTGCCTTATTTTATTACATACCATTTGCGAGTGTGTTGTGATTTCACACACAGGCGCTGGTTTATTCGAAGGTGAGTGTAATAATTTATTGAGCTGGGAAAAAAAGATGGGAAACAGTTTGATGGATTCGTTTTTTAAACGAGCGAACAGTTTGCACAAAGGATAAAGTCATTAAAGTGCTGAGTTTGGGGAGTGTTTTTGGGCCATACTCGAATTGCTAATATGAAATAATGAAGTTAGTCGAAATATTTACATTTTACCTAAAAAATCTGGATCACGCACACTCGAGAGCTTTAGATTATTGGTGCATTATTGCAAGTAAATTAAAAGCATGCTTATTACATACTTCTTTTCTCCCTATTAGCACGATTTCGGATGACAAATGTGTAGCTTGATTTCGAAGCGCCACAAAATTATGAAAAGCCACTCAACTGCTATCACCGTTTCCCCAAAAATCCCTTCTCAGTGACAGCTCCGACAGGACAGTTTGGAGTATTTAAGCGATGGGAAAGCAGTACGGGAACTATAAGCGAATTTCACCTCAGCGTGTTTGAGCAAAAAAGTTTTACATTACTGTTACCGTTGGCATAAATCAGTCTACGAGCCACATTCGTGATGAAGGGATTAATTGTACACGTTCTCCGGCGTCCGACGACAAATCTGACCGTTTGCTCCCAAAACTGTTCGAGGCGCCAACACAGCTAAGAACGAGTTTGAACTATCACAACACATCGTGAGAAGTGTTGTTTCCTTTTAATGCGTGAAATGTGAGAAATGAACCACCAAACAGCGCATTGTTGTATTTTGCATCGTTTTTATTTTTCTTCATATCGAACAGGGGCCCCCGGCCTTTCGGGTCCCCCCAGGTATAGCCAATTTCGTATTTTCGCTCCCCATTTTCTTAGCTGCTTTGGAGATTATAATTACTATGTGATGGGTTTCGCTTTTCGTCTTTTTTTGTTTGTTTATTTGCAAAACGTAAATGGGAACGGTATATGCTGTTGCCCATCTCCGTTTTGTCGCTCTTGAAGCAGTAAATTAAGCTTATTTTATAACAGTTCCCCAGCCCCGCACTGTACAACGTTGATTTGCGGGTGACTGTGGCAATCGGACCTAGAACTCGTTCGTTCATGCTTGCGATACTATTCTTAAGTGTTGAAATGAGTCGAATTTACAGTGATGCTGATGATGCCAATGTTGCTGGTTGGTGATGAGCCGCCTTCTCTTCTGCACTTAACTACGTTTAATTAGCTAACAGCTTAAGCGATATGCTATTTTATAACTTTGCTTGCTACTGAAACTATTCCCAATCGTTTGTGCGGATATTGCCCTTCCAATCAGTACCTTGTTCAGTTGAGAAATTGTGATCAGCTGCAATTAAGCTGTGCAGCAGAGTTTAAACTTTATACACAGGGCACTGAAAATACTGCACATGTAAAGATGCACTTTTGCTGAAAGGCTGATAATCGTATCGTTAGCAGCGATGAGCTCGTAGATAGAAGTAATAAATGTTGGATGTTTTTACAGTATCCATTTCTTTTAATAATTAGTATATTATTTCCCTACGCTTACTGATCACTCCGATCGAACCGTATTGTATGGTGTTGCCCTCAAGAAACTCGATTCCTATTTTCTACAGAGTTGGAGTTATCGAGACGTGAAGTCGATTTTTCGTTGTTTGCCGTATCCTTCGCGTTTGTGTGTGTGTGTGTGTTGGTTTTATTTTACAATTATTGTACAACGTTTCACACCTAACACAGCGCACAAATGGTCACTGTTAACGATTTAGCGCATACTTTTACCTAATGTAAACCTTGTATAGTACTATATTACACCACTGGCAAATGCGTTCCCACCTCAAAGAACCTCAAAGTATTGGCTTAACCCTCACTCGCAGCACGTAACACACTCTCGCACATATCACAACGTAGGCAGGAACCTGTGCATTGACCGTCCCTCGAAGGACATTCTGCCATTTCTTTCTGCTCGATGGTTTGAAAGCAAGTTGTATTGCTTCACAGAGTAAGAATGCTCTAACAGCCAGCCGTGTGCGCCTCCGCCCAAGGCTGGAGTCCGTGAAGGGCCGCTAATGGCGCGCCAGGCGCTGTGGCGGATGGTGGCGCCGCTGAGGGTGGTGGTTGACCGAAGCCTTTGCTCAGAGCTTCTGCCTGCAGTGATAGCATCAATCGGTTGGCGGCCTGTCGCTCAGCTTCTCGTTCTTCTGCGGTTTGTCTCCTGGAAGACAAGATAAGAATAAAAATGCTATAAATAAAACTATTTTGAAACAAATTATGTTCCCAATAGTTTGAAAAAGATTCCTGATGCACCAAATAAGAGACAGAAGGCTATTAAAGTATACAAACACAAAACAACAGCAAACATCGATCTGGTTCCATAGCAACACGTGTATTCACTGTTCGTTTCCCTGCAGCAGGAATTCGCTGCATACTGTTCACGCGCTCTGTGGCGTGAGGGAAAAGCGCAAACTCACATGTGGTGCTCAAGAAATGAAGAAAAATGCTAACCTTCTTAAGCATGTAATTTGACTGATTGGTGTTTTGTTTGTATCGTAGCGTGTTTTTCCCCGTCCCCGATCGCAGGCCCCATTTTCTTTTGAGACTGAATAAGGATGAAATTAACCTGCTGCAAGCAACTCAATTTAAACAATCGCATGTTTTTGCCAACTTATGGAGGTGGGCTTCATTTTCATGAAAACAAATTGAATTCCTGGGCCCGGGGCTGGTTAAACTCTCGACGATATACCAACAAAAAAAAAAAAAGAACCAAAGCTGTTAGTCATGATCAACTTGGTGTTGGCGGTGTTGGCGGTCGGAAAAGTCGGGGCCGTGAAGGGAAAATAAATCGATCTTTTTAACAAGGCGAAAATCGTTGGCATTTGGTTGGATGAAGGCGAAAGAAAAGGTGAGCAAAAAAAAACCTTCCCTTGCTTCGGAAAACCTTCCCTGGCTCTGCATTACCTTTTTTCCCCCTACCCCGCCACCGACATTAAATATTAATCGTGGCTGCCATCTTTTTAAGCGACTTTCCAGTTACACTTTGACCGGGGGAGAAAAACTGGGGGAGGTTTGCTAAGTGATTCCGACCAGGTTATCGCGCGAGGAAAGAGTTTTCCTTCTGCGCGCGACTGTTTTTTTGCTTTGGAAAATCCATACCCCGATGGGGATTGGCTGAGACCGGGCAGCGATGTGAGTTCTTTTTTTTTCGTTGCCGTGCTGACGTTGTTGTGCTGACTTCTTTAAAAAGTCTGTTTATTCATAGAATGACAGCATCAGCTCGGTTTGCATGTCTGACCAAAAACAAAAGCAACGTCGCTCGGATATGCTATTTGAAAAAGTATATGAGAGCATATTTTAAGAAATTGGAATAAGGGACAATTATTCGATCACTCATTTTTCAAATTTACTTAGAGAAGAGGTAGTATGCATTATGTTTTAAAGAAACTCAACCCTAAATTTAAAAACATAAGTAGTAAAAAACAACAACGTAAAAATCTCATAATAGTGTACCTAGGAGAATTAAAAAATGTTGTCGGTTGACAACTTTCGGACAGAATTTTTTTGTTATTCACTGTACCTCACGTTCGTCCCCAAAAGTTTGGTATGAATTTTTTATGCACCGTTTTATACCGAAAACTCCTGCACCGTATTCTTCTGCTGGCTACCAGCAGGCACGTCACAGCATTCTGCCGATGCATTATTAAAACCTTCATAATCGTTATGCCAGAAGATGAATCACCGATAGCGCGTATGCGAACGCTGGCTTTAGTGCCGCTGCGGGAAAACAGGAAAAGTTGGACAAAGAAAACGATAATATTGCAATGATGTGACGATGGCTTTAAAGCGCATTGACTTTCATTGGCTCTCGGAAATTGAAAATTGATGTTTGCGATGTTCGAGTTTATGTGGCGGCTTTGCAATTTTGTGAGCAAATTTATGTTTCTTTTGAACGGTGCTTATAAATTAGAGATTACTATATTTTTTTATTCAGTAGTAACGGCCAGGCCGTATTGCTAATTAGGGATAACAATAACATTATCATATCTAATTTTTTATGTTTAAGCTTTATTCATTTTAATACTTCAAGTGTTCAAATGATATTGAATATAAAATGTAAATGGTATTTAGCAAATCATAAGGTAAACCTTGTGAGTTGAGTCCTTATAATTTCCGAACGATAGAATATCATTTATAGTATGAATGTTACAGCAAAGGAAATTATGTAGAGCATACTGTAATGAACGGTCTGTTTTGTAGATGACAACTAATGCCTTAGTTTATTTTTCCCAAAAATAACCATATCCCGATCGATTAATCGTTTGTCTTTTTCAGTATTCAATCAAATTAATTTGTGTTGAATATTTTACGGTTCTGCCAAATGTCTGCCCCTAGATCTTGTTAGCCATGTAATTGAATTACTTTCTTCCGTGTGGTTCTACTCTTCTTCGAATATTGGTATTCCCATTCCAAAAGGGGGTTATTTTGCTTGTCACATTTGTAGATCTGCTCTTTTTTGTTAGCAAACGTGTGTACGTGAGTCGTATTCATGCTGCCCCATAGCAAAATATTGCCCCAAGTAGGACAGTTTGAGTGATCAAAGGCAAAGAAAATACCATAATACAGCTACCCTTGGTTGTGTTACTTTTCCAACCTGTCTACCATTACTCATTGTGTCACATCGTCGCTTCTCGCCGCTGTCACACGCGACATCGTTAAGGGCGAATCGGTTATTTTCGGCAAGAAGTACACGGATTCTTTGCGCAATTTTTGCGTAGGGGTTTAATTGACTTGTCCAGTGGGAAAACTCCGCAACCAGACGGACTACCATAGTCGCATGTCGCAAGCCGACGCGTTCATTATGGAGCGGAATGTAGGCAGGGTAGCGCATAGAGCAGTTGCTGTTATTTAATTATCAAACAGCAGTTGATTATATCGCATTTAATCCAGCAAGGCAGAGGAAGCGACGGTGCGAGAGCAAGCGGTTGGATAATGGGACGCATGTTTATTGTCACAGTGCATTAAAACTACCGCCACAATCAATGCAATGGGGCCGCCTGGTGACGGTGTCGGTGTTGGCGAAGCGCTTATGAATAAGTTAGACTAAATGTAGCTGCTCGTTAAACGGAAGAACTCTCAAAGCTCTGTTAACTATTAACAACCGTATGGGAGGGGCTAACGGTGGAGTTCTCTTAGAATGTGTTCCATGAAAAGACAATTTTCTTAAATCTTCCCACACACACACATATTCGCTGGTAAAGTGATCACACCGTACAAAAGCGCTCTTACAAGTGAAGATGTCTTTCTTCCTGTTTGGACGGTGGGATTATTTATTCAGTAGGCTACAATCTTCGACGATTTGGGAATCGATTTAGTTTGGTAAGTTCTGTCGCTTTCACAAATGGGTTGGGCTCGGCAGTACGACCGAGGGAATCGATTTCAGTAGGTGGCAGCTTGCAAGCGGTCTGGTGGAAAGGTGTGTAAATGCTGTTTGAAACGATTTTTACAACCTAGAGAAGCGATTGATCAGTTCCTAAGGGTTGGGGTTTGGTCCGACCCGTTCGTTGGGGTCAATGTGTATGGGATCGGCAGTTTTCGAGGGTTTACAGCATAGTATAACTCTTAACTGGATATCTTACTTGGGAGTGTAAGGTCTTTGTTGGGAACTTAGAATGTACTCTGGAAGTAATTTGGTGTCATTTTGAAAACTTGAACACACCTGAATAGACTGTTGGAGATCTTCAAATTGTCTAAATATTAATTTAGTAGGGATCAAAATCATTTGAAATAGGGCGCTTACTTGCAGAGAAAAAAATAAAACCATTCACCTTGCATTTAAATTGCAACTAAGTCCAACTAAAACTCTTTCATTTGAATATGTGAAAATCTCTATAAGCTCAATAACACTTTCTATTAGTCTTATTGATCTCAATAAGGTTTCAAATAAATGTAAGTTTGTAAATAGTACTAGATTATACAGAAACCAAAAAGACAGTTGGCGTTTTGGAGAGCAAAAAGAAATGATAGTGTACGATTAATGATGCATAGCTTTCGATTGGTGCTAATGATGCAAACTCCATTGCTTTAACCATTGTATGCTATTCCAATGCAAGCACAAGCGTACAAAAACTTTTGTCTGCTCTACAACTGAGCTAGAAAGTCCCCAGTCATGGCTTACACACACACACACACACACACATGGATTACGATGCATAATTAATCTTGCACAAGGTACTCTTGTTCGGCTACATAACCCCTACCGATCACGTCCGAATCACGTTCGTGTCGCACCGACTCCACGTAACCCTGCATCATCATTCAGCCAGTGGTGAGCGCCATCAATAATTAAAATCTGTAAAATTAATTTCCACCGGTTGGCATTCCGGTGTCACGATATCAGCGAGTGCACCGCGGCCAACAAATATAGCTACCTGTCATCGGACAGCAACTACCCAAAGGCCATCGTTAAACGCTTCAACCTCTCCCCACGTTGCCTTTTTACCAGATCGGATGAAACAGTACCAGCCAAACCAACCGAAAACGAACTAGCGCCATGCCGGTTGCGTGACATTGGCGCAGGCATGCTGTGGGCTTGCGAGTGTGGGGCCATTGCAATCGGATCGGCAGTAATCAAATTTAAATGCGGATCTAGATGAAGCTAATTCACCTATCGGATGTAGTTGAGTATGGAGACTAGACTAGCGCCAGCAAGGCTGCGTATAATCGGTTCGAAACCGAGGGCGAGATAGACGCGCGGATACATAAATCATGCATTCGTGGCTGTCAGCGAATGAATCGCTGATTGCCGTGCTCGTCGAGTGCGGGTTGACCATTTTGCAATCCTAATGGCTGTGCGTGTGATGCAGTACCCGTACCATAACTATTTGCCATAATCTGTGTTTTGCTCCGCCAGAGTACTAGCTCGGTACAGATCGGTGAATAATTTATGGAAATGATTAAATTAAATCCCAAAATTCAATTTATAATAGATGAAGCAGATTGTTAGAACCTACGGTAGTGACGGTATGGAAATAGTTCTATCCAAGCTGTGTTCAAATTTTGATCCACATTTCTGGGAGGAGTCGTGCGATGAAGAGGTGGATCGTGCCGGTTGTTGAAATGACTAGAATGATAATAGTGTGTATTTCGCGGTGGTCCTACGAATTTGTTTGCTGCTCAGAATTTGCACATTGTGTTGATGATGAGGTTGATGAGGTTACTGTCAGAAAACCTCAAATGTTGTTTCTCATCTGCCAGCTGCTAGCTTGAATTGTTGAACCAAGCGGAATACCTAGATCTCAGCTTGAGCGTGAGTTTTAGATTCATTCTAATTTTGTGCACTTTTTGTTTGTTTGTTTGCAGGTAACATATGCAGAGCGGAATAGGGCTTTGAAAAAATGGGGTAACACCTGTAACGATTTGTGAGGTTCCAGTAGACACACGTTTTATAATTAAAATGTGTTATTAATTATAGAGACGATCTCATAACTAAAAACTAATAAATTACTGAGGAAAGGTACGATATTCTGACATTTGAACATTTTGTAAGTTGTTTATTAAGGCAAGGCTTTGGACTGCACGACTCTTATTTTTATTTTTTCAGTAATTTAAATGTATAGTATAAAATAAAACTATCGATCTGTGCATCTAGCACTCTAGAAAATTCCACCCTAGCCATATTTTTCAGTTCAAAGTGTGGTGGGGCTTTCAAACTTTATCATACCGTTTTACGATAAAGATTAAGCAAAATGTAAATGAAGATTAAAATTGCCCCATTTTGCTGAAAGTCCTAACCGGGCTAGGCAAGCTAACCCGACGGCACGGAAGGAAAAGTTTATCCTTCTTCCACACTTTCTTGGGCACCAACATTTTCTTCCAAACGTGGCAAGAGAATCAGACACAATTTGACTTGACACACGAGCCTAAGAAAGGGATTCCCCGCGTCTACTGTGTGCGGGCCACTTAGCAAAAGGTTGTTGAAATTTAATATAATTACCCTGCTATTTAGATAATTAAGTTCTGGGCCCTCCCTGAGCGCAGGGCAAAGCGTAAACGTTACGCGGGTAAGTAGGACGTTATCAATCTCTTCCATACCCTCCAACTGGCTCACAGGATATTTTCTCGATCTGTGAGGATGGCGGTTACGCAGAAAGACGTCGCGTTTTTCGATAGGTAGGTGCTTCTTGGGTTGAATTTCGTTTCTCCGTTTAGCTTACTTTCAACGGAAGCAGCATTATTAATTGATTTTAAAACACGTTCCACGGAGAAACCGCAAGAGGGCGTATAAACGGAGAGGGAAGGATAGATGAAATGTTTGCCGGACCCCAAGATGGATGGTTGGTTTTCCTTTCCTCTTGCTGCTGCCCTAAGAACGGCCAGGATTTAGAGTGATGAATTAACCGTCCAATGGCCTAGCCACATCATAAAAGTGGCCTGTTTTATGGTTCGCTTTTATCAGACACTTGGTCAACTTCAGATCCTGCGTGCTTGAATGGAAATGGGCAAGCCGTTGCGAGAAAACGAAAAAGTCCCTCACGCAGTGCAGTCCTACCGACGGTTTTATTTCTCTTCGCAGCCAAAACCCGGAACTAGTCGGAAAAGCAGCGTACAAAATGGATGTTTCGCTCCATTTTAGCATTTACCGTCCATATAAAAGCTGCCGCACAATGGTCGTCCTGACGGTAATGAAAGCATGAATAATTCAGAAATTGTAATTAGCAATGTTAATCTAGTAATTGTTCGTACCTTTCCTAATTGTTCGCGCATAAATTATGTTACACGAGTGAGGCGGAAAAAAGCACTCAATCCTTCTGTTCTGCGCTTCCAAACGAACGTAGGGACCGACCCTGTGGGGAGTGCAGTGCGAAACTCATGAATAATCGCACACTCACGCCGTGCAAGATGGTTTTGTTTTGCAAAGGAGTGTTTTTCGTTGTCTTGTACGCGTTGATCGAAGGTGAAAAGCGCGGCTGTTCATAAAAAGAAGGTTTGATTTTTACCTTTTGTTGGAGTCTGAAAATCACGTCCAACTCGATAGTGCCGGCATGGTGCCGGTCGCGAATTGGATTATGGCAGAAGAATGCTATTTTTAATTGAATTTCAATTGCTAGTCAAAATGGAAATGGGACGGCTGAGTGGAGAAGTGCAGTTTCGTTCCTTTACGCGGACGTTTGTTCACTTTATCCTTTTTCGCCGAACAAAAGTACATGTTTTCCATACACTACGGCATCAGGAAGCATCACAAACGACTCACAGCGAGTGTCCACAGCGAGTGTACACTTGCAGTACGAGCTGCAGAGGACTCCAAACGATTATAATTGACAAGACACGATGCTATGATAGAATAAGCCTTCATCCGACTCGATTGGATTCGTCCTAGCTCGCTTAACCGAATCCGTCCACTCCCGACGGGTGTTTTTGTGGTGAGAGCACTCAACTCCAAACTCCAGCGAATTCGATTACGTTTCGCCGGTGAATGCTACGAGTCCAAAAGATATTGGAGCAAAGTGTGAGCCAAGCCAGGTTTACTCTTTTTGCCGCCGCTCGGTGCGCGTTGATTAGATTCCTTTCGTGTTTCGTACGATTGGGTTTTGTTAGATGTCATTGTGAGATGTCTCTTGTGGTCAGCTGCTGCACATTGGGTACAGCAGGCAAACACGGTACATTCCAATCGAGGTGAAGCGAACCTAGGTGAACATTTTGATTCAGTTTTGTTGTTTTATCTACTCTAATGGATTGTGTGCGGGTAGAGGAGTTTTGAATTTGAGTTGCTTAAAACATGATCTCCAAAACACCGAGCCGATATGTCTTTCGAACATTGATTGTTCTAGTATCGAGAAATACAGTTTGAACGAGCTAAATGCGTTAGATAAATTATACAAAAGCAAAAGCCTGTACCATTCAGCATAATCAGTCAACCGTGTTTCCCATCAGCTTCGTCAAAGCATTCATCTAACCCAACCCAAATTTCCTTTTCCATACTATGCTTCAGCCCTCTCTTGCATACGTTTTGGATATTAATTTTGTTTCGAATCGAAATCGTGCATTAGTTGCTATTACCTTTTTATTCTCCAAAATCAATTACCCGCACGAGCGCTGGTCGGTGTCACATGCATGAACGGTTTAATTCATCAACCCTTGACCCTTTGCCGGTCCCGTGCCCCCCGCCAAGCTAACTTACCTCCATTTTGTGCGCCGATTTTGGAACCAGGTCTTAACTTGCGCATCGGTCATTTTGAGACCACGCGCGAGAGCGGCCCGTTCCGCCGACGCCAGGTACTTCTGTTTGTGGAAGCGCTTTTCCAGCTCCGCCACCTGGATCCGGGTGAAGGAGGTGCGTGGCTTTTTCCGCTTCGGGGGAGTCCTGTTCTGGTACGGGTGACCAATGCGACGGGCAATCGGAAACGCTGTAAGACGAGAATGGGTGAGAAAGGGACGTTAAAATGTAGCTAACAGCAGTTAAACACAAATTATTGACAGAGCTGTTGATACTAGCACTAGCAATGTGTGTTTTGTGTCTATGATTTACGGTTTGGCGTGTTTTTGTGGAAGATTGTCATTATCAAACCGTGAACACCAAACTAGCTACCTAGCTTGATGCGAATGCTCGTTGGTAGCCATTTGGTAGCTTACTATATCAAAGGGTCATTATCGTGGTTCTTTTGTGGTGGTGTCCGACCAAGGCAGCGAAATTAGACACCTGGTAGACCTCATCAAACAGCATTTAATTTTTATTTGCAATGCTGATGACAGGCTGTTAGCATTAGTGTTGTTTTAGTGACAAAATTGGAGGGTTGTTGAAACCTTCAATCAAGAAAGAAGCATAATTTTTAAGAGCATATACCTTTCATGTTGTGATAAAACAAGCGTGTTTTATATAGTTTAAGCCTGTAAAATACTAGCTAAAACCTATTAGAAACTAAGACAGCTACCTTTTTAGAACTATTCCCGTGAAGAGCATGGGTAACTTTAATTTTCCTGTGCTTTGCTAGCTCCGTTTCTAGCAACGAATCAAATGGATATAGTAACTGGGCAAACTTGCATTGAAACACAATTAATCTGAAACTTATACACAGTTTAATGACGCTGTAAATTGAAATGCTTTTTTGTCCCGGGTTTATTTTGCTTCAGCAGCATGCCACCAGCTCTTGACATTCATTCCAGTAAACTGTTTACTTCCCGACTTTACCCTCGAGGTTCGAGCCATTGACATTGCTGCTTGAAAAAAATCACTCAACCAAATGCCACCCTAACCTAACCCGTCATGTTCATCATAACGATTTCGTGGAAGGTTTGCAAACCATCCATTAGGATCGCAAACAGACAAGCAAGCAAACAAACACGCTCAGCATTCAGCGTCATGCCACTGGCGACAGCAAAATTGCAACGCATGAAAAGTCGAACGCACATAAAACATGCTGCAAGCAAATTGTTATTACTGTTCATTAGCTGCGCTCGGCTGTGATACATATAGGTGCATTTTATTTCCGCACTCGGCATTCCGCCAGCAATGCAGTGGATGTTGCAGTTGCAGTGGCCAACGATCAAACATGGCGGTGGCAATGCATGGGTGTGGGAAATGTGCATTTCAACGCTGTCGCGGTTCGTTGACGGTTGCATGTTTTATCAGCCACGTTTAATGTATGAATTTAAAATAAATGACTTCAATTATACAACCCCGTTCCTGCCGTCGGCTCCTGGTTGTAGCGTGGTGTTTTTGCTGTTGGAATCGCGGTGCATCTTGGAGGAAAACAGTTAAATGGAACAGCGGTTAATGGTTTAAGGCGTGTCGTTCATCCTTATCCGATTATTACAGTACACGACATGACACGACTTAATCGTCTGTAGGGCGTACAAAGGACGATAAAAAGGTGATGTTGTGTTATTATCAACTTGACCCGCAAAAAATAAAACTGACAATAAAATTTGATGTTCGCAAAAAGTACTAAACGATTGTTGCGCACACTTTTTTGTGCGTCTGTGGTAAGCGTATCTCTTCCATCAAACTGACACTTCTTTACATCGTTCCCTGCCACTGCAATCATCAAAGAAGTGTTATTAAGCAAATTAAACTCCTGGACGAACTCCTCCCCAACGATTTTTTTCCAAATTTCGTAACGGCAATGTTTGTCCAACGACCAAAGTATGGATTGAACCTCAGCATATGTACCAACACCTAATCTGCTGTTTGCCTTTATATTGGCAAACACCATCGATAGGATTTAACGATCCAACACGCAAACAGTGGTCTGTGGCCCCCATACAGGCACGGGTGTAAATATTGACTCACCCTCCAAAATGGAAGCGAACCGAACACTCCATAAACACTTACGGTGTTAAAAGCCTCCCGTACCGCCAAGCGCCCCAGAAATCCCCCAGAAACCGATTCAGATATAAAGCGTTACTCCTTCAAGAAAGGCAACACCGGACAGGACACACGTATCGGTTGGGCGATGTGGAGCAGAAATCAATTCACTTATTCTTAGACAACTCACCGGAGCGACGGGTAAACCAAACCCTTGACAACGACTCACGCTCGCAATCGCTTCTAAGCTCGAGCCACCATCCCTTGCTGCCCGACCCTCCCGAGAGACCGACGCAGCCAGAGGTGAACTGTAAATTTCTGGTTTTATCGGTGAAATAAAATATATTATTTATAGTTATAGGATGATAGCGCCTCGTACACCGCAAACCTTCTGGTCGCACGCACGGATCGGAAACGTACCAATCGACAACGGTCGTAAATGCGTGGTCTAGCAAATCGTGGTCGCTCGCAGCGCAGGGACGCTACACGTACCGTGCGGAAGACGGTGAAGGCGACGACCGCTTCAAGCTCATGTACAACTCAATTACGGTGAGCAATCCAACAGGCGTTAAAGCGTTTTGAGTGCGGTGTGTGCGATCGAACCACTTTCGACAGTAGTGGACTAAAAAGCTGTAACAATTGCGCCGCTGTTTTAAGCCCGGAGAAGCCACCGCGTGAGTGAGACGCGTAGACACGGACTAGTTTCGCATCGGTAATGGCAGCGAGGAACAAGTTTTGCCTAGGGTAAGCACTATCGGTGCGATAGTGTAGCTAAGCATAGTATTAATGGCGATCGATACATTCGCTAGAGTAAGGGCACAGGGACACGCTCGTAGAGCACGCCATGGTAATTGCCACGACCAAAGTACTTGAGTACTTAATTCCAATTAATTGCCGCTTTCACGGTCCTCAAACAAAAACTGGCTCCAGAGAAAAGGTGGCACAAAAGTGGTCGCTTGCAAGGAACGGTGCCAGCCATTGTGCCACAAATTGGAGCAATATCGTTTAAGGGAACTTTCGTCCTCCTTTGCGCTCAGGGGGAAAACGTTTCACGCACAAGGAAGAAATAGCTTTTACCTCGGGTTTTGACACGTGAACTGCTGCTTGTGCACCGGGGTGTGCCTCCCGTTGGTGTGGACGGGAGGCGCGAGGGCGTGTTCGATGGGATAATAATCTTTACAATAATCGCACCGGGAGGGAGGGCTGCCGCAAGTTTTGATGAAGACGCTATAACGATCGATCCCAATATTGGATAGTCGGTTGGATCTGTTGGATTATTGATTGCTGCTGAAATCGTGTCTGACGTTAACGGTGATTGCAAGCGGAAACTGTTTACGTGGGGGTGGTACGACGTGCTGCACGTAGGTTAGCGATGGCGGTGAAATGATGGGTAAGCATCGAGATAGACATGAAAAGTATGGTGATGCTTTGCGCATTTCAATTACCATAAAGAGGATATAAATAACAGTTTTGGCAATCAAGAACGATGATGATGAAATATGTGGAATTTTATATTTTAAGTTTTCAGGTTCTAGGATGTCTTAGGAAAACTAAAACCTAAAACTATTTATATTGGGGCGCTTTCCTTCACTGTAAAACACTTTCTATACTCTTGATATCGTGCAGCCCGGACTGCTTCCGTTCGCAACGCTGATCCGAATTCCTTTGCCTTACTATCCCTCCATCGCATGATTCATCGTAGCGTGCAATCATCCCATTATTAGAAAGATCAACACGCAAAACGCGGATGCGGCATACTCTCCATGAATGTTCTTCCCTCATCCGCGCTTCTAAAAAACGGAAACAACGTTGTGCATTACACACACACACACACTTGGGCCAGATTGTCCACTTCCGCTGGCCGGCGGGTATGCGTGCGGTGCGGCTCGACCGTAGCGGATGACACGAATCAAACAAGCAGCCCGAGACACAACGCCAGCCTTCTAATCATCGCCCTGAGTTGGGTCCGAAGACGGAGAAAAAGGCAACCGATTTCATTGAAGCGTCGCACGAGCTGCTCGTGGTTTCTTTGCTAGCTTTTAGGCTCGCGCGTCCCTAAACCATGCTTCAAGTTGACCTAAGAATGTAGCATCAAAAGATAGGGCAAAATAGGATGTAAAAAAACGTCCAGAGATTTTTGATTGACGCGTGTGCTGCGTCGGCAACGGGACAGAAGGTGGATTTGGCTGTTTTTTGGTTAACTTTTGAGGTGTCCTCCTTGTTATTCGCGATTTCATCATTATAGGTTGGGCGTGTGCGGAGGATGCCAATGGAATTATACGCTTTCAACGCCAATTGCCAGCTGTATTCCGTAGCCTTGACATGGATTTCTAACACAAAAACACGAGGAGAGGTTCCCCGAGTAGTCTGCAATCGCTGACGACTTAATGAAGAAAGTGTGGGTGAAGCTGCTGAAAAGCTGCAGGTGTATGATTGTTTGACATAGATGTACTGTAGTTTAGATAAACGGCACGATTGTAACGTCTACTATTAGAATGATGAAACATGATGTACAACATTCAGTTGTAAGACATCGCTCCAGCAGGGAATTGGTTCTCTTTTATTCGACTTACTTGATCGTTAATAATGGGAAGCTAACCGACGGACATTTTCTTGTTCCTCAAACAAGTACAATCATCGCTAACAATCAGCAAAAAATGATTTCAGCCCATTTACTATTGCCGTTGGCCGTCGCTGGAAGAAAAGTGCCGCCGCCATCGTTGAGCAAAATGACCATCGCTGTAATTGTCGGGGGTTTTGTTTTAATGCTATCATTTACTGCTGCCACTGCCATAATTGCTGCTCCCGTGCGTAAACTGTCCGCGCTCCATGCTGATATTGCAGCCCAATTGCAGGCCATTTTTCGTACAAAAATGCGGTGACTGCCTCGCTTTTGCTCGTGCGCTGCAATCATCCAACCGTAGCAGGCCAATCATCCGGTCGTACGGCCAATCAACCAGCGCTCTTCAAAGAGCCTCGCGATGGCGGCATCTTGAAGCGTCAGTGTGCAGTCGTTCCGAAGATGTCGGATGCACACGCTACAAACTACCGGGCTTTGTGTTCCGACAATCACAGCAAAATTGGACCAGCAATCGGATGCTTGTTAAAGGAAAGGCAAAAAACACGGAAGCGCCTTCGCCAATGTCGAAGGCGGCTACACGCATCAGCCTGTTGCGGTGATTTTGGGTGGGTTCTGTCGGCGATAATTTATCGCAAACTTACAAGCCAAACATTCTGCTTCTCCAAAATCTGTACACCAAATCTACCAAGAAATTATGCAAAAACAACGACATTTCACCACATCGTTTCCAACTTCCCCTCCCACGGGATGTCGAGAATCCCAAGATCCAAAGATCCCAAGAGCCGAGACCCGAATGATGCGCTTGTTCCGTCTCCGTCTGCTCCGTAGGAAGCTTCCGCCACTAACAAGGGTCACCTCACTGGTTAATCTTTTAAGTAAAGAAGCTTGTACCGGGGCCCGTGATAAGCGGGAAAAAGGTGCGCTCTCCGGGTGTGCCCTCGTCGGGTGAGGTTTCGTTTGTAGTTTTTCGGCCACCTCAGACTCTCCTCGGCAGAAAATATACGTAGCCAAAAGGAAGAAAGAAACCTGTACAGTCCGTTGAGATGACGCAAAGGTGCAAAACGATCAACGAGCGATGTCAGCTTAATTGGCTCGCACCGGGGAGGTGCCGGCCGATGAATGAAATCCAACCTCCGGGAGGCTTCGGAAAGATTGGAATTTGTCAACATGGTCTCGATTTATGCTTTGCTGGCGCTTCCTCTCGTTCTCTCTCTCTGTCTGCATGCGTCTGGCGCTTTGAAGGCACTAGAGAAAGTGTGGATATAAATATGTCAAACGGTTTTCGATGTTGAATCATGTCTATTTGGCTTTTGCTTTGAGAGCGGAGAGGGTCCAGCTCACAGCTCACGTCTAATTGAAAGGACACCTACAAGTCTAGCCAACAGGACGGTTTATCGCACGTTATCAGCCGCGTGCTGCAGCAAGGAATGAGTCAGCAAATGGATAATGTGGAACCGTTTGATTGTTTCGGTGTCTATCATTCCGGGCCGTAGAGCAGGGACCAATGCCACGAACTGGTTTGTCCAGTTTGCTGGCACGGTGCGTTTTATCCATCAAATAAAAGTAACATATCTCTTCTCCAGCTCTGTCTGCCAATCCGGCGGGATGATTAATACCGATTTAATAAATGTGCCTCCCGGCAGATATTGAATTAATTTTTATTAGAATCTGCTCACCGGTGTTTTGGAAGCCGTAAACCCGGCAAACCTGCACGATTGGTCCAGACGGTTTCGGTGCCGTTCGATTGAAGATGTTCGCACCGAGCGCAACGGAGCCAGCTCAAGTGTCCGGAGGCAAGATCTGTCGGGCCGCAGCTTGCTGAATTGAGGGTCAAACAGAGAGCTTAACATTTTTACGATCGATCGAACGACTGCCGACTGGAACTGTTTAGAGAAATCCGTGCTGGACGGTGTTGGAGCCACATGATTCCTCGGGCGACTAGTTCGATCGTGTTGTGTGCGTGCGTACGATTATTCCGACCAGCGGAACGTTTCCCGATTGAGGCAATAATTAATACTAATAGCGTTGTTTCACCTCGCCGATTGGAAAGGCGAGGTTTAGGTTGTTGGATAACAATTTACGGCTGCTGCAAGCTTCAACATCTTAACAGAGTTTTTGGGGAAAGACTCGTCAAGGGAATAGTTAACAAAAGCCGCATCGTAAAGCAAGTTCTACGGCAATCTTTTTTAACCGTGGGATAATTATTGGTTGAGCGTGCGTCCTGTTCAATACAAATCAGTACCGCTACTGGGCTTTGGAAGGCGATTGAAAGGAAACTTGAAACATTTTGGAGCTTTTTCGTAAAGGCCTTGACGCTTTGATTTCGCTTAAAATCGTAAACTGCATCATCCTGCCGAAACGTGACTTATTTACTGATCTTCCAATTAAATTCCATCTAAAGATCTTTTATAAGTGGATGCGTTTATACAAACGGGAATACAAGAGTGGGGCTAATGCTATGCAACATAAAACTGTGTGAGTAAAATGATCTCAGACAGAGCGATCGTGAAAATCAATCGTAAAATTTAATGGTACCGTTTCACATAATCAAACATCAGTATTAGGCAGCTTAGCGTCGTTGTTTCCTTATAAATCTTATTAATTTGATGTGTGTTGCTTCTATACAAATCCTGTAAACACTGTACAGTTCTTAAGCTTATTAGCGTCCCTAAAAACGACACAAAAGTGAATGGTTCACATACCGGCTAGTCGATCTTTTACTGCCTGATGGGCAAGCGCGGCAGGATGCAGCGGTGGCAGGGTCCAGGACAGGGGATTGCATGGTCCCCGTTGGGGAGGCACTCGAAGGACGTGGCCGCCCGGGTACATTGGGTAGCTGTAGAGTGCTCCCGCCGCGTACTGCAGGCTGCTGGGCGAGCTGACTGTGATGTGATGTCCATTCTTGATGAGTCCCTCCGGACCGGTATCCTCCGGGCTCGCATCCTTGTCCTTTTGGTCACGATCGTACGATTTACCCAGTAACCGCGATATGCTGAAGGGCAGGTTTTCGTTCGGCGATCGTGTCGTCGGCTCGGTCGAATGTGTTCGATGGTCGCTGGTTGATAAAGAAAAGGAAAGAGTGTTGAGAGTGAGGAAACCAGTTGCAATGTTTTTCGCATCTACCAAGTTCCGCCTAAAAGTGTTTTGGGTTAACTCCCGGGAGGGACATAGACGAGCACTTCATAAATTCAATCAATCCTATCCTGCACCCGTATCATAAAGAGGATTATTTTACAACCTGTTTTATTTGTGAGACAGGACAGCCCACCGAAGTAAGTTGGAGTGTGGGCTTTTATATTTTTGTAAATATGCTGCATTTTTAATGAAACAGTTTGGTTTACCTGAGACGGTGCCTCTTTAAGAAATGTTTGGCAACTCTTTGCCGATTGCTACGCTTCTATTTCTCAGTATTGTGGTTGGTTTCCCAGAAACGTGAATAATATATGACCTTACCCTATCTGAATCTCAAGGAAAAAGGGGTTCCGGGAGAGCATCTTTCCTTTTTAAAAACGATCTCCTTAAATCATATCACTCCCGGAAGAGCTTAAAGGAAGGTGTGTTAAAATTATGGATCGTTTCAGCTACCGGCTCGTTGTGTAATCGTTTTGGTAGAATAAATGATGATGGTATAGAGCAGAATGTTGTTTGTTACACTGGCCTGAGGATAGTACATTGGCCCTGACCACTCACACATCGTCTGTGGTTGCTGTGGCGGATGAGTCTAATAGTTTATTCAAGCGACTATTTCTTGTGGCATAAATTAGAGTCTAATTAATTTGTAAAACTCCACTGTGATCTATTATGGAGAGCGCGCAGAACAGATTGATGTCGGAATAGATTGGCGAAAATGTGGTGGTGGGGAATGCGGTGACCGAAAACAAAGGCAGTAGGCAAATAATGAGATTCTACTAGTTGGCAGGGCGTCTGCTGCGACTAGCGCCGTTTAGTGATCTTAATTAGATCGGATAAGCATGATGTGTACCATCGTGTTTTCATTAGTCTCTGACATAGCGGGCCGAAAAGAGAACCGTCCATCAAAACTAGCACAATGGTGAAAGGCACTACATTCAACCAGAAAAGCACTCAATAATCGCGAAAATGATACGCAATTAGAGGAAATTATGCAAAACTATTGCGCTATAAATATGCAAACCTGGCATACAAATGTTTCTATTAAGGCGCATTCCTGTTATTAGCGTAGAGTAGCTAAGGTCATACAATTTGGTATCCATTTGGCAAAACTTTCATCATTGTCATTATGCGCATATTCATGAACCAAAGCTCTAACAGCAGCAATAGTAGAATAAATGACTGTGGTTGCTAGTTAAATGAAAATCTTTAATTTGAAGTACTTCATTTTCATAAAAAATGGCACGGAAATAATTGACGAGAAAGACGTAGAGCTTTAGTCGAATGATTGTCAAATACTGTGTGAAAGGATTATAAGTGTTTTGATGTCTGGTAATATTTCAAAAGATTTGAAGAACGACACGTATTATAACAGAAAAGCTTTTAGAGCATGATTCCAACTCCTCAATACATGCTTTTCCAGTAAAATCAGCATTTAATATTTTCTTCAGACAGCAAACTGCTTTACGCTGGAATTACCTAGTAATGTCGGACTCTTCATAACAGGATCCATTGCCATCACCATCGAGATCTATATCCTCCGAACCACTGTTGTAGGATACGCGAGATTGACAGTCCGAGTCAGCGTCTACATTGATCTCCTGATCAAGATCTTGATCTTCGTCCTCGTGCGGAGACGACATTATCGCTAGTGGCGGAATTTTGTGTTGAATTGTGTACGTTGCGTACAGCAAAACTGTTTTATGCACTAAACTTGTTATGCGTTGTTTACACTTTGGTAGAATACACCCATGTAGCTCGGCTCGGCAGCCTTATCACAATACTCTAATGAAACTTTGTTCTTTCTTCTTCACTTGCGCTCAACACATCAAATTGATTGCTTGCTACTAATCCGCGAAGTATCTCAAATCACTTGTCATTACACCGCAATAATGATTGATTAATTATCTTTATCATAGCACAGTTTTCTCCAGTTGCCGACTCTGTCGATTAAAATGGCATATCACGATTTGTCACTTTTCACTCAAAGTTGTGTAATTGCTCCAGACACTGCACCATCAAACCCAAAAATCACTGGCACGAGCAAAAGCACCCAACCGACGTTTGCAATTCCACTCAATAGACTTCCAGTGTCGAAGCGCCTCAAACGCGTGATTGCGTGTTTCTCAAAAAAGTCGTTCACCGTTCGCGCGGATGCGAATCAAAACAACACGACTGGTCGCGCGCCACAGAAAAACACTTTCGTCCGCAACCGTTGTTCTAAGCGTTTTGTGAACCAGCGAAGAATGGAAAGACCCTCAACCATGCATCCGGCGGCGCATGACACGCCCCCAGAAGGTATGACATGTATACAGGCTCTTATATACAGGGGATAGTAAATAACCGGTCAAACGTTCAGGCGAACAGGGGTTTTCGTTTTTTTTCGTCTGATTTACTCACCCCTAATAGAGACAGTGGTGAATGCAGTACATCGTACATGGCAAAAGTATTGAGTTAATTATCTTTATTCTTCCTCGATATTTTTTGGAAGTTCAATGTTTTCTTTTATGAGACATTTTCATCTTTATGTCTTACATAACTTTCCAAGAAAATATCAAATGATCTTAAAAATAAGAGCTAAAATCACTAAATCAGATGTTTTCTTTGAAACTGATTTGTATAATCCATCCAAATTACTTTTTATCCATATTTATTCATATGTGTTTGTCCATGAACGAGTGTTAAAGGCTACAAAAGGTAGTACGCACTTATGTTTCTGTTATTAGTTATGTAAAGTTTTGTTCTATGCAAATAAATAATCAAATAATATATGTCTTATACTTTTAATTCGATTGTAACAGTACGGCCCAAGAGGAATGCTTTGTAATTATTCTGTATCAATACAATAGGTTTCTTATTCTTGGATGTTATACTTCTTGAGTGACATAAAAACTCATGAGGGTAGGGTCAGCGCGAAGCTAAATATTTTTGTTCTATTTTAGTGACTTAGTGTATCCATTGGAGAACAGTAAATCCTCCGTATAAACACTATGAAACAAACCAGTTCAGTGTTACTACCAGTACCACAATAAAAAAAAAGTATTAAAAAAAACCTGGTGTTAGTGTAGTTTTAATTTAGTGCAGTCCGGTGGTGGAGGCGCTGATCTTCGCAACTGACAGGACCGGCGTTCAAATATCATCGAAATTGTACCCCCATAGTGAGGAATGACTGTTCAATTGCGTGGTATAATAAGCCTTGCAAAGCTAAAAACGGTCGGCACGATAGAGTATGTCTTAACGCCAAGAAAAAGATACACTGAAAATTATCTGCCTATCTGTTAAAGGAAGATTTGTTTAATAGATCTATGCATTAATTAAATATTTAAAGAAAAGAAAAAATAAATAAAAGTTTGAATCTGCGTACGACTTTGTCTGCTCATCACCGTAGCTCACGTTGATACGCCCAAAATGGTGGTCAGACAAACAAGGCGGAGCTTAACAGCATATAGCCAAGCTTTCCTGCTTTGTAAGTTAGATGTATGAAAAACGGTTAAACGTTTGTTTTCATCCGAACCAGAAGTGTGCTGATAAGAATAATAAAAAACAAACTTTTCATTTCGCTCGAGCAGTATAAGCGTATTTTTGCTGTTTTAAAAACTTTCCACAGATGTCTTACTGTATGTCGCTGCCTTTTAAAAGTTAGTTAATACATCAAAACAGTTTCCAAATGCGTCCAGGATTAAGCTCTTCGTATTCGTGAAATTCGAAGCGAAGAGAGTGTAAACAATTACACAGTAGAATTCTTTTCGCATTGCACATTTGCACATAGTGCGGTTCTTTCGATTCCACTCACTCAATGCTATTAGTGGAAGTTGTGCGTTTGGGATAGTGTGCTGATTGGTTGGATCGCGGCGCGTTTGCTGTTGCAGTTTGTGCAACGTACATTGAGGGGGTTCCAAGTGCAGCTTTGGTTCGTTGATATTGGTGAGCGACGTAATGGTCAAATTGGGAAACGCGCAAACGCGTAGCATTGCGAGGGAAGATAACAATATCAATCGCCGTTTTCCAACTATTATCAGTTGTTTCGGGGTAAAATACACCGTGAGGATGCCAAGAGGTGCCAAATAAAGGTGTTTAATTGTACTATTAACTGATTATTTTTTGGATTGAGCTAGTATTGTGACTGAATTATGATGACCTTATCCAGTTCTGTTTTCTCTTCAAAACATGAAGAAAAACTGTTCTCATATTAATACCTTCAATATAAGAATGTTTATTTCCCACTACTGTCCCGTTTGTTTCAGTTTTTCTCCATCTACAAACGACTTCCACAAACGATCAAGCCAAGCGAAAGAAAATCGCAATTTACTCTTTTCCTTTGCCTCTACCGCCTACCGTAAACCATACCGAAGATGACCTTCGAGCATCGATCCCGTGCCGCCCATTCCGAAACAATGTAATGCAAATCGTGGTAATTGAGCTACAATGTACTGCGTGATGAGGCAAGACATCTGGCAAGCTGGCATAGAAGGAGTGGCAGCGGCAGGATGTGGGGCAGGCAGAACGGTTACCATTTTCTCATCCCTTCACTCACTTTATGATCCTTTGCCGACCGTACCCCGGCACGATCTGCCGCCACCGAACGCACCAACCAAACCCATAGCGTTCGCTTCGTCATATTTTAATCATTTTTATGATGAATATTTTTCCGTGCAATCATCATTTATTTCAATTGAGCCGAGAATGTATCCGTTGGCCTGTTGCAGTAATATTCCGATTGTGATTTGCTGCTGCCGTTGCCGCACAACGACACGAGCTGGAGACATTTGGCCGGGGGAATGGGGAGTTGAGAGATTGTGAAGGGACAGGATAATTTGATTCCCTTCATTCCCTTTTTGCCAGAAGACGCTTTCATGCGCCTTGCGATAGTCCCCAGTGTGGCCACGGTTGGGTTGATCGGTGTAATGCCGTGTAATTTGTGGCTGCTAATTTGAAACAATGTAGCCAAAGATCGGCAAACGATTGGGTTGCCCAGCCGGGGTTTTGAGAAGAGTGCAACCGGTACTATCCCACCAGCGGTCGGGCGGGTTTTGGATGCAATTTCATCGCCTGCCAGCCAGGTTTCGGTATGATGGAGTAACGTATTCAATTAAGCATCAAATATTCATCCCCTGCCAGTTCGTTTGCATTGATGGCCGATTGCAGTTCGCTACAGGTTTTTGATTGCCTCGCTGCACAGTTGCCTGCCTTGTACATCGTGAGCTGCTTGACGGGCGGGAAAAGCGAGTTTTCATCAGCTCGAAACTGACCGACGACGTGCAGCGCTTATCGCTGTGTGCGGAAGGTGCTGGTAGTTTGCAGAGATAAAAGCTTTCATCCGGTCCGGGCTCTATCTTCGTCGAGAAAGTTTCACGCAAGCGATTGTGGTGGCTCCTGTCTTCGGAACCTCGGAAGCGTTCGCTTACCCGCACTCTGCCACTGGACCGATGTATTGTACCGATGCTCACCAGACTACGCTTTCGACCATGTTTTGTTGGGTGGTTATCTCCAAGACCAACCGATTGGTCCTATGTGCTCGCTCCATCCGATGCCAATGCCCTTGCAGTGGTAGTCGTGGTTTGGCGTGGCGTTGCTTCTTGTGTTGGTGTGTTTTGGTGAGGCGAGTTATGTGTTAAGAGAATGCAATGCATGCAAACAAAGCGACGATATCGCGTGGATAAAAATGGCTGTAAACGAACATGTAAAGCGTTATGATGGCAGATGAAGAGTAATATAAGGTAACGTTTGTTGAGCAAGGTAATCATTGAGTTTAATTTTTGTTTAATTTCCTTAGCAAAAGCTCGAAAGGATTGTTCAAATGAGCGTTTAAAGTTCATTATGCAAGCTACTTACTTGAAATGTTGGCTGGGAATGAATAGTTTTATTGTCAAAGTTTTGTTAAAATAAAAAAAAAAAACACATTTTCACTAAAAACTTTGTCGCCGATAAGTATTTGTCGAGCCCGGGGTCGACAAAGCGTAGTCGGATGTGATGTGGCGCCATCTGTTGTCGGGTGTTAAAACCACGCTTCATTAAAAATGTACTATTTCCTAGTTTTTAGCTTAAATTACTATAAAAACATAGAAAACCGATAGAATATTATTACAACTGCGTAAAAACATCTTTTTGATCAAGCCAGTGTAACATAAGATTACTCTGCGGACTTCGTGAACCTCAGCATTAACGGAATATTTTTCATAAAATATCATATCTTTATCTATCACATCTTCAGCCCACTTTGTTGCTTTCACTGTGCCCGCCCTGGACCAAACACAAATTCATTCAACCTCTATGGCAACCTATCTATTTGCAGCGTAATTTGCGACAGCGTAATTCCATCAATGGCCGCGCAAAGCTTGTTAATCTTTGCCGACCCGTTTCGGGCCCGTTCCGTTTGGTGGCCGCCGTGCTGTGTGAGTGGCTGTGTCTGTCTGATCAGCAATCGCGCAAAAGCTCACATCAACTATAAACTGCCAATCGCAATAACAATAATTCCTTCGATGAATTATTGATCGACGCGCTTACAGTAAGCGTGAGATGAATGTGTGTTCCCTTTCTCGCCGCCGAGCGTATGGCGCTATTTGAACACATTGTTCCCACACCCACGCGAAATTGGTGGCGAATTAATGTGTTGTGGTGGGTGGGAATTGGGCCCTGCTATGGGGTCTGTGTTATTTATAAAACTCCGATTACACGAAGGAATTTGTTGAGGATCTGGAAATAGTGCGCTAAATAAAGCATCGATGCTGCTCTTTTATAGAAGTTTCTTTTAATAGTGCAACACTTCTAGATAATTGTTACTCGTCCATTAAATTAAGTCTTTTTTTCTGTTATCTTACAGGCAGAGTTTATTCCTCACCCAGTTCCTTTGTTCAACTGCAGAAGCAATGAAGCGTAACGATTGTGCAACCATCCCTATCTCACATCCCGATATCCCCGTAGGTAACCAGAAGTAGTGTGAGATTGAAAACGGGCAGAACCAAGAAGCCAAGATAGAATATCAATCGACCAAACCTCTCCGTGCAGCTGGATCCATCCGCCATAATCAACTAACGACACCGGCACGACGGGGGAAAAAGGAAAATTCAATCAGAGGTATAAAACTGGGGAAAAAAGGAAAAACAAAAGGAAAACTGCACCATCCATACGCCATTGTAGTTCCCGCCACGTCCACTTCTTGTGGTTGCCATATGGTGGGGCCATCCAGGCGGTACAGAGGGGCGAAATAAAAAGATACTTTGTATGCTAGAACCGTTCGCGTGGTGCAATAAAATAATCCTTCGGCTTAACTGCCATTGCAATCATTTCTGGCTGAAGACAATGACGAAGTGGCCCGGTTCGATTTATTGTTTCGTCCGTCGATTTCCACGATGCTGGAGGTGCTTGAACCATGGTGAAAAAAGAAGCGTGTGCAGTGAACGAGTATGAAAAACAACATAAACTCGGTTATTATTTACGTTGCACATCAGTTTAGCAATTATTTACGGGTCTCCGTTACTAAGGGAGGATTGTTGTTGTTGCAAAAGCCCTTCAAACACAAGATGAATGGTTTTGTTTGAAATAGTATTAACATGATCTGCAGATAAACTAAGCCCCTCTGAGCGTAAATAAGCAAGCACAATATTAAGTGTTCCCATTTTCCCGCTCTCCGTTTTGTTGAACTTTTACGATAAAAAGAAAACCGTTTTTCCACCCTCCGTTGGTACCGTTTCTATTAGGCAGCGGTGCCTCGAATCGTAAGTACGTTTGACCGCACTACACAAAACCCTACTCAACGCCATTCGCGAGGGGTGATGAGGAGCGTTTCACTCGCGCAAAAATCGCTTAAAGCCACAGTTTTGCCGCGGCGTCCACGACAATGACCATTTGCAAGGGTTTACGTCCGTGAAAGCAAAGGGCTGTTTTCATTTCAATTTTATAGCTCCATGATTGCCGGGGCCGATCGTGTTGATGTGGGCGACTCGTCGCGGTTCGACGGCACAGTAGGGAAAAAAGGGAGGAGGAGGGGGTGGGGGCGACAAAGGATTGGATGGTTGTACATAGCGTAACAACCGTGCCACAAAACCGCACATTAAAATGTTATCTCGCGTATCCCCTTCCCTTTGCCGAGCAAACGAGGAAATGGAGCTAGGTGGCTGCAAATAATTGTACCGCTGCTGGCACTGCCCCTCATGGAGTCGGAACGGCGGAAAACTGTGAAGCAGTCGCGAACACCACCACCTTCCTCCCCTGCTGGTGGTGGGAAGACGGCTGGCGAGGAGCGAAGGGAAATCAATTTCGAAATAAATATACCATTTTCCCGAAACGCTTGCTCGCTGGCCCGGCGATTTGCGTTTGCGTGAGCTTTGCGTCTGAAATTACATTTAATCTTTTCGCCGTCTTCGCGCGCTCTGGAAAAAAAAGCACCGTTTGCGGGGCTCCGATTTTCAGAGCGGCCATTTTGGCGTCCCATTGTTGTGATTCTAAGAAAAAGGTTTGTTGGTGAAAGGGGGGAGAGGGTGTAGAAGCGCAAGGAGTAACAGGAAACAAATTACGTGCCGGAAATAAGGGCCAAAAGTGGGCGAAGTATTTTATTTCAGCTGCAGCGGCAAGAGCTATGGTTGGATATTGGAGCATTTTGTGTGTTGGAGGCTGGATAGGAGTTTAGTGTTAAATATGTGGTTCTGTTGTTAGTTTTGTACCAAACTTTGTTAATTCGCTTGTTGTGTTGAATAAGTGTGAAGTTGTTCAAGCCAATTTTTCATGAAGTCAGCTTTATGCATCTTAGAAGAAGTATGTTTCATGTATAAAAATGGTTGTTTGTAAGCTTTAATTTTATGACAGAGAATGCATTCCAGCGGCACATATAGACACAAAAAACAAAACAGGAACATATGGCGATGAGTTGGTGCAACGTCAGTCGCCACTTCAGATGAGTTTTTAAATAATAACATTCTTATTTATGTATGCTAGCTAGTAAGTTTTTATATAAAATCAGTTGATTTAAAAAAAAAGACATAGATTGAACCTACTGCCATTTATGTTTGGAAATTTAACAAGCACCTATTATCATTGTTTCCTAATTTCTACACAATCGGTACATATTCCTGATGAAACTAAATAGCTAATTTATTTATCAACTTTCATTGAATGTATCGCACCTTCAACGTTTCGCTTTGAACATCTCATAGCCCATGGTCACTTGCTACGAACAGTGTAGTTATGATCAGAGCTTTTCTACACTCAAACTCTTCAAGCAATTGCTACGTCTTGCGGTTGGCACCAACGCAAACACATTATTTGATGGATCGTATGCTTATTCTGTTGTTTTTGGAGTTTATTTTTCTGGTTGCATTGTGGTGAAGCTTAAAGAGAAAGCATTTGGTAAAAGTTACGGGAAACAGCGTGTCGAGATAGGAATAACAATAGAAAGCACAGACGAGCTTTTTGGGTGACCAATTATAGTCGTAAATAGATTTTATTGTAGAGAGCTGCTTAAACGCCATAATATATTTAATATTGCCGAATTAAACTTACTGTAATTGAAGAATTCTTAGAAATTTTCAGTTAATACTCAAATCTCAATCGTTGTATGCTTCTAAGAAGCAAACCATCTCAATTACCCGTCGTACGTGTTGTTATTGGAGCTCAAAACTAAAGATTATAATTAAATTAAATAGCGACAAATATCGCATTCTCAATCACCGTAATCTAACTGCATCGGAGGGATATGCTTACTGATACCTGAAATTGTTAAAAATGGACCTAATTACTGCTCCCAATGAGAACATGAAGCGAACGAGAGAGGAAATAATTTCGCTTCCAACCGATTCCTCCGCCGGGTGGTCAAACCCAGACCGCACTTTAAATTGCCCACCAGTCCAAGCTCGCCGAAACGATTGATCGGAGGGAAGGAAAAGAATCGATCACGTCCGCAGAAGGGTTTGCGTTTCCGTTGACAATGCGGCCAATCGGAACGAGCCGACTGCATGGGACGCACTTTATGGCCAATCGAATGTTCAAACAAACGATCATCGTTCCATGCTCATTCCCTATAAATTAACTTTTCTTTTCTTTTTGTTCTGTATCAATGCCGCAAGACAGTCTGCAGATGCGGCGCATCAAACAGTGTCTAATGACCCGGGGAAGACCTAGACCTCCGAAACTACGCAGCGGCATCGCCAAATGTAATGACAGGGATTGGTGGTAATGGTGGGTTTTGGGCAAATCACTTGCCGATGGTGTTGGTGATCCCAACTCCTCACCCTTCCTAACGACCTGCTAATAGGTGGTCTTTGTCCTTTGCAGCATCCCAGACATTCTCCGGGCAGTGGGATCTTCATTGGATTGTCGCAAACGACGACGTAATCGAAAGCGTCCCGCTTCACGACCTACGCGAATCGTCAAAACACGACGCTTTTAAATGTAAATTCTTGCTCGCCCCGCTCGTTTTTTTTCTTGCATGAGCAGGAGGAAGAACCCACCCAATGCTACGTAAGTATTGCTGGGCGGGAATATTGGAGTGTATTGATCTGCGAACAGCCGGAGGCATCGGTTGCTGGTGGTGCGCGTGCGTTGGAAGTCTCCTACGGATGGGAGGCAAAGAGGCAGGCTGTTTCGAGAAAAGCTTTTCAATTAGCCACCAAGCAACCGATAAGAAACGTCACATAAATCCATCGGCATTTAATATTCGCTCGTCGTCGGCATGGAAGGTGCTGTTCGAAGCAGACCGGCAATGCTTTTTGGTGGGCTGTCCGAACGATTTTGGGACTGTCGTCCTGCGGCGTTTGTCGACCGGAAAAGGGGGGAGGGGGCGTGCTTCGTGATCACGCAGTGAGTCGCTTCCTTCCTCCTTCCTTCGCTAGAGGGAAGCGAGTGATTAATGAACAACTCAATTCCTTAATCCGGACCGGCGCTGTTCGCTGGACACTCTGTCTGTGTTGGTGGGGTTTCCCTACCTCACTCTCTCGAGGGCGTTTGTGTGAGTTGACGAGCAGCCTTTACGCTGCACACGGAAAGCCGCTGTCCGCGTGACACGTTGCCGCATGTAAAAATGTGTTTGCAAACGGCTAAACACCGAAAGTATGGCACCCTGTGGCCTGTATAGGATCGTGTCGCGATGTGATTACGCGGTGACAGTTTGCCTGGAAGGGTTGGAATGAAAAGTTACTGATTCTGAAAACAAATTACACCCAAGGTGTTCATAGAACTTAAAAAATAAAAGAAAAAGTCAGCAATGATCAACATTGGTAAAACAGGAACTATACAGATACAAACTAAATTTAAGCACTATGAAGCAAACATCTCACAAAACTCTTCAACCCTCCCGTCGAACCGTCCCGTCGAATCGCCAAACCGCTGGTCTAAATCGGGTCGCAACACATTTCTATAATCTCTTGATTTACTCATTAACATTTAAAACATGTGTTGTTTAACGTTAAAAGCTTTCGAGCTGATAGATTAAGCGATGGAGGCAACGCCTCGGACAGGCCAACAAAACGTTCCGTTCCGTGCTCGTGCCCCCTTAAGGAAAGGGGAAGGGAGAGCGCACCGTCGGGGGCTAAGCGGAGGAAGAAGATGAAGACGCACGAGCAATCTGTGTTGCGGTTTGGGCCGAAAGTCTGCCGTTGGTTTCGATTTCCTTCGCGCTTTCGTCCGTCCATCCGTCCGTGTTGTCATCGGGAGAATTTGTCTTTCTCGGTTGACCAAACCGGCACGTAAACAAGATGCACAAAAGTGGGAAATGGAGAAGGGAAAGCAACACTATTACCGGTAAACGAGGTTTTTTCAATATTAAAAAAAAAAACTAAAACAAGACAGCCGAAACAGCTGATGCCACCAGAAAGGTTCGATCCGAGATTGGCTCATTGTGGCGGTGGATAATTACCATCGCATTCGAGGACACATCAGGCACAAGAGAGGGCAAGTAATTTATGGGAAATGGTACGAACAATCCCATCGTTCCCGGCACCACGCTCGACTGGGGGAGATGGAGGAGTACAAATTATGACATTAAATAAATGATCCTTTCCTTCCTTCCGAATCGTCCGCCACGTATCGGTGCCACCGATACCGAGCAAGACCCTTGGTCGAACCATTCCCGCAAGGTGTCTCAAACGATTGCCGCCGGGGGTCAGCTTGGGTGGTGGCCATTCGCTTGAATTCATTCATCAATTTTAATTATCTTTTCCCATCCGCATGGTTCACAATCGGGAGGATGTCTGTTTGTTTTCGGTGGGGACGATTTGAGGCGATTTGAACGTGCGTTCGCACAAGATAGTATTGCGTGGCATTGTGCTTTCGGAAGAGAGGGGAACTGGAAGGCGCACGGTAATCAACTAGCAACGTTTTGATGGGAACATATTTATTTTAGCCTATAATTAGGTAGTCGGTTGCCGAAGAAAAGTGAAGCTTTTGGTGAGTGGTATACAACGCTAAGATAAACGCATTTCCTTCCCGTCCGCAAGTGTTTTGTGAGTAGAAGATGTTGATCGCTTCCGCTGTGTGTATGTTGTTTATTTTGCCTTTTCTTACGACGTATAAAGCATAATGGTGGTGACAAATTGGTGGCAGCGTTTGCGCGGTGGAGTCATATTGTGGTTCATGTTTTATGGGAGAAAATGAAACATCAAACATTTAATAGACAGAACTGACTGAAGATAATTTATTGATAAAGAATGAACAGTGAGATGTCTTAGCAATCTATTGCTATGCTCAATTATCTGAATAATATTCTTTTGTATTAGATCGAGTAGTAAATACGTTTTGATCTTTTGCTCGAATTCTATGTTAATTCGAGGAGTTTTAAGTAATCTGTTGCTGCTTTGTATAGAGAAAATGGTTAGTAGCGAGCTTAGATGCAAACAACCTTGAAACATGTGATACTGAGATGAGTAGGGTCTGTGCCGCATATCATCATCATTTAATCAGCATAATGAACATCATCATATGAATAAGTTAAGCACAACTTAAGTCGAAAACTATTCATTTTGGGCCCTATTAAAAAGGGCCAACACAAAACTTGACCTGGGGAAAAAATGCAACAGTTTAACGAAGCAAGAAGGAAAAGTAAAACTTGGTTAACTTTATTTAAGGAATGAATATTACCAGCTCAGGAAATTAAATCACAAAATAAACTTTTATGTGACACGATGTCGAAACCATACAACCAAGCGCCCCCAAAATTGTGAAGACTTAATAGGGTGCTTTATTCTCAAAAACTTAGCCACAATATTAAAGCATAGTTAAAGCACTGCAAGTTGATTCAGTTCCAACCTACCCGATTCGGTCGAAACACAGGCAAATACAGTAGACATGGACTCCCCATTCCGAAAGGTTACCGGCCCTGTCGATCGCGCACACCAGACGCCACCAGTCACCGTGCACGGGCGAGAATGAAAACATTAAATCGATCGCTTTCTTATCAGTGAGCAGTGTGTTGAAGGTGGAAATGGAGGACCTGTTTTGAGTTCGTGGGTAAGGTTGGTGGAAGGGATGCTAACTAATATATTGACCGTACCGTTGACCGTTAAAAACCCAATCTCAGCTGACCACGGTCGAGGAATCGAGATGGGGTGTTGGAGTCTCAAGAGTGGTTCAAAAGACAACCAATTTAAGCATTAGTGTCACGCTTATCGCTCAACTCATCCGCAACACAGCTTTCCGCCTCCTGTAGCGCGTTCACTGCCGAAGGGAGAGAAAAAAAAGCATCCCAAGAGAAACAATTCTACATGTTTGGCAATGGATGAGTCGTTAATTTACTGGTTTTTTAAATTCGTCCACAGCGACCGCTTCGCTTGGGAGCAGTATTCGGGACTGCTCGGTTATTGCTTACTTTCCGTTCCCTTTCCCAACGCGACCAGGAAGGCTGCCGAGTGGGCAAAGGAGAGTAATAAAGGTAAATGAAAAGAATGTCTCCGATAAGCGGCGACGACGACCACAACGATGACACGGAGGTAGAACGTAGAAGCGGAAATAAGCCCAAAGCCTCGGGCGAGGACGAAGGAAATGGTTATGCTGCTGCGGCTGCCGTTTTTGGTACGTGCTGCTGATGCGGCCACCTAGGAATGTTAAAAGCATTTTCTGCTCTCTCTCTCCCTCTCTCCCTCTCTCCCTCCCTCCCTGCTCTGCTGGTCGTCGAGATCGGAAAACAGGATCGGGGATGTGTTCCCGGCGAGGCTGGAGTTTCGGTGACCACTTCTGTGTTACGCACACTGTGGTCGTGAACCGCTTGTCGCCACGTGAAGGTTGATGGAAAGCGGAGGCAAAAAGTGGCCATCCCCGAGCTTCCTTCTTCGATCGATCTGTTCGACAGTAATGAAGGCTTTAAAGCGTAAGTAATTGAATATAAACCGCCCCGATAAGATAAGCCCCATGCGTATGCGAAGAAAAAGGGCCTTTGGCTGGACTCCCTTGCCCGTTCCAGGATCGCAACAATATGCTCACGACTGGGGCTGTGCACCGCACCGGTGGAGATTGGGCGATTCTTCGCGGAATAATTAAAATACCTCGCAACTGGTGACCGGGACCCGTCTTCTTTGCGGGTCCCGGTGCACCCGATAAGGTGAAATGATATTTTCCGCTCGTTAGGGAGGTGTGTAGATTAGGAGCGCGGTTTGCAAATCTCGGCACTGCTGGCAAGCGACAGACGAATCAAAATGAATGGGCCACCCGGCGCAACCGGCCGATCCGATCGTCATCAAATTAACGATACCGATGGTGAGACGATTTGTAAACATTTCAATTGCGGCTCCCGGGTGCGAGAGTTGAAACGCGTGCGCCCATCCCCTCCTTCCACCTTCTCCACCTTCACCACCGAGTGCGGATCCGTCTCCGGATGAGCACCCCGCTAATGGACGTTCGATGTACGATCGCACACGTGGGGCCTTTGCCACCCCATCATTGTCGGCGTGTTGTTTTGCTCGTTAGGCATATTATGCAAAATTTGCAAAAAATAATTAACCGTCCCGCCTGTCTACCCACGACGCACCACCATCCATCCGCTCTTTGTCGGGGCGGCGCTGGCGGTGGTGCACGAGCCAACATAATTTGCATATTCCGAAAAGTGTTCCATGTTGCCTAATTAATAAGAAATTCATTAGCGGGTAGGTGCGCAAGTTGTGGCACTGGTGGAATAAAGGAGGAAAGGGGGGGGGGGGGGGGTCGGGCGTTTTCGTAAGGCGTTTTAGTTTCTAAACCGAGCAGCAATTGGAGCGATTTTCCTATGCGCGCTGTTGCTTATCAAGTGGAAAATGAGAATTGGTACAAGCATGCATACAAAGTAACTGGTAGCTGCAGCGTTTATCGCTTATCGCTCTAGCACGAATTGTTTAGTAAAGGGCCGACTACATTGTTTTTGAGGCTGACGTGAGTGATTGAATGTTTACCTGGGTAGTAATTTTTCATTCATTGTAATTTTGTGTGAAATGATTATTTATTGTTTAACAAAATTGTTTTGTCAAACAAACCCAAATATTACACTACGTTCAAGATGCCTTAACATACTTATTGCAAAGTTACAAAGCTAGAAACCAATGTGAGGTAATTTTTATTAGATCATATTTCGTTATATATTTGAAACGAGTCGTTTTAGTCTACTTTGCTTGGTTAAGTATTTGTTAACCTGGATATTAATGCTACGAACGATCAGAAACCATGAATGAATAGACAGCTCCAGTAGTAAAATAATTAGTCTCAGAAGACTGAAACAAATTTAAACAAGGTTTATCTATTTATGCACTTATGTAGCTTCTACAAATGTTAATACATGATAATGTATATTATTCGAACATATAGTATAACTAACGTGCGTCCAGTCTCAACAGTTACAAAAAATCAATCATGTTGTCTCATAATCATCTCTAAATATCTCTCTAAATTTAGTCAACAAATGACAAGAGCAAACATACGACACTGTAGAAGGTGCTCTGAGAAATCCTGTCAAACAAGCTCAGACATTTGCTGTCCTACAAATCAGTTTTTTTATCTACACATCTTGTAAAACATGTCAGTCACACATCTTACATACGTGCATGTTGGTTGTCAAAAACATCAGATAAACATTGGGAGGGAAAATTTAATGCCGAATTTTCCTAAAACGATAAAAAACCAAATTAAATATAAAATAGAACAAATCGTTGCTGTAGAAATTGAAAATGAAAACCCATATCGATGGTTTGACATCCTTAATTTTATAAGGGTTTGACACCCCTTCTTCATATCACAATTTGTGTTACGGAAAATCCAAGAGTACTCGTATATCTTGTCGTTGTCGTTCGTCGTATCCGACAGAATTTAGAGCATGCCCTAAGCGATGCGACTGCATAATCGACTGCAATTCCCTAATAGTATGCAATCCCTCGCCGGTGCCACCCTCTGACGTTGAGTGAGCTGAAAACCCCTTGAAAGTATGCACGATTAAAGAACGGCACATTCAAAATAGTGTATATCTTCAGGGGCCTTCAACGGCTTCACAGGGATAGGCAGCCTTATCTAGAATATGTTCTCCGAGATATTAAATATCTCGTGAATATGGTTAACATTCCATCTTTTTTATTTATTCAGTGTGGGATGCATCAACACCCTTTCGACAAAAAGGAAAAATGGCGGGTTTTCTTTGAAGTGAGCGCAGCGTCATCTATGTGACAAAACTAGAAGTGTAGAGTTTGTTTAGCGACATCGACATGTAGATCGCAACACTTCTCCTCGTATTTTTAAATTGCCCGTTGCCGTTCAAAGTTAGACATTTCGAATTATGCCAGTTCTCACGATTTCTTTCTCACTACGGTATTTCCGTATTGGCTGGTGATTGGTACACCCTGTGCTCACGCATGCATTTCCCGAAGCACTCATTTCACTCACAGAATTTTAACAGAAACTCGTCTACATTATGATAGATTCTTTGAAGCTGAGAAAATGGATATAAACTAGAGAAATAAAATATTTTTTGTTTTTTTTTTGTAATTTTAAATATTTTCATGAACTGCGACTATGTCTAATAGTAACAATGACTATGAAATAGAATATGGTAACAGTGCAAGAGAAAAGTCGATAAATAATGAAAAGTATATTGGGTAAAAAATGAGAAAAATTAATTCAATTACATTGTAATTTAGAAATCACCTCCTTTTAACGCATCTTTGTCTGTCACTTCTATTATTCAAAATAAAGAAATATTAATGATAAAGTTCTCATAAGTTGAACTAAAAGCTATCCAAAACATTTCAACTGATGGTGGCATCTTTCAGCAGAGACCGAATGCGTGCCAAATAATTAATTTTCTGATTGATGTTTACGATGTGGTGATTCGCGTAAATGTTCTCTTTCTTGCAATAAAGTTCTCTTATGCTTTCTCTCTCCAGCTCATGCCCCAAAGCAGTTTCTAGCATCAAGAACATGCTCGTTGTTTCCGATGTTTTCGCAGCACCGGGTCTTATATTACTGCCAGACGAGATTGCGGTTTAGTCGTTCGGTCGTTTGGCCATCTAGAGACGATAAAGCCAGCTAGCCACGTCACACCACCAGTACGCGTTACTTTGTTGCCGTTACAACTTCTCCGCTTCGCCAGGTGAGGCAAGAAAACAGAGCGAGGTTCTTGAGAAACAAGCGTTCGTTTCCAGTGCGGTGCAAATAAAAACTAAAGTGTAGCACAATGGCGTCGTTAATTACGCCCGACTGTCGTCAAAATGGGACGCGTTAAATCTAACTCGTATTCTCGATTGGATATGGTTCTGGCACTGTCTTTTGTCTCGAAATCAGGGCAATAGATATTGAAAACGTAGGTTTTTGGTTGACTTTTTAGGGATGGCATTGTTACCAAGGTTTTTGGAGCTGTTTTTGCTAGGGTTTTGTTTTCCCAGCTTGAAACTTGTGCAATTACACAAAGTATGAAATTGTATTTAGAGCAGCAAAGGGAATGTTAAACTATTCCATTAAATTTACAATACAAAAACGGCGTGTAGCTCATTCGTCTGAGCGTTTGTTAAATTTCAATTTTTTACTATTTTCTTTCAATTGGCTTTGTTGAACTTTGGCAAACAAGATTGTCGCGACATCCATTTAAAAGCTGCTGCCCTTTTATTCGGTAAACAGAACCACCGTAATCCGATTACATCTTTGCTCTCGCTTTGCGAACCGGCCGGTCTCTTTGATGATGTTATTTTCCGTAATATACATTAATCCTTAAAAGATTAATCATAACAGGAGCCGGCTGTCTAGGCTGTACGACTGCGGTTTTGAAAAATCATCCCAAAACTGCGGCACACACACATAAAGGGAAATAACCGAAAAAACAACAACCATTCCTTGCCAAACCCTCAATTACTTCACACTCTGCCCGGTTCGCCGGTTCGAGCTGCGCGTAGGCTCACCGACAGGATCTCAAAGTGGATCTAAGGACGACCGAAGCTCAGGCTATTAATTATATCGCCAAACGCGACCGTCACCGTGTTCGGATCACCTGTTTCTGGCGGATGTCCCATTTAGCTGCTACCATTAGCTGACGATTGGAATTGAAAGAACTATTCCATTGGGGGCCGGGAAAACGATACTTTAAAACTTAGATGGTTTATTTTGGGCTTCCTAAAGGATGGTTAAATATCATTAGTCCTTAATGTTTGTTGGTAGCTTTTTGTTGTTGATTTTATTGATCATGACAAATGGTGAGTTAAAAAAAGCTCTACATTTTCTTATATTAAATTAAGATTACATTGCCTATTGTATTATGATGCATAACAAACATAAAGGAATTAATCTTTATTTCATCAGAAAGGGTTGTTATAAAATTGTGTGTGGATTTTAATTTTCGTTGCTCGTCCCTTTTTTCATTTCCACTCAGTTTAATAATACGAAACCCTTTAACGTTCCATGCAGTAGGCAATGTTCCGTAAAATACCTTTGCATCAAATTTAATTCCATGTACTCTGTAACGACTAAGTGACTGTTCCTGCTATTCACCGCATCCCATCTATTTGAATCGTACTTTTTTGTTGTTTTAATTTTCCATGCATCATCCCCATAAGCTTAAACACTTTTGCCCAAACAAAACAAAGCACAGCGCCCGGCCCGACATCTAATGAGGAAGAACATTTAATTACATGCTTCGTTGCTGGCGCCCTGTCTAAAGCGACTGCAAAGCGAACCTTGTGCAGAAAGCCTCTACGGTCTACGGTTCTTCTGCACCGAAGTGAGGCAGAAGTGATGTTGCAGTACATCATTTAAATAATTCTTTGATTAATATAGCTGATAAGAGCGCGTCGCTCCTTACGCCCCTGTTGGCACCCACTAATTACGGTCGTTTTGGGACGCGCGAAGTTCGCTGTTTGTTGTTGCTGTAAGTCCGCTTTTGCATCTTTTCTAGTTCCCGGGCGGAAGGGAAGTGGCCATCGTTTGTATCGTTTGTTTTCTGGGTATGCAATCGCTTTAGTCTGCTACCCGCTGTAGGTTCTGCCCGTCCAAATTATGGTATGATCCCAGCCAGTAGGGATCGGAAGAAGGTAAACGGAAAAAAGGTGTCGGGTCTACACGGTTTAGGGTCTGCTGGAGCTGGCTGCAATCGATTTGGGTTTGTAATATTTGGGTAATTTGTTACGGTTTGATGTTTTTACGGGATGTTTTGTTTTGTCCGCTCCCTCGATGGTGCTATTTAATCGATTTTTATTTGCTCAAGGTTTTGTCTTTTCGGTACTCTGAACTTGTACCTTGTTTAGGGGTTTGTTTGTTCTGTTTTATTCAATGCAGTTATAAAATTGCAGCTCTTTTTAAGACAAATATAGGAGTAAATGGTCCATTTTCTCATTCATTTTTTCTCATTGGAATTACAAAACATTAACTAATATGCTCCAGAGCTTTTTGCACTTTAGCCAAATATACATTAGAGCTCTCGGTTGATCACATGCTTTGTACCGTTAATAAGCTCATGAATGATGATAAAAATAATAAACGAATAAAATGAATATTTTTAATTTCTGCTACAGTAGTTTGATGCATGGAACAGAATAAAAATGACCAGCTTAAAGTGACTATTTTCAGTAAAACAATATCCAAAAGTTACGTTGTTTTTCTTCCAAATAGAATAACAAACCTGAGATGGAAATGTGTGATTTAAATGTAGCCATTGCATGCATTTACGATTTTACCGTTAACAACTTCAAAGTGCCTGCCGCTCTACTGAAACTATATATTTACACCATAAAATTACTTTATTATCCAGGTGCAATAGCCGCTTACAGAAACCACAACAGCAAACACACCAAAATAAGATGTCATCAGTGCGTCCACCTTCTGCCGGTACCTTGTTCAGTTGTGCTTAAAAACGGAAAATAAAGATGCCACCAAAGACGGCCACAACCAAACAGCCAAAGCCAACCTCAGCTGGTAAACGAAGAAATGGTTGCATCTTTTAACACACCCGTCGCACAAGACAGCATTCGTAATGAACCCCGTAATTTTCGTAACCGATAGCAAATGGTTAATTAATATTAAGATCTCTTCTACCCCAAAACCCGGCACAGTGAATGGCACTCTTCTGCCAGATAAAAATGTACAAAACCACATTAAACCCTCGTTCCCATCACGTGACAACTCTCCCTTTCCTCCCTTCCGCTTCTTCCCTTTCGGATGCGTGCAGTAGTCAATATTTTTCACCACCGCCATAGCTAGACCCAGGGCCGGCAAATAAAAGGCTTACGACTTACGGTTTGGTGGAAAAAGGGGTCGCTCGTTGAGGCCAAACCCGCATCCGGTGAACGCTCCCGGGGCCAACCGCCATTTTTGTGCTGCCGTTCCTGCCTTAATGATGACATTTGTTTGGAAAATTCGTTACCAGCTGTCAGCGGACGGGCACGGGTTGGTGATGTTGTTTCAGTCCCCGGTGAAATGAAATGGAAAATGGTTCTACAATAAATACTGCGAGCGGTCAGTGACGCAGCCATGTTCATGTAAGCGTGAAATCAAACATAAACACGGTCGCGGCGGACAAAATGCAGAAAGTCTCGTTTGCAATCGGCACTCGGCAGGGAATGACGAGCGTGAAGGATGTGCAAACTAATGAACCGATGGTAAATGATTTGCTGGCAGTGGCGATGTGTGAGATTTTATTACCGCAGTGCGGAGGAGCTAACGATTCGGCTCGAAGCTCTTTATGGATTTGTGGTGTGTTGAAAAGACGGACAGATAGATTGGTTGCAGGCAACCGTTCGGCTCATTTCGAATTCCAAACCGTACCGGCAATGTTTTTTGAAAATTATATTCTATATCGATTTTACTATCCTTTGTCCGATTGGAACGAGTAGAACGAGTACAGAAACGATTCCGGACCGAAAACACAGACGAGACGAAAGACGCACATTAACGGGCAGCATCGCCGGAGGCTGGCAATAAATTAAACCATAAACAAATTACACTTCCCAAAAACTCATTTATCGAACGTGTGGTCCCCGGCCGCTGGGAGGGAAACAAGTACATATTTTCGTCAACATCAATTAGTATTGGATCTGTTGGGTGTTTAGAGTGGCAGCACCGTAGCAGGAAGGTGCGGCGAAACCATTCCTGCAGAATGATTAAGCTTCGAGCGAACGATGGCAACACTGCTTGTTGGAGGGGAAAATACCAGTTTGTTTTGCCACTCGCTTCAGCGCAAGCGAAAACGGGAAACTGGTTCTGCTTTGTCTCGCTCGTTCATTGCGCATGCGTGATTGGGTAGAGCTGTGGCTCCTCCTATTTTGAGAAGCTTTTTCCGCCGCTTTAATACAACCGAAGAACAGCATGGAGGAAATAAAACTTATCTAGATCACTTTGTGTTGTTTCTCCTGCCCGGTGTCTGTGGTCTTCACTTGGCGCAACGGAGCGTGGGGGCAAGGGGACTGGATGGATTTGAGTTTCAATTAAATTAAAAGTGGAATTTATCGTTCCTTTCGTTAGCTTTCGCCGACAAACGTGAAACAAACTGCATCCCTCCCCACCGAATCCACGCGCCCTCCTCTTGGAAGGGGCTAGCTTCGATCCGAACCGGGGCAAAACCGGTGCTCTCTTTAATACATAATCGTGCTCGAGTTGGCTGGCAAGCGAATAAAGACACCTTCTCGCTCAGGCGCCGACGGTGAAACGTACTGTACGTGCTGGTCGATCACCACTTTTGCTCGCACTGTGCTGCCGGCATGACACGACCCTCTGTGAAGCACACAATTAAAAATTTACTAATTCCACTTCGCAAACAGACGGATAGGAATGAGAAGGTGTTGTGTTTTCTTTTTCATCCTGCCTCTAACATTTCCTTCTCGAATGTTGTTCGTTGGACGGGTGTCTGTGCAGGTGCCTGTCAGCGGGCCGATTTTATTCCACACAGCCACACGATGACGACAAAAAGGAGCGATTCATTCCACAGTCAAGGTTAATTTAGTTGCATTTTAAAAGACCCGCGGGATTCGGACGGGGTTGCGAAGATGGTCGTTCGCTAAGCAACGCTACGGCAGCGCTAACGCGCGTTGAGCCGTTAATGATCTGGTGCGGTTTAGTGTGCGCCGGGAGGCAGGTGCTTGCGTTAATTTGGTTTCTTATCGAACCGAAGCGTTACGAACAGCCATATTTTATTCATGTGCGAATCAATAAGCTACGTGACGTGAAAGAAACGCATGTGTTTTCATTTCCCCTGCCGCCAACGATCCCAATTAGCAGAACAGCATTTGTGACGAGTTGTGAGTAGAGTGGTAGTAGTTTAGTATTGCTAATTTTAAGAGTAATTATGTACAATCATGATTTAAAAGTTTTAAACAATACTCTTGTTTCAGTTTGCATATGCAACGCGTAAAGACAACATTTCCTTTTAAAGAATATTTGGTCTTTAATAAGCCCATGAAAGTTCGAAGCTCTGCTAATATATATATAAAACGCGAAGCTCTGGGAAGGGAAGCTCGGTTCACTTGGATAAAAGCCATTCTAAACAGAAATTTTAAAACGATGTATAAGAGACAGATATGACCAGGAACAAAGATTTACAAAATAGACTCTATACAGGAGATAAACAGAGCTTTAGTAAATAAAAAAATAATACATCCTCATCCCGCACTACATTCCTTTAAAGCTCATCCACGGTGTTGGACGACTTTGACAACTTTTGAGCTGAGTAGTCGCCCTAATTCATAATTGTTCTCTATGAATTTAGCTCAAGAGACTATTTTCGTGCCACAGTTTAGTGGAAATTTAAGGTGACAGAGCAAAACCTTGTAAAGATATAATTTGTTAACAAAAATGTCCAGATACGCGTGAAAGCGTGAGGGACTTACACACAATAAATTCATGTATTTTGTTCAAAATTGAATTAAATCAATTAGAATCGTTTTAAAAACAAACATCTTCAATTTAATCTTTTCGTTCAAAGTGCTTCCTATAGCAACCCTTAAAACGCACTGTATTTCAATCGAGATTCATGATGCTTTCCATCGTGCTACAAGTTCAATTTTGAATCATTAATCCAGCCGCCCCTTTTAAACCTTCCCATGCCTTTCTTATCGTTTCGTTCTCACCACGCGAATCCAATTTTCCTCTTAGCAAACGATCAATTTTCAGCTTGACAAAATGTATTTTTCCTCCTTCCCTCCACCCACCACCCACAAACGAAGTCTAACTTCCAAGTGCACACCCTCTTCCAACCAGAGCGTTCCAATCTCAGCGCCTCACACCAGTAAATAATGAATTTGCGATCCATGTACACCGACCAAAACATTGTCATCGACCAAGACCCCCATCAAAGGGCCGGAGCGTAACAGAAAACCACCGATCTGCCGCCGTTTCTGCCACTGCCGGTGTTGCTTGGGGTGAGAAAAGTGTCAAATCACCACCGAACATAATGGCGCTAAACATTGTAAACTTTGCCGGCAAACTTTTCTGTACCGTCATGCCAGTACCAGCAGCTCTGCCGCCTGGGGTTTGGGTGCCATTTCTGGCCTCGATACACTCCGATACCTCGCTAGATCCGTTTGGTGGGGTGGTTTTGATGGGTTTTGGCTGTCTTTTTCCTCCAACTGCGGGAACCGTGCGCCAAGCCACCATGCCAAACGTTTAGTCGTCGTTGTCGGGGCGTGCTCCAGTTAGAATCACCCTATGGGAGAACGGACAGCATACGCACAACACCCTCTCAACCGACGATCACTCAACCGGAGCGATGCCCGAAAATCGCTTCCCCGTTGCCTCTACCGAGCGTCGTGTGTTGGCCAAAAATTGGGCCATAAAAAGGTTGAGAAGAAAATGAGAAAACGTGTAACGTGTGCACTCACTTGGAAAATCAACTTCTTGTCGCCTTTTTGACATTGTTGATGAGGGTATGGGGGCTGGCGCTGGAGTTGGGCTCAGGTTGCAAGTTTTCCCTGTGAAATGGACGAGCTGGGTGGGGTGGGAGAGAATGACTTCTGGTCGATTATCTGTGAGATTGACAAATTCTTCGTTCGACCACTTGCAGTGAGTTTGGACTGCTGCCGGAGTGTTGGGTGAGAAGACGACAATGAGTTAAACCATTATTTACCTTGTGGTTGTGTGATTCCATGTACTATGCGCTCTTCTGTGACTATTTGCTCTACTTCAAGCACTACAACACTCACTCAGCGCGTTCCCAGACAGAGTATAACATTTTTAGAAAACCATTTACAGCAAATTAAATGTCTAACAAAACAGTTTACTTCTGAAAACGAGAGCCAGCCATCGCCCTTTCTCGGTTTCGGTGCTCCGTTCACCCTGCCCGTTTTTATTTTCATTTTCGCCAAGGTGGCGTCACGCATTCCACACAATTTTTGCCAGCCCGCAACGAATCACATCCTCTTTCCAGTTGCGTTGGGCAGAACAGTTTGCTATCGGGAAAAAAACCATCTGCGTAAAACCGCCCAGAACGATAAAAGAAGATGAGATGAGTCAATGGTATCCCTGATGATGGCTCGAACCCCTGGCGGAGAGCGATTTTCATCAACACATCGCATCGCAGGACTCGCCAGTGCGAAATAGCGAAGAAACGGGACGGTGTATATGTTGGGAGCAAAATTTGCTTCCCAAACAAACCTGCTGGTGGCTTCCACTGCTTTTCAAAGGCCGCGGTGTGCGCCAGCGACTCCAAGGAAGCAAACTACCCACAAGTGCAGCCTTTCTCCCGCCGTACGGAGCGAACGGAACGAAATGACCCACGATCGCTCGCGGAGCCTCCTAAAACCAAACCCCGAAAAAAAAGCAAAACCTCCTAACGGGCGGTCCTCCGCGCCGGCATCGAACTTCCATCATGTTTTTTAAGTGGTCAAAGGAAGCCGCGGCCTTAGGTGTCGGTTAAGCTAATTGGTAGAAGATCAAAGGCGCCGACAATGTGTTTAAGTACGATATAATACGGTAAAAGAACGGGCGGGGAGGCCTGCTGCTGCACCGACTTCCACCGTTCATCTCGACCAAACGGGGCACCCGATTCTCGCTTCCCTCAGCGCTCTCAACAGGTAATAACTCTATCTCACTCATCGCGCAATCTGGCAGGCCTCCCAGGCTGTGGGGCTGTTCGTCGGGCAAGGAGCGAGAAAAGCTCTCCAGCCCAAAATCTGGACCGTGCATTGATCATTTGCTGTGCGAGCATGCTCAGTGGGGGAGGTCTCCAGAAGGGAAGGCGGGCGAAAAACACTGAACACACGCATCATAATGAAAATTAAAGTCCAAAGAGATTGAAATATGTTATTAAAGAGCCGGTTTCGCTCGATCGATGCAGCGGACGGCTGCTCTGCATCTGTACACTCACGCGCAAACTTGGATTGCTTTTGCAGCACATAGAGAAAGAGGGAGAGAGAGAGAGAGAGAGAGAGAGAGA